>OZ014490.1:8933660-9355634 GCA_963965965.1 Trididemnum nubilum
TCCTTAACCGATGCTGCCTATCATTTCTACTGCAAAAATTCACAGGATGTTTGCGATGTGTTTACGAATTATGCTTTTAATCAGCCTTAATATTTATAAAACCATATTGAAATCATTTTCTGTTTCTGCAATCAACAAACGAAAACAAATTTAAATACCAAGTACAATACAAGTAATGAGCGTATTCTCTCGAAATAAGTCATCAGTTACCCAAACCCTTATAAACCTTCTTTGAGGTTAGGTTTCGCCTTTAGATAAGTACCAAACTTAAAGGCAAAACCCAGCAGCTGCGTAGAAGGATGTCTAAAGGTTTGGGTCGCGAAGGGTTTGTAAAGGTGTGGGTTGAGAAGTGACCATTATTTTGCACATACTGTATTTGACATTTGAGCAGCGCTCCCTCTAAGCTGTGCGCGAGTGCGCGCGCACACAGCTTTCAGAGACTGCGCACACGCATAAATTTACTGCGCACAGACATATTGTTGCATAGACATATTGTTGCACGTGAGTTGTAGCACAAATATAATAAATATTAGTCATTTCCAAAAAAGTGCGCACACACCAAAATTTCTGCGCATACAGACTACAAAAAATTAGAGGGCGCATTGCGTTTGAGAATATTTTTGTTGTTGATCGCAAAGAAAAAATTATTTTACTGTATTATTAACTTATTAATATTACATTGAAGATGTTTTAGAATCTAACGCGAAAACACACTGATGCAAACTTATTAATTAAGCTACACTCTACCCGTTGTGATCAATCAGCTTAATAAAAGACTTGAAAACAGAACTTAAAATAGGTGCCAAGCGTCGGTGTGGTTGGAAAACGCAAAGTGCTTAATTCAGGCGCATTTCGCAGAGAATTAAGCTGTTTGGAATGTCCTCCTCCACAAGCAATCGTTAAACCATCTTTTCTCGGTTGCATTTTATGGGTTTGGTGTTAGTATCTTTTCATAATCTATTAAGCATTTACACAACATAAGGATCTTATTCTAAATCAGTAAGATTATTCAGGGAGGCCATTGTGCCATGGTCCCCTTTTGACTGTAAGCATCTCATATTTGGTTCGAATTACTAGCGAAATAAATAAAAGAACCCCCTTTTTCTTCAGCCGCCTGCGACTAACTACGTTCATGCTACCTAGCGAATATTGTACAAAACACTGCCTCTCAGATACGAAGACCTTTTTTTGATCTTTAGTCTTAAAATTGGGTAGAATTTGCACTAAACTCACCTGAAAACACGACCTCGAAATGGCGAAAACCTTTTTTAAATTATTTTTTTGGGTCCTCGCTTTAAGTTCGGCGGAAGTTTCTTTAAACCACCCACGACCTACGAGAGGGGGTTTAGGGAGTACATCGCACCTGGGCCTAGGGGGGCCCGGAAGATCCTAATAGTTCACGCGTTTTGTATTCGGTTAAATTTCTTAATAAGGTAGCGACTATTCAACTAGCGTCAACATAGCTACAATACCAGTAATCTTTTAGACCTGAAAAATATTCTGCCACCGCCCACCAGACCTGCAGAGTGGCAATAGTATGGTCCTTTAATTGTAGGAATTTTCTGTTATTTCTGCCTTTTCCTAACTGACAACGTAGCAGTTTTGTCTAGTGGACAGGGAGGTATTTAGGGGGGGCATTGTGCCATGGCCCCCCCTTTGGGTCGTCAGGATAGTAAAATTGCATAGAAAAGTAAGCAAAATTGAGGCATGGCCCCCCTTTGCAAGTTGGGCATAAGGTTTGATCACCCAAAGGGCATGTTCAGTGCGTTTCTTCTAGGCTTTGAACGAAAAATTGGACTAAATTTGAGTGAAGACCTTCTTTTTTTTTGCTCTTCACCTTTTTATTTTTTTGCTCTTCACCTGATTTTGGGCGAAAAATCGGACTAAATTTGAGTGGAACAATTTCTGACTCAGATCTTTGTTCTTCCCAAATTTTCTGAAATTTCTGCTCCCCCCTTTCCGAAATCCTACGTACGCTACTGCGAGTGGATTTATTCGGGCCCGGAGCGATTGCTCCTTCGGACCCATCTTTTAGTTGAGCCACTCTAAAGATGACTCTATTTGTGGCAGAATAGGGTAATTTCGTCCGCCTTTCAATCTCAAAAGATAAGAATTACCATAACTCACTCAAAGCACCCCCTCGACCCCAAAAAACTGCTTGCACCAAAAATCAAACCCCATATCTTGTCTATGAGCATACCAGACCAAACTTTTTGCCAGCCAATTTTGGTGCTGTGATGTTAATCGAATGCTGTATTTTACCCTTGACCAAGGATAGCCGTACGGTACGTAAGTACGATACGCCTCAATTTTTGCTAAGAAGTACGGTACGCTTTTTTTGAAATGGTACGGGGGTACGGTACGTTGGTACGCTGTTTGAATTTGCCTACTAAACGTTTTCGTGCAACGTGCGGCCGTCATTGAAGATTCGTGCGACCGTGCCCGGCGTGCACATAGTCTAGGCTATTCTCAAGTAATCATTATAGCCTCTTAATTTGTCGCTATAAATTGTATTTTGATGTCACAAGTCACAGTCACAAGTATGGCCAATTGTGATGTCATAACTATTGCCTATAGATGCTAGGAGCCCAGGACTATCGTGGCATGTCATACATTGGAGAAAAATTTGGACGGAAACAACTGCGACACTCTAACCAGGCGCGTAGCCAGGATTTGGAAAAGGAGGGGGGGGGGGCTTTTTTGAAAGAGTGAGAAAAGTGCAAACGACCTTGACCCGAATTTTCATTGTTCTTGAATCAGTATCACACGGTTTGTCCGAAACTTGAGGCGGAATTTCTCGGAAAGCTCGGAAATTCAAACGTTTTTTTCGCCCAAAAACAGGTGGTCTCAAAAAAAAATAAGGTCTTCACCGAAATTGAAACTGATTTTTCGGCCAAAATCAGAAATTCAAACGCTTTTTCATACCGAATCACGACATCTATTTCACAACTTCGGCACCCAATTTCCTTTGGGGAAGGCTGTTTTCAATTTTTCACCAAAAATCGGCTTCAAAAGCACCAAAAACGTGCGATTTTGCATACTTCACAAGCCAATGGGGGGCTCGAGCCCCCCCCCCCCCCCCCCCCCCCGCCCCCCTGGCTACGCTACTGACTCTAACTGAATACGCACAGGTATAAAAATCCCAAACTTTTCGCACATTGCGCCACCAAAAAAAAAAAACTGAGGTCGACGTTAAATGTGTGAATTGAAATCGCTGATTTATGTGCTACTGATTTCAAAGTCAGCTAAAGTTGCGAGTAGTTAAAAGCAAGGATGGCAGTACGGTACGATACGGTACGTAAGTACGGTATGCCTCAATTTTTGCAAGAAGTACTGTACGCCTTTTTTGTAATGGTACGGGTACGATACGCTTGAAAAATTGAACTGAAGTACGGAACTCTGGTACGGCACGGATCAAGGTGCGAGGTACGTAGTATGCAAATTCTAAACGTACCGTACCGTACTGTCATCTTCGTTATTACGTTCAAGTACCTCTTAAGCCAATGCTTATTAACTTGTAATAAGTAATATGAATCAGATACAAACCAAAAACAAGTCAACGTAATTCGTATATGTCATTAATGGATTGTTATTTTACTAAATTGATTGAAGGTATGGAACGCAAAAAAACAAGGTACAGTACGATAAGCTGGTACCGTACCAAGGTAAGGTACGTAGGTGCGGTACACTTCAAAAATGGAACTCAAGTATGGTACGCTGGTACGGTTATGTTTAAGGGGCGAGGTACGTAGTACGCAAATTCTGAACGTACCACACCGTACTGCCATCCTTGCCCTTGACAAACACTGAAAGGGCTAAACCTTTAGGGGCTGTGCCCCGGACCACGCTGGAAGAGCTTACAGCGCTCCCTTAGATCGCCTAGCTGAACTAAAATCATATAAATGTCATCATTTCCTCGCTTTCCAATGAAGATTTACATCTGTAATGTGAATAGCGATTTACCTCGACTACAACAAAGGGGCCCGATAACGTTTGGGGGGCCCGGTATCAGTCTTTGGAACCCCTCAAAAATTTTCCTCCAAGACCCTGAAACCACCTAAAAACATGGATGCGGAATGGCTCCATCTTTTATTTTCGCCTTCACCTGAAATTCGGTGGAATTTGCATCGAAGTCGTTGAAAAACAAGGTGACCTATTTTTTTGTTGACTTTAGGAAAAAGTCCCCCTCTTTTGCCAAAATTGTGCCTACGCAAACGCCACTGTTCTAACTTGTTTGGCAGGTCTGTTTTCAACTACTTGATACCGAGCTTGGCAATATTGGACATTTTGTCTGCACTCATGAGCCTATTGTACCATTACCAAAACACGTTTGGATACCTGAAATGGGAATTTCCCCAGTTTCTATGCAAGGTAGACAACTTCTATTTGTGGTTTTTTAAGATATTTGCACTAACGGAACTAGCAATCCGCAGATAATCGCAAAATCTGCGAAAGATAATTGCACTCTAAATAGCAGCGACATGCTTTGAACTTATCTGAACAATGATATTCAACATCAAATCGTCTATGTTCACTTTGAAGCACCGTCATAGAAGAAAAAAAAAAAAAAAACAGTCAAGAACCAGAATCACGAACAAAGACAAATAAGTGGATATGGTGGATATTAAAAAGAGTAACCGTTATCAGCCACAAAAGCTTAACGTCCATCGTTGTCAACTCCTGGGATCTGCTGACGGTTGCTGAGGAGGGCTAACAGTCGAAATAGCGTTGTCACTTGTCAGGTTCAGTGTTTATGGTCTGCTTGCTTATGAACAACATCGCGGCTTTTAAACTATATCAATTATGTCAAATGCCAACTTCCAGTTCAATGCCTTACGACGTTATCTTATAAACTAATCAAAACTTCTCTATTTCTAAGATAAATTTTGACTGGTAGTGATTGAATTTGAACTCGTGATACAAATTAATTTGGTAATGATCGATTTAAAAATCAATAGACTCAAAATGACATCATGGATTTTATATATTTTTAGTCCCAGATTTATACGATTAGTAGCTCTAGCTCCTAGTGCTTTGTTAGGCTTTTAGAACCGATCAAAATCGCGTTTTACAAGTACTGTAGAATATTTTAATGGTAATGATTTGAAGAATTAAGCCTGCAAGTTGTAACAAATTAAAAGCAATTTTCAGCGACAAATGATAATGGTTTTGCGTTTACAGATATGGTCGAGTATTGACATGGGAACGTCGGTAATGACTGCGTTGCATACTCTGGTTTTTTCTGCGCTTCATTTTGTCTCCTTAAAATCGCCGCATAAATTTTCCAATTTCACTCAATCAAATGCCAAGGTACTTAAATTTAAAAAAACGTTGAAAACTTTGATATCGTTTGGTTAATTTATTTGTGCCAAACACTTAAAAAATCCTTATTCTTCGTTTCAAAAAGCAGTTATGACCTAAGAATGAGATGACCAATCGGGCACACCAGCTGTGATATTACTTCTTTTATAGAAATTTTGAGCGCTATTATTTCAGAATGAAGCAATTGTGCCCCACGAGCAAAAACTTCGAAGGCAAATGTTTGGTATATTTTTGAAAATGAAAATTGGAGTAGTATAAATGGTGCTAGCTCTTAATTGTTCAAAATAATCAGAAATATTTTACTGTTTTAATTTGGGAGATAAGTTATTCTGCGGTCTTAAGCCCCCTCCCTTCCACACTTGGTACTTTGGTCATTTCTTCAACCAAAATAAATCACTCTAGAGTTTACCTGAATCAATTCATCTTCAAAGGACTTTGTGATTTGTCGGCTGTCCAGTCGAAAAGTTCGAGCAACAGAGAAGTGCTTTTACAGCTGCAAAAATAAAGTAGTAACAAAAAAACTTTGTATTTACAATTTTGTTTAGTTAAAAATTTGCAAATAGCTATACTGCAGTTGATTAGTTTGTAACTCCCATCCATCTATTTGATACTCATGCAGCAAAAATAGGAACACAGTGTGTGTAATAGTTTTCCTCATCTTCCCGAACTGTTGTAACCACACTTAACTGTAACAACGAAAACCTCTCCTTTTGAGAAAATATTATAAAGAAGTAAATAGAAACCCTAAGTTCTTTTTGTAAAGATTTTAGCTCTATGTACTGCACGGTATCTCTCACTTCAACCACCTACCCAGGCCCAACAGTCTAACATTTAAAGTATTCATAGGTGTTAATACGGCTCACGACAACATTTTTGAAATAACTCGATAACCATTGAGATCCACTCACACCTATAAATTTCTGCCATCTTCTGAACCTAAGCTACATTGTTTCAATGTTTACGTTTATTAAAAATAGTGAAGTCGTTATGATTTCCCGGGAGTAGACCACGCTGGACGTGAAGCTTTTTTATTTCTGATTTCTATGGTCACGCAGAGACTCAGCTCTTATCAGCTGTCCTTAACAAGATAGTTCGGAACTGTCCTTAACATAAGAGCCCATCGGTTTTTCACTAGTCCTTTTGTGAAGTACCACAAGTGAAAAATAGATTATATCCTGTAACACCTCAGCCACTGTGCAAGACATTAGGGTATGCCCAGTTAGGCCGAAAGGAGGTAGGAGGTTACTCTTGGCCTAGATGTGCTGACGGCTGCTGATAAGAGCTGAAAGCTCGAAACAGCGTTGTCCAGGTAATAAGCTACAACAACTGCAAAAAACGGTTTATTTTAAGCACTTCATTGTGATACTTTGGATCATTTCTTGTGGAGGTTTCATTTCTTTTATGTTCTGGACTGGAGTAAACGATAGAAACAGCACTACTTATGGGAACGGAAAAATGCCAAGCTGCACTTACGCCAGCAAAGCAGCGTAAGTATTGAAGCAACCATCGTTAGATATTATTACCCAGTAGGTCGATTGTCAACAAGACTTTTAAAATGATCAGATGGTGAATTCCTTTGAATATCTAAGATTTTTAAGCTAAGCTAAGACTAAAATTTACCACCTTTGCTGAGGTCTAATTTTTCGGGAGCTGTTAGCGTGCTAGCCTTTTTAAAATCTTGTCATTTAATGAAATGTTGGCTTGTAGCTCATTCATAAGTAGGCTACACAAATAACACGTGAGCTTGCAACCTAACCAATGCAATGATTAATGCCAATTAATCAGCGGAGATTCGTTTTGGAAACTCCTTTCTGAGGTCCTTTGCTACTTCCAGCCAAGCTTGCATTGTTTTATTCCTTTTGCATATTTCTAGTGCTATTTGTGTGCTGCAAAGTCCGTGTAGCTTGGAAAAATAAAATTCTTATTGTTTCGAAACTATTCAAACTTACCTTTTAGTCTTGGCAAACTTCACTCTTCAAAATTCATCGGCTCAAACATTTTCTCCAGGTGTAAGTCGGGGCTGCATGCAATAAAAAGTCGACTACGGAATAAAGATTTAAGATAATTTTTTCAGTACGGCACAAAAAAATGTTTCAAATTTTCCACTTGATTTGGAGGTGGTTATGATACCGTTTAACGCTGTATTTCGTTTCTCCTAACGAAATGCAGACACTTTTATACTGTAGATGTGACATCACTCTAAAATAAAAGAAGAAAGACATAGAAAAAAGTCTACCACTAACAAAAAAAGCTCTGGAGTGTTTTCAGCCATTTTTGCAATGTAAAATCAGTGTATTCATTACAAGACTACTGCAGCTTCTGCAAAAAAAAAATGTTGCACAATCCAACCACCATTACGCTCTGAGTTAAGTTGGTAGATCCTGATGGAAATGGGTCTGGCAATCCACATTAAAAAGGTTTTTGTGAGCAACGTATAAACACGAGTCGCATCACGAATCCGTTGGTTCAACTTTTGGGTGTTTGCCCTAAGCTTTATCTATAATTCGGTTGCTAACAAAATGGTTTTGACTAAAAAAAATGGTGCTTTTTGCGCAGGTCAAAAATGGTATAAAGCAAGCGTTTGTTTTATTAGTTTTTCGTTTTTGATTGTAACAAGAAAATCACATTATTGTATTCATTTCGTTTTACATTAGAAATTGGTGTTTTTCTGTGTATTTGTAAAAAAATCGTGGAGTACTTGAAAAAGATTACGCATGCATGCAAAGCCAATTACGCCAATAAACTATTTTCATTTCAACTAAGAACATACTGTATTGCAGTAAAGAGGGCCTCGCTGAAAATCTATTAGCTTGTGATGCAAATACTAAAAGAAGACGCTCAACACGTACAAAACAATACTGAATGGACCTCTGCATGGATCTGCAGGCATAGGTTGAAGCTGCTTTTTACAGACATACGATCCCAGAAAATGACTGTTCTAATATATAAAAGAAGTGCCACTCATTGACAGCTATAAAACCGATCAGCAGTCGAGTGAATAATGCGTCTGCTACAGAGACGGTAGACTCGGGTTCCATTCCCCCTCGGATCAAACCAAACACTATAAAAATTAGTATTCACGGCTTCCCTGCTTGACGTTCAGCTATAAAGAGGAACAGTGTAAATCCGCAAATGTGTGTGGTAGAAGGTGGTAACTTACCTCGAAGACCAAAAGCTCACTTCGCTGGCTTCTGGCTAAGGTGACGTGGTAAATAAAGACGTAATTGCACTTAGTTTATTCACTTTATAAGTTGCCGTATAGCGTGAAACGTATCATTCTGCTATCCAGTAAGACCGAAACTCAACAACTGCTGTCCAGCTTTTTACTTCCACAGCGAGCATCAAAAGCTAGAGCTGTGACTCGGAGATGGAACCGGTAAGGATTTTCTCGACCCGACCCAACCGGTAAATTTCAAAATCATCGCCGGTTGACCAGCCGGTCGACCGGTTTCTGACCGCCCCGGTCGACCGGTTTTTTTACAAAAGATTTTTCTTCACTATTCAATGTATTTGTTGAAAAATTTTCAAAAGGGGTAAGCATGGGTGAGGTGTTAAAATTTATAACTCAGAAAAAAAAAATTTTTGCGTTTTTTTCAAAAATGACTCAATTTTAAGACCTTTCTTGGTTAAGTTTCGGTTTGAAAGACCTGTTTTGAGCAGCGCAAAACGTGCACAAAATAAGCATAAAAAGCACCGGAGGGCACAAGCTAAATTATTAGACGTTCTTTCTAATGATATTTTGCGAAAGGCCAAAGAATGAAGTTACAATTTTTTAGCTATTGATGACAGATTATTTGCAATTTGCCGAACAGCAAACACTAAACTTTTTTTCGGCAGTGCTGCCTTTGCAGTTACAAAAAGATAAATGAGAAAAAAATAACAGTAAAAGATAGGTAACTGTAAAAACATACGAACATCACAATACTTGTACTATTATACCCAAAAATATTAAAATGATGGAGCAATAACATTACATAATATTGAAAATTATGTCACTAAAAGCGTGAAAAAAAGGAATATTGAAAAATTTTGTCACTAACAGCGTGAAAAAAATTAATAATATTCATAACAACAAGGCTGCTGCGCTAACAGTTTGAGAAAGTATGAAAAGGATCTATAGCAAAACATTATATGCTGGAAAAGGGTTTAGCTCCGCAGAGATTTATATTAATTGTTCCGTCCGTATATAAATCCCTGTGGAGCTAAAAACCTTTTCCAGTACATTGTTTTGCAATAGATCCTTTTCATACTTTCTCAAACTGTTAGCGAAGCAGCCTAGTTGTTAAGAATATTATTAATTTTTTTCGCGCTGTTAGTGACATAAATTTTCAGTATTCCTTTTTTTCACGCAATTAGTGACATAATTTCTCAATATTCCTTTTTTTCACGCTGTTAGTGACATAATTTTCAATATTATGTAATGTTATTGCTCCATCATTTTAATGTTTTTGAGTATAATAGTGCAAGTATTGTGATATTCGTATGTTTTTACTGTTACCTATCTTCTGCTGTTATTTTTTTCTCATTCATCTTTTTGTAGCTGCAAAGGCAGCACTGCCGAAAATTGTTCTGAAGAAGCTTCCCGGTTTGGGAAGCGAAACGTCAAACCAATAAATAAACTCATTGGTAGTACGAAGTGGTTATGAATAACTATCCCGATGAACGCAACGCGTCCGTTATTTTCATTGAAAACACTAAACTGTTATGACATTGGCTAGAAAACATTCGAAATATAATGTGCCCCAGCAGTTTGTAGAAATGCTGCTACTTCAGAACAAGCCATGACTAGTTAGACATAAAAAAATAAGGGCTATGTCTTTCTTGCCCAGCGTATAGTGTGGTAAATTTATGTTGAAAAAAGCTTTTTGAAGCGGCAAGATTTTAGCATGTACTAAAAAATCTGAAATCTGCGCCACTTCTACTCTTAAGCTGATTAAAATAATGCTAAAATGCTAGGTACCGGTTTCCATCTCTGCTGTGACTGTTCGATATCGAGTTAAATTGTAATTATTGTAATTGTATTTACCTATTTATTTACCAAGTTATCTTGGCTAGAGACAGCGAAGAGACCTTTCGATCTTCAAGTCAAGCTGCCTTCTGCCCACCTATCAACCACACACGGATCTAGGTGGCTGCTTGACTCGAAGACCGGCAGGTCACTTCGCAGCCTTCCCAGTCTACGCTCAGTAACATATTGCGTATTATTGTTCATAAGTTTTGTGACAAAATAAATAAGATTGATTGATTGATTGAGGCTATACACTGTCCTTTTTGATTGCTGAACGTCAAACAGGGAAGCTGTAAAAACCAATTATTATAATCTTTGGTTTGACCCAACCGGGAATCGAACCCATGTTTACCGTTTCGTTAGAAGACCTCTATCTACTCAACCACAAATCGGTTAGGTAGCCTGTTAAGGATACGATTACTTGCTTGATAGTTGCTACGTTGGACTAAGAATTGAAGAGATCAAATTTCAACTTCGATATTAAATTATAAGATGTGGGTATCGAGTGCACTAATTACAAACCGCTAAATGAAAACGATGACAAAAAAAAAGGAAGTTAGGACAATTCGCAATTGCTTGTTTGTTTAGAAGTGAACTATTCAAGATGTACTGGTTTATCGGATACCCGCTCTTTTTCTTCGTTCCATGCATGCTAATCATGATGACATCGTGTGGGGCGTCATTGCTGCTCATACCAAGAACAATCGAAAGACTTCAAAGTAAGATGGTGATCGGTGGTGGATTTGTCAATCTCGAACTTGGGGAGTCTGGTGGGCCGTTGGGGTCGGGTCATTCAACAACGGAGGTCCAGTTAGCGGAAGAAATGCTGAACAATACAGTAATGGTCAAGCAAACGTTCTTTTTCTGAATATCACATGCAAAAATGAAGGAACCGTACTGACGTTTAGGAAAAGCATAAGTGGGACTTCGGACGAGTGGAGACTTTTGTATCCACAATACTGTAAAGGATTGGGCGCCAAGCTGGAAACGTCTCACCGGCAATTTGCTTCCTTGATGCAGTAGGGCTGATCTCGGTGACGGCAGTAAATATCGGTAGCGATTTCAAAAAATAAATTTTGAAAGAATCGCAATCTAGATTTTGATAACTTAAATCACGGTTTTAACTGTGATTAATATGCTGTTCTATAGGGTGCAGGCGGCTGTAGCCCCATTAGGCCGTATCATGAAAAAGGTACGCATCGCATCAATTTTCCAGATAGACTATTTTGTGATTGCTCGTCTTTTTGCGAAAATATAGTTTTCTATAATTTTTCTAAGTTATGCGGTGCATTTGGCTTCGGAATTATTCGGGAAATTGTTTAATTGTAACGTGATTCATTTACAAAATCGAACATGATTTACGCACAAATTCGGTAATAAGTCAAATGCCAATGTTAATGAGAGCTCATGGTTGGTATTTTAATTTTGTAGAGTTTAAACGCAAAGAGCTAAGCCAGAGCGAAGAGTCACGCCAAACGAAGGAAAATCAAGCCATCTTGCAAATGTTGTTGATCGTGCTATCGTACATGCTTGGCTATATTCCTGTTTTGGGTAGGGCGTATATGGTACTTTGAACCATATGTTTAACTTTTTGGGGCTAAATTAAAATATAAAACGCCACTAACACTTTAAAACAAGATTTCGACTCCGGAAGTATTCAAATTCATCAACTTAGTTTAGGTTATTCGATACATTATGCTTCTTAGGGGGCTGTCATGAATTGGAAAAACAAAAAATTTGAAACGCAATTGTCGCGATAATAACGTAAAACGTTAACGTTATTTTTCATCTATATCGTATAATGACAAACCTCCCCAGGCCTCATCATTTTTACAAAAATTAATTCCTCAACTCAACATTAGTTTGGAAATGGTAAGACAAATTTTTTCGATTGTTTGTTAGGAAATCGCGGCCAAAAACAAATATAAACCCTTTTGGAAAAGTTATCGATTCAGAACTAATGAGATAACAAATAAGCTTTCGGTAGGTGTAGAACTTTATACACCATTTTTTCGTTTTTTCACAGCAATGAAGATCTACGTTGTGAGCGATACGAACAAAGCTCGAAATATGTCTTTCAACGTGAAGCTTTCAGCAACGCTGCATGCTTTCATGCGACTGAGTGAATGCATCAACCCAGTATTCTACAACCTGGCTTCAAGGTAAGAAAAGTTTAGGGTCTGAAGGTAGGAATCGGGCAGCTGGTTATGCTGGGTAGCATGTTATTGACGAGCTAGATTTCAGCTTCACCCTTTCTTTTTAAATGAAGTTAAGAAAAGCTTTAAACCATTTTTAAACACACTTAGTTTTTCTATAATAGAAGGAAAAACGGTATAGGGCAATCACAAAGATATGAATCTGTTGCATTAAAGATATTGACTGCTGAAATCGCGAAAAACTTTGCCCTAGCACAAGAATGGAAATATAGTGAAGAGCCGTAACATGCGGTGGCTTAATTCTGAGCGCTGCCACAGCTAACTAAAAACGGAAAATGCAGTAAAAAACAACATTGAACAACTAACAAAGATGATGGTATGCATTCTTCTTTAACTACTGTAAATACCCAAATCGAAGGATCGTATGTCAATGGAGTATTTGAGTTATTTCGGGCTTGCAAGTTTCAACTGATAGTTTTCAACGTTAAAATATGTTCAGCTGTAAACTTTGTCTAATGCCCCTTAATTGCATTCATATTCTCTCGCGAGAAAAGATAGTTGGCGTTAATCTTTGGACCAATCCACATCCACTCATAGGAGTTAATTTTCGAGCTTTCTGATTAATGTCTGATTTCTTTCAAGCTCAATTTGATACTTGGTCGAAATCACCACAGGCAGAGATAGTCTATAGCAGGCTACCTTATCCAATGCCACAACAACGTCACCAGGGACTAGGGAGTTGAATCCAGATTTTTCAAACAGCGTTGTAAAAAGGATGCTTACGATGCTTTAGCCTTCTCAGCCACGTAGCCAACATACTCTGGACCCTAATTTGACAACTTGGTAAAAATTTGCACCAGTAAAAACAATATTTTTTTCAGCAAAATTCGTTTGGAGACAATGAAAAGTTTGAGAAAGATTTTCCCTTTTTGCTGCAAGGAAAACCACCAAGCTCCGAAACAATAGTGTGATATGTGGAGTGTAGAAGCGTAATAATGTCTAGTTGTTATTGCATGATGCGTACCATTACAGATTAGTTTGTCTTGTAGTTTCAAGCAGCTGACGCAAAATGTTAGTTATAGGCTGGAATCTGAATTGACTCTATAAGCATACCATCATAAGAAATTAGGAGGGACAAAAAACGACCAGTGATTACCAGAAGAGTTTTAAACAAAAATTAAATACCGGTATACGTATAATTGACAATCCTGGTGAAATAATTCACCACGTAAATGTTTGAAAATTAAAAACTGCAAGGCTAAGAAAATGTAAATTTCCTAATGCCCGGGTGAGGTTCATACAATATTAAAATGTTTCAAATCGTTAATCTGAATAAGCATAAGCTCAGTAATATATAAAACTGAAAAGATTTTAGTCGACAAAAACGGTAATCCTTTCGAATGATTAATATCTCCTCTAACGGGATTCTAGATAATTCCGCAACGTGAAATTTTCGTGGACTGAATAACACATTTTTGAAACAAAAATGAAAAAGCTCTAAGGCAAATCTTAATAATGAATATTTCTCCCCCATCTTTTTTCCTTAAACTCCAATTATGACAAAGGACTGCACAGTGACACGATAGTGGTTGAAGCAAGGTTGTTCTTAATCCGCGAATTAAACTGAAAATAAAAATCAATTTGATGTTACAGTAAACTTATTGTGTTAACTGAACAGCAGTTTATGGTACATGTAAATAATATTTAGATGTAAATTCGCTCAGAATGCATTATTGATATCCGTTGGCCTTAAAATAGAAAACAATGAAACATCAATCGTCCTGTAAACCAGAGAAGCTAAAAAAACATTAGTGTGCAATTTGTAAATGTGAATTCTTTTCCATACGTTACACGGCAATGACAAACTCAAAAGCGCCACATATCGACTAACATAAAATTACAAAGCTTTTTAACGATTATGAGTATTTACACGAGTTTGCACAATTTTTTTTTGAGACATTAGGCACGACTGCAGCTGATTTTGCCAGTCTGGTGAGGATTTTCTGAGTAATGTAACTTTGTTGTTGTAGTTTTTGTTCTGTAGTCACTAGGCCATGTTTTGGTAACATTTTAGCTTCAAAAATTTAGATTTTAGATGTAGTGTGAAATGGGTGAAAGCAAAATTAACAAAAACTTAGTAAAAAAATAAGTTAGTAGCTCTTGAGTGTTCTAAAATTGTATTGTTTTTAATATCGTCGTATGTTTTATGTTGCAAGTTATTACATTGACAGAACCTAACTGTAACGTTTAAAACGTTTGACTAAACCTCTATGTACTGTTAGTTATGTTCGATTTTAACACTGATTTTTCAATGGCTTTCACCATTCTCCAACAATATTTCAAAATACTATTTTCAATTTTATGGTCCGTCGAACTTATTTACTCTAAAATTTGTCAGTTTTTGTTTTGCTAAATAATATTGCAGTGATATTAATTACCATCGTATTTTTATTATTATTTGGACTTCGCGTGAGCGCGTAATACCTTTGTTTTTGTTCGAGAATTTTGGCAGATGAGGATTGATTTGCCCATAACTAGCAAACGGTAAAACCTAGAAAGTTGAAATTTGGACTCAACATGGGAATTACTAAAAGCGTCGTGTGTGCCAAGTTTGGGGATTCTTGGCCTTGTGATCGTGAATTGAGACCTAAAA
The DNA here is from genome assembly GCA_963965965.1 of Trididemnum nubilum. NCBI lineage: Eukaryota > Metazoa > Chordata > Ascidiacea > Aplousobranchia > Didemnidae > Trididemnum > Trididemnum nubilum. The sequence continues at coordinate 8,948,800 of OZ014490.1, forward strand.
AACATAAAAAACGGCGATTTTTGGCTTAAAACTTTATTAATTCGCCTATAACTCAAAAACCACTAAGCGTGCACTGCTGAAATTTGTACACAATGTGGGTAATTATAATGGTTCATGTCATCCAAGTTTTGGGGCACCCGGTCACGTGACCAAAATGTTACAGGCCAAAAATGGACAGAAAGTGGACGATTTTGAACCGATATATTTCGGTAAGTGCCGATTTTGATGGAAATTGATTTGTGATTTTTGAGCACACTGTCAACCGTCTTTCTTTTGGTTATGTTCGTTTACCCCGACTTGAATACTATTTTTCTTCTTTTTTGACTTTTTTCTTTCTTTTTTTTTTTCTTTTTTATTCTTCTTCTCCGGCTATACTTTTAAACCGCTAAACGCATTGTATTAAAAGTTTGAGCGATTGAAGATATCAGGGAGGACTAGTGCGGGAATGAAATCTGGGGTGCCAAGTTAGGAGGATCTCCCTCAAACGGGCCCTCCAAAATTTTGAACTTTCAAACCATTAGAGCTAGATAGATCAAAATTTCGGAATAGGTAGATATTAAAAATAAACCAAACCTAACAAAAATTGGGGGTTCAACAATAAGGGTTTCCCCCCAAACGGGCCCTCCAAAATTCAAACCTTTTAATCTTTTAAGCTAGGCCCACAAAATTTTTAAGGTGCGTAAACATAAAGGAAAACTAATATTTGACAAACTTTAGGGGTACCAAAATGGGGGGTCCCCCCCAAATAAGGCCACCAAAATTGTAACTTTTCAACCATACACACTAGACATATGAAATTTCCAGGGTAGGCAAATATGAAAAAAAGATAAAATTTGACAAAATTTGGGGGGACCAAAATTTGGGATCGGCCTGAAACGTGGCCGCCAAAATTTTGAACTTTTAAACCATTGGTGCTGGATGGATCAAATTTTCGGAATGGGTAGATATTAAAAATAAAGTAATCCTAACAAAAATTGGGGGGTTCAAAATGGGGGATTTTTCCCAAACGAGGCCCTCCAAAATTTGAACTTTTTAACCTTTTAAGCTAGACACATGAAATTTTTAAGGTAACTAAACATAAAGAAACGATAATATTTGGCAAAATTAGGGGGTACCAAAATGGGGGGTGCCTCTCAAATGAGGGCACCAAAGTTTTGAATTTTTTAACCGTTAGAGCTAGAAGGATCAAATTTTCGGTATAGGTAGATATGAAAAATAAACTAAACCTAACAAAAATTGGGGGTTCCAAATTGGGAGTTTCCCCCAAGGCCCTTTAAAATTTAAACTTTTTCAACTTTTAAGCTGGACGCATAATATTTTTACGATAACTAAATATAAAAGATAAAATTTAACAAAATTTGGGGGTTCCAAAATCGGAGGTCCCCCCTAAACGAGCCCTCCAAAATTCAAACAAATGAAGTTTTTACGTTTGACAATTACGAAGATAAGATAATTTTTGATAAAATTTGGGTGTACCAAAATAAGGGGATCTCCCCAAAATTTAAACTTTTTGACCACTCACGCTAGACAGATGAAATTTTCAGAATAGGTAAATGTAAGTTAAAAACAAAAAAATATGACAAAAGTTGGGGATACCACAATGAGGGTGTTCCTCTCAAACGGGGCCATCAAAATTCAAACTTTTTAACCATTCACGCTAGACGCACGAAATTTTCAGGATAGGCAAGTACGAAGAAAAGATAAAATTTAACAAAATTTGGGGGTACCAAAATGAAGAGATCCTTCTCAAACAAGAACGCTAAAATTCAACTTGAACCATTTACACTAGGACTGATGAAATTTTTAGAGTAGGTAAATGTGGAGAAAAGATAAAATTTGGGGGTACCACAATGAGGGTCCCCCTCAAATCAGGATGCCAAAATTCAAACTTTTTAATTGTTTAAGCTAGACACATCAAAATTTCAGGATAGGCAAATATCAAGGAGAAACAAAATTAATTTGCAGCACCAAAATCGGGGGTCCCTCAATTGGATCCGTCAAAATTCAAACTTTTCAACCATTCAAGCTAAACACATGAAACTTCCAGAATAGGTAAATATAAAAGAAAAAGAAAATCAGAATAGGTAAAAAAAATTTGACTAGATGCCACAATTGGAGAGTCCTCCTCCGACGGGTCCTTCAGAATTTTAACTACTCAAGCTAGGCAAACAAAATTTTCAAGAAAGGTGAAAATAAATACAAAAAAATTTTAGGGATCTCGTGCCATAGGGGTCTTCCAATGATGTTGACACCTCCCCCATTAACTACAAAATCTAAACGAATTAAATCTATTGGATAGGTCAATATAAATCAAAGATAGATTTATAACAAAATTTGGTGGGCCTCATCGAAGAGGCCATGTCAAATGGGCCGTTAAAAAATTTTAAATCTTAAATACGAAGAACTCCAGCAAGACATTTCAAATTTTAAGAGTACCGGTAGGCTTATATTAAAAAAAGATAAAACACGCCAAACTTGATAATGCCATGTTGGACAATCATTAGCCCGAAAGATCGTGTTAATTAAAGGGCGTATAGAAAACTGCGATGGTTTACCAAGTTGTTCTTATCGACCTGCGGACAACCTCGGAGTGAAGCATTAACTAGGGAAAATAAATTGTGATTCTTTTTTTGTAATTTGTCAAATTATACCATTCGAGAATGAAGTCTATGTGGCAAAAACACAAACCATTTAGTAAAAACTTTAAATAAATGCCTGTTTTAAATTTGCATAATTTTAGGATTTTTTTATTTTAGTTTATGCTGTTGAGGAGGGGGCTTTAATTTCTAAACAACCGGTATACCAATACTATATGTTGGATTCCGATGCGAAAGAGCGTTTTCAGAGTCATACATGGCTGTAAGTTTCGTTGAAGTAACGAAATTTGCTTGTGAGTCGCTGGAATTTTAAAGACCGCTTTATTTTATTTGAAATGGAGTGAAAACCTGTTAAGAACTCATAAAAAGTGCTGAGATTTGACGTCGTATAGTAAACTGTTATGCAAGCTTTTTGAATGACGTTACTCGATTATTTTTCATAACTTTGAGAGATTTAAATTTTGAACTCGAATAACCCCAAAGCGATTGAAGTTAGTGAAACAAAATTTGAAAGGGGCGCATTTAAATTATTGATCGACTATCAGCGACTACATTTTTTACAAATTCATTCAAAGCAATGGGATAACTATTTTAAAGCTTAATAAAGTTCAGTAAAAGTTGGATAATGTCGCGAAGTCCCCAATTATTACTTGCGATGTCACGTTCTAGTTTATAAAATGCGGTAAAATTTTAATTTTTAAACCAAACTTGCAACACATTTCTTCAAATACCTTTTTGGCGCTACACATCAGAAAATGTTTTCTTATTTTCTAGCCACATTATCATGCACCAGAGTAAAGTATTTGATTTGACTACACGTTACTGTAGTAATCATAGAAAAAAAGATTGATTGATTTGTTGTTGTTGGTTGTGAACAAACTATTTCTTTTTAACTTAATTCTATTGAATGATAGGCTATAGAGTTTATGATGTGCGGTATAGGATAGTTTATTGTGCGGTGGTCTATAGGCGGTATACAGTCTTTGAGGCACAACCCAAACTATTGTGTTAAGTCTTGTTAACATAAATCACATGATGAGCAATTCAATCTAAGACATATTGTTTCAAAATCCTCTTATTATATCCCTTGTCAGTGAAGCTAGGAGTACAAGTAGTACAATACGGAGTCAGCATTGTAGGACTCTGTCTACTGTCCGTAGTTTTTGACTAATTTCTCTCTATATTGTTCTTGATTAATAGAAATAATTTGATGTTGTTGCTTCTAGCTGGAACTACAATATTTCAAGGTTTAGAATCATTATGTTCTTCAGGTTAGAAAGCAAGCTTATCATTTCAACACACCCAAGTTGCGTAGTGGCTTTTATTTTGCTGATGCTTCAGAAACAAAAAGTCAGCAAAAAAAACACCATACTACATCGCTGTGTTATTATGGCCACTTTTATCAGCGGAAACGCAGAAATTGAATTTATTGTTAAATGCTGATTTTTAGTTGTTATTACTGCATTACAACAATGTAAAACGTAAAGGGGGTACAAATATTTTTCATGAAGAAAGTTTCAACACTTTTCTGAAGCTTTATTTTTTAAATGCACCACGGAAAAGTTTTTGGATTTCTCTTTGATGGTGTTTGGGGGCTATATGATTAACATTTTGTCGTTACGTGTGTAAATTTATTCACTTAATGGTTAAATTTAGATGAAGCTCAGATTGAATGGTAAATCAAACATCATGTTCGTTGCTAGTGTAAGATGCAAAACTTAAGAAGGTGTCGGGTCCGGTATGGTACGTAATATGTATTAGATTGATATGCATTACCTAAGCCTTTACAATTCTGCCAAGACGATCTCACAATGAAAACCGCTTTAAATAACACTTTATTGTTTAATCAAAGTCAGGGATTGGTATACCAGATCAAATTAATTTCTTCAGACCAAAACTTCAAAAATTAGGATTTCAGACCGGAGCCATTCTAACAACAAAGAAATAAAAAACTAGGACCAGCGGTCAAGACTTGCTTTGCCAAAACGAGTCTTATAGAATCTACAATATTGTTAAGTTTGTTATGCACGTCATTGTAATTGATTGCACAGAACACTAATGGTCCGTATAGAGTAACTTTCATAAAAGGTAAGTATTGCCATTTTCTTTTTGAAAAAAAAAAAAACAATTACCAGAGGCCGGTTTGTTTTGCAATACCAACTTCATTGTTCTCGGCAAATTGCGATTCATAACAATATGTTTTTTCTTTAATGAAAAAGTGACGACAAAAATGACATACAAAGCCTGTATTTTTTGGCACCAACATTAAGCTGGTGGTTTTGCATATATATGTCAGCATTTGATCACTTTCACTTGAATGAACTTATTCTGCTATCCACACCTTAACATTTAGCAACAATATCTTGAGTGCAGTTCTACAGTACATTCCGACCACGGTTGGGCAATTGGAGATCATCGCTATTTTGGAGGTAACACACTTGGACAAAACCTTCAAAATCTAAATTCGTCGAAATTGACTCGCTTCCACAGCTAGAGGCATGGTAAACACCAGTTTAAGTGAACAATAAAAATCAAATTTTTGACTGTTGAATACCAATTAGTCTTTATAAAATACTTACAAACCGCATTAATATTGATTAAGCTCATAAGATGCGTTACATTTGGAAATTATAATTGAGATAGAATAACAATAATATACGAATGAGACCTATACAGCTCGTCAAGATGATTCAAATAAAAATTTGGACAGGTTCAACACAACGTAGAAGCCGACTATGAACCTTAGGCCCAAATGATTATTTCTCGCAAGAGCGAAATTCAGTTACGTTTTCAGCGGATAAACAGTTTGCTATTTGACTACTATAAGCCGAGACTTCCATACCTGTATTGGTATTGGTGCGAGTTGTTTTCAAAAAAATTCAAAGAGTTATAAAAACATCACAGTAGTGAAAAGAATGAGTTCGCGTGCCGTCTCCAAACAGACACAGATTAAAGTTGGCATTTTGATGTCTACAAAGGGCATTATGAAATTCAAATCAACTAAATCAAATCTTGCTCATGGCAAACGAGTGCGGGCAGTTATTGTTATGATAACCAGGCAGGCTTGGGTTAGGCAGTTAAAAAGTTGTTTTGATAAGCTTGACAAACAAAACTACAACGAAGTGATGAATTCATGCTGTCAAAAACTAAGTTTTCACAAAAAAACAATGAATAAAAATAAGTTTGCAAAAACGGTCTAGATTCAAAGGTGTGTCCAGTGTATTACAGCTTGGAGAAATATACTAAAAACTGTCTCGAGTCTTCACCAAATTGGAAAGTTTTTTCCAACTCAGCGGCCGAGATAAAGAGTTTCACATTCAAACCCTAAAAATCATTTCAAAACAATCTAATTCTTCACGTTTCATAAAGCATTGGGAATTTAAAGCTTTCCATTTGTCGTCACAATGGCTGATACAGATGGAAAAACCAATCCGCCTGCAATTCCGCCAAATATAAATGAAATGGAAGGTCCATTGATTAAATGGGCTAGATGTGCAAAGCGCAAATGCAAACTGACCGAACGAAATTGGGAAACTCGAAACGAGAAGTGGTATTACTGTAAAATGCAGTATCGTAAGAGAAATCATACAGTTCGCACCTACAAAGATTTTCTCCGATTCAGTAAAAGGCAATGCGTGCTAAACAAGAATTCTACATAAGTTCTCATTAAAGCTCTTCAAAGTTAAAATTTTCTCACGATAAATTGCATATTTAAACCAAAGCAGTGGAAAACTTAAGTAAATCGGAAGACCGATGGGAAACATGCTTTGACGGGAAGACATTTACTCACTGAAGTGTATGAAGTGTGGAAAGATCATGACCCAAGGGATATAGGGCATATAGTAAAGTTAGCAAACAAAAAGATAAATTATGTCGTGAGTTATTCATTCCCAAGCTGTTTAAACAGAATTTGACTCTATTTGATTTAATTTAATTACGAAATGTACTCAAGTATAAACTCTTTGTACCGAACGTTTTCAGAAACCTTCGCCACGACGTCAAACTTATTTGTTTGAGCTTATCAACTACATACGATAGCCGCCAATGTAAGAGGAATCCATGAGGACAGAATGCTTTTCCACCATATTTGAAGTTAAAGTAAATTCATTCACATATAACATTTTACTGATATTGGTAGACACCAATTAGCAAGCCTCATTTTTAAACTTAAACTATTTTTTAGCTTGGTTCACACGATATCGAACGGTATTAATCGAACTAAGGTAAAAGCCCATCTTTACGGAAATTGCTTTACCTAGTTATGAAGATCAATCGGAAGTGGTGATGAACTTTGTTCATGAACACTGGCAACACAAATGCTTGAACTTAATGCATAGAATTCATTTTAAAAAATCGGTAGTAGGACCATTACTGTCAACCAGGCGTAGCAAATAGCAATCAATAGAACAACAAAACAAACCTTTCCTAGTACCCAGTTACGTCTAATCCCTCATAATCCCTCCAGACCAATCCAATATTAGCAACAAGGGACTGGTGCGCTCTTAACAGAGCACGTTGTCGTATTGGTCGTACAAAAAATATTACTCATAAACTGAGATAGCCCCAAATTTCTGGGCTGCGGAAAAAAGGCATGGTTCCGGCTCCGCATAATTGTCATTTGCAAGTCGTCGCAATAAAATCAGAAAATTTCGTTCTGGTAGGGAAGTCAGCAGTTGACAGACGCGTAACCAGGATTTTTCTAAACGGGAGGGTTTTGTAGGGAATTTGCTTGCTTGAACCCAAAACTGGGATTTTGCTTAAACCCAAAACCAAAGTTTGTCTGCGTTGCATAGACAAGGGTCTTGGGCTAGAGCCCCAGACATTGGGCAATTTTTGTGATTTTTTTGCAAAAAAGGTCATTTTAACGCTATTTGGATGGTATTTCGCACGCTTTCGGACCATTTAAACAAAAGCAAAAGCTAAGATTTGGAAGTCCTTTGACAGTTAATTTTCTCAGCCTCATTATCCATCACCCACTTACATATTGGTAAAATCTAAAACACGTTTAAAGGCATGCATATTTGGGTTGAATGTGACCTCAGTTCCCATACCGATATATTCTACTCGTCATCCACATTGAAAAACCATATGGACTACTAATGGACTGAAATACTTCATGTTAAAATTGTTGCACAGAGCTGGACAGCGCTGTTTCGAGCTTTTAGCTCTCATCGGCAGCCCTCAGCTTCTCTAACAAAGTTATTCCCCAGCTGGACAAGACTCTTGGCCGAACTGGACAAACCTTAAGAGCTTGCACAGCGGCAGAGGCTATGATTTCCTAGGAGTGGAAGTCGTTATGATTTCCCAGGAGTCGACCACGAAGGACGTCAAACTTGTCGGTTAAAATTGTTGTTGTTGCGAATATTCATCCTCCTGTCACCGGACAGCGTCAGACGCTAACTGTTGGACGATCCGCACACTTTTCATTGCATTGACAACTTCGTGCTTGGAGGAATCCGCAACTGCTTAGGAGTTTCCAGTGATCCAAAGTTCCTGTAGATTTCTTCGAATTCTTGCCCACTGAATTTGCTGCTTGTTTGATGCCATCAAGCAGAGATAATCATCGTAAAGCGTCTTATCCAAGAACGAAACAACGTGACCAGGGTGGGGGTTGAACCCAGATCATGAGATCAGGGTCGTCGTTAAATCGACGCCTTTACACATTCGGCCACGCTGCCGACTAATGGTATGGGCGTTTTGATTATAATTCGTATAATTCCAGGTTTTGAACAATTGTATGGGCGTTTGCTTGGCTTTGGCAAGGTTAATCGTTTCAGGAAAGTCGGAGCCAGAGCTTGTTGATTTTTTGTGGCTCGATTTCGGCTCCAGCTCCACAACAAGTGCAGTTGGAGGCTTAGGCAAAAATGTTTGGCTCCGGGCTTCGGCTCCGCAACCCTGCTAAATTCAATCTGTAATTGCGGCAAAGAAGACCAGACAACGAAATATACTTTGTTCCGATGGGCTCTTGGCCCACAACGTGGCCGGAGGGATGCAACAGAAAAAGCCACGGGGCCTAGTATCGTCACAGGCGCGATACGATGATAATGATCGTTATTGAAACTTTACTACGAAGGTCAATCGATAACCAACAATTCGATCATCAATTGTTGTTAGTAAAAGTCTTTACCAACAACAAGGATCGTTATCATCGCCAAATCTAACAATTTTCAGCCAGCAACAACGACTGTCAAAGCAAGAAGCAGATCGGTAGTAACTATTCAAAACACAGTTGTAGCGTCCAGGTGACCACATCGTGTGAAGCGTTAGTTCATGAGAGAATCTTAGCCGTTGTTATCCCGGCAGCTACACAGTCAATGGACTCATTGGCAGTCGTGTAACGTGAAAAAATGTTCAAGGTCAGTTTTCCACCAGTGGAAGTGGGAAATAAAACAAAATGCACTAAATATACCGTACCGCAAGGTGCATATTTTTAAATTGTTCACGATGCAAATGTACAGGTATATATTTTAAGCACTCCCACATTCTCAAAATATTTCAACAACTTTCTCAAACGAGCGCCGAGTCTGGTACACATCAAGTGAATTCAGCGTGATGACATAATGCTGAGGGGACTACCACCCACATATACACTGAGCTTATCTAAAGCTTTTAATGTGATTTCTTTACGCGCAGTCAACTACGCTGCCTTTTGAACTCCAGCACTAATCCAATGTCTAATCAACTTCTCTATTGAAAAAGAAAACACTACAATTTCACGCCCTAAACTTGCTAAAAAGTTGTCGAAAAATGAACCAACTTTGCTTCGCCTAACAGTTACATTAAAATTACCACACTTCAAACAATTAACCTTCGCGTTCACCAGAGGCAGATTCTAAAAAAAACAGGATTTTTCACATTCGCAATGTTTGTGGCCAACAAATTTTGTTTTACTGCTCAAGTCAGAACCCAAGTCTAAATATTTCAATCAGTGTCCATCTTAGTCAAGTCTGAAATCCATCCATTTCCATTGCATTGGGAGATATGAGCAATGCCACAAAAATTTGCACCTTTTTTAGTTTCACTTTGTTCTCAGATCGCAGCTACTACATCAAATCTTAACAAACTATCCACGGAAACAATCAAAAACGTTCTCGCTTCGCATCATTACATAGGTTAAGTAATATCAAGATTTCCAAAGCTAATATCCCGCGCTGTTGAAATTTGGTGCCTACTTTGCACGGGTGAGTGAGATCCCACAGAACCGCACCCCAACGAACTTCCCGTCGCTAACTGCCAACTCGCTACAAAGTTAAGTTTATTTCTGCTGGTTGTACTAGTTATAAACTGCAGAAGTATTGCAATCGAAGTCATACGTTTACTAGACCAGCATTAGTGAATCCCACAACCCAGAAACAGGAAAGGAAGTTTTCAGTAAAGAAAATCAATAAAAAAATTGACTCGAACTCATGAAGCCGACAAAACTTACGAGAAAGTGATGATAAAGTCTTGTTTGCTCTTTTTTCTCTCCTTCCCTGCTTTTATGCTTTTTTCTTGTGCTTTATGAATCGACTTTAAGGAAAAAGTTTACTCAATCGACTGCCTGAGAAGCGAGAACGCAATTGAATTTTAGTTTTAGCTTTAAAGCGAAGTCGGTGACAACAAAATCAAGTTTGCTACAAACACTAAATTTTTGTAACTGAAAGTTTGACTGAAGATTAGAATGGTTGTTTTTAGCTTGTTGTGGCTAGTGATGGCAATGTCTATGAGAATAGTGTAGAATTCAAAAGCTTTGAATGCATCAAATAAGCGCAGTGCAATTACGAAAAAAGTAACTTTAAACCTTTCCGCAAGTACTGAAAAAGTGTAACCACAAACTAGAAATGGAATAGACTATTTCACAAAAAAATTTTATCAACTTTTTTATTAATTCTGACCCAAATTCAACCAAAACTCAAATTTACAGCAACTTTTAAAGAAAAACTAACCCCAAACCTAACCCAAGCTTAAAACCCTAGGATAATCTTGCTTCTTCACAAAGTAAATAAAAAATGCACGGATGAACATTCCACATTTTCGTTTTAATTTCTTCAACTTAAAAATTTTAGGTGAAATAGTCACTCCATAATGGAATTTGCATTTACAGTAGCAGCAAGCTCAATTTAGTGCAGAACCTACGGAGGATAATGATTATAATCAAAAAATATCAAAATTAGCAAGTTGTTTGTTGTGGAGTTTCTATTTTAGTTATCGACTTTTGTTGTGTTTTTTAGTCCGTATCGAAATAACTAGTCATCAATACAGTAGATCCTGGGATTTTGTTGGTAAGTAAAACAGATATACAAACGAAAGACCTATCTTAAAATGTAAGAATTGAAAATTTAGCCACAATTTAACATACAGCAATCCTAGTTGCTAATGTAAGGTTAAACATACATTAAAAAATTGAAGACAGTACACTGGGCCTACAACAAGCTTGCACTTGTGCCAGAAAAACATAGCGGTCTAATATTACACTGCGCCTGTAAGCTTGCCAGGTATATCTTCAGATTATGTGCAGTTGAACAAGCATAGGTGAAATGAAACCTTAAGTACACATTTGAACAAACTATGTTCACCAAAGCCGAAAATAATGTAGAACTTAGCTAAATAAGGCTTCAGCTAATACACAGCCAAAATATATCAATAGAACTTTTACTGGCAGCAAAATCTACCTTTTGAACTTTATACTATGCTTCGACAAGCAAAGACATTTTTTGCCTATTGTTTTTACGCCAGCTTTTTTTAACACCCGTCTCTTATTCCACCTGATCGTTTTTTCAAGTTTTGAACCTCCAATCTAACTTAGAGGCGTCATTATATAACCGTTCTTAAACTGCTTAATGCCAACATAAATTTTTATATTAATCTACTCACGTTACAGTATAGCCTACTCGTATACTACTGAAGAACATATAATTATGTTATAGGGTTGGTTGAAGGTTAAAACAAAAAAGAATGTTTTTGGCCGCAAAAAACATTTCGACCCTTTATCTCATAAATAAATTACAGTATTAATTCTATTTTAATGAAACTGGATAACAGCAATATCTGTTGTATCAGAAAGACATCGATCAGGCTTTAGAAGTCCAATCGCAGGTGATGAACTGTTAGTTTACTTTAAACTTGCGTTAGACGTACTGTTGCTTACATCTGCTCTAAACAGACCACGACCTCTACAATGGTAACCTTATTGTGCATGACATTATATCAACAATATTAGTTCATCAGTCTGCGCTCTATATCATGTATATGAGCTCTACGTATGATGTTTATAAACATAACAAACCCTTTATATAGACTCCGTATTATGTTTGCTTCAAAAGACTCTTACTTTTAAAGGATACCACAAAGAATGATAAGTTTACCAATTTCGCGGCATAGTAAGTAAAAAAAGCAGGGTGAAACTGTAGCGGGGTCCAACCAACGACTTTAAAAATGAATCCTGCTACTGATGCTAAGGTTAGGCTATCAAGAGGAGCGCGGAAGATAGGATTATACGTAAAGTTTTCCAAAGGGCCAGAGCCACCTTTTCCTCCCTCACGGAACAGGAGCTTGCAACGAATAGCAAAGCAGCAAGAACTTCAACTTCCGCACGTCCGATTTTGCAAGTTCGCGTAAATGTACGTTTGTACCTTAAATGAGTTTGCGTCGATTTTAAAATTTACAATATTTTAATCTTGATTTTGAAAGCGTAATGTCAACACAGAAAAAGCTTGATTTTAAATCAAAATGGCTGTTTCATTTCGTGTTTTTAATCCGGCGATGGAGGCTGAGATTTTGTCGCCATCTGGTAAATTACAGAGTATATGCACCCAAGCAAAACCGCACCTTGATGAGATAGAAAGTTGTATAAGCTCAGCTCTGTCTACTTCTTAGGCCCCTCTAATCATATCAACCAATCACCGTGAAATAGCAATTGGCTTAGTTAGGGTGGGGAATGCAGATCGGTCAAAAGTAGAGTAGCAGTAAGCTGTTGAAACGATGGAATTATAGTTTTATGGCTTCAAAATAGGATAAAAACGTATTCGGCGCGAAAACCTATATGTGATTAAAAGTTAATTCATCAAATGACTTTAAGAATCTTTCAGGTCACTGACTTTGACCAAATTATCATTGTACTGACCATCTCCATATCTAAATTTGTGAAAGCGCCAAACGTTAAAACAGTTTCTGATTTGCTATATTGAGTTTCGCTTCAAAAACCGCAATTATGATACTGAATTACTATGAATTGCAACGAAGTTGAAAGATCTTACAAAAAATAATGCAGCAGTTAAAAAATAGGAAGGCTTTATTTCACCGGAAATTTTTATCTACTTTTTTATTAATTCTCACTCAAATCTAACTCAAACTCAAATGCTTACTCTAAAACTATTCCCAAATCGAACCCTAACCCAAACCCTAAGTTAAACCCTAATCTTAACCCCTAAAAAAGCAAATGAAAAAAGCGCGGATGAATATTTCTCATTTTCGTTTTATTCTCTTTAAGTTGAAAATTTTCGGTGAAATAGTCACTACGTAAAAAATATTGCTTAAATACTAAATTATGTTGTCTGGATTAGAGTAGATTAAATTGTTTGATAATTGATTCAAGATGTTTTCTATCCGTAGATGTAGGACAGAGCAAATGGAATAGTTACTACAAGGTAACTATAAATTAAAAGATGTGTTTAAGCGTTTTCTGCCTATCTACGGATTGCACATTTAAAACGCAGGCCATCTTACGCACATTAGACGGTGGAACAACGAAAACGAAATGACGAAACCAAAAGCATTGAGACAAAAAGTTGGATATGGCTCGCAAATCTCGTGTGCAAACGGATTATCGCTAAATTCGGTTTTAATTCAAAACTGTAATAAGTTGACGTTATAATATAATCGAATATACAAACCGCCCGAAATTCAAAAAATTGGTCATACCCCACGCTTCGGAATCGGATGCGATTATTCGATCGTCTGCCCAAGCTTATTAGTTGGAAATCGTATCATGCGTCGTAATAAGCTACAATAATTAGATACGAAAAAACTAATTTAGCAAGATGAGAACTAAGAACCCGGAATTAAACTATTAACCAAACGAAGGAAACTAAATGAACTTTCAGTTTTAATTGCCCACAGGAAAATTAAACGATGTCGGTTGTTTGTCCGCAATTAATTCAATCTACGTGATAATTTCAACTTACGTATGGTAACGAATTTCTAAAATTAGTGCGTGATTATTTAACAAACGCCTACTGCTTAGAAACCGGTGGAAAAATTATAGAATGATTACTTATGGTACAACTAGTACACCGTGCTACTGCTATCCTATCAGACACTTAAACCAAGAGCATTATTTTAGTGAATTATACTTTTCAAACCATTTATAGATACTTGATAAAAAAGAAGCTAACAAAAACCATAATTTTTGTCAATCTGGGAATTGCTTGATGACTTCTACGCGCCAATTCTACTCCACAGTGTAGTCAATAACGATGCAGGTTGAATTTTCAAAAAAAAAAAGGCAGGACTATTTAAGCTAAATGTTTGATTTTATGGTAATAAAACCCTAAAATTGGTCTCGCGAAACCATGATCACAAACAAATTTAGCCTACAGGTATTGCACAATGTAGATTTGTGAAACTTACCGTGCTACATGATAGAGAATTTGTTATCAAGAAGTGTTATGGCATCTAACAATCTAAAAAGGACACAGATAAAATAAAATTACGCGGTACATTGTGCGTTGTGATAAAACATATTTTCTATCGAAAATTCTACATGAAAAATGGCTGAATTTCAAGCAAATATCATGCAGCTTGGTATTGCCTAAAAAATGCAGCTTATAACAGACATTTTTGGGCAACAAAAACAAAATTATTTGTATTGCTGGTTAGTGGTTACTTATTTGTACTGAACTTGTTTTGCTGATTACAGTTTTTGACTACCTGACAAACGCTAGCATGAAGTTAGTTGTTCACACTAATGTTTGTCACAAGCCGTTTCATCGGGGTTGCAATAACAAATCTGCATATGAGCAAGATATCAAAAAATTTTTCAAAATCATCTTTTGCATTATTCAAATTTGCTGCAAAACCGATAATTTTTTCGCTTAGATTAATTATGTTTTCATGATGGGTCTGAAGCAAATGGTTTGCCATTAGGGGTACAGCATGAGCCTGAAGCATTGTCGTAAAGGTTTTTAAAACTGCGAAAGCAATAATAAGGACGAATTACAGCACAAATTACTAATTTGTTAAGTACTGTGACGTTAAAACATGGCAATCCCACATTAATTGATTGAGCGTGACGATTGGAAAGCAGGGCTTCCAAAGCAATTCTTTTAATTACGAGTTTTGTCACTTAGTTGACTATTTGGTTGCTAATGTAAGCAAATGAAAGTCTAAGCCCGAAGTCGTCAGTAAGTCTTAAGCAAAATGATGACCATTTCAGCTGCAGAAATTCGCTAAATGTTTCACATTTTAATGCATTGATAGCTTGAATCTCAAAAGTTAAAGATATATTGCATAGACTTTCGGGGTCAAAGGCTATTGATGATATTATGAATTGTTTTAGTTTTGATTTGTGAAAACAAAATTTGAACTTGGACCACTAATTTGTATGGTCGACTTTGCTGGTTTTTGTATGTCTTCCAAGCTTGCTTAAATAAATAAACATTTTTGTTGACTTTAGGATTTTAGCGCGGTAGCAAGGTTTGAGCCAATTGAAAAGAGAACGTGTTTATTTTGCGGGCAGCCGGTCTATCTAAAAGGCGACTATGGGCGTAACCAGGAAAGAAGAAATTAATAAAATATTTTTTTCATCTTTGTAAAAACGTGAATATGAAGGCTTTTTCAAGAGTATCGCATTTCTTTTTATATCTGAACTTGATAGTTGATAGTCGATACGTCTATGATTAGGCAAATACTCAACAGTTTCGGACTTAAAAAAGTTTCAATCAAACTGTATAGAACTATTATTTGCACTTTGATAAAGGATAGCTTATCGTAATCTAATCACTAAGAAACTAGATGGGAGTTTGCCAGCAAACCCAGTGAACGACCGACGCATAGCTAATGAATGCTGTGACGCTCAAAAGTACTTTTTGTCTACCGTAAAATCAGCAATTATTCAAAAATATCTGATTATGGAACCTCCAGAAAAGTAGAGTCAAAATACTTGTCAGTTAAATATCTCCTGATATCATAAAATACTGGCACCCTAGCTTGAGCCGTTCAAAAATTGATTTTTGGGGGTCTATTTGGGGGGTCCCTGGGGGGGTGGCACCCCCAAATTATGTCAAAATATTTGTTTGTTAAATATCTGCTGATATCAAAACAGACTGGCACCCAAGTTGAGCTATTCAAAAAATTGCTTTTTGGGGGGTCCGGGGGGGGGGTGGCACCCCCAAACTATGTCAAAATATTTGTCAGTTAAATATCTGCTGATATCAAAACAGACTGGCACCCTAAGTTAAGCAGTTCAAAAAATTAATTTTTGGGGGGTCCATTTAGGGGGGTCCCTGGGGGGGTGGCACCCCCAAACTATGTCAAAATATTTGTCTGTTAAATATCTGCTGATATCAAAAAAAAGTAGAACTCTACCTTGAGCCGTTCAAAAAATTGCTTTTTGGGGGGTCCGGGGGGGGGGGGGTGGCACCCCCAAACTATGTCAAAATATTTGTCAGTTAAATATCTGCTGATATCAAAACAGACTGGCACCCTAAGTTAAGCAGTTCAGAAAATTAATTTTTGGGGGGTCCATTTAGGGGGGTCCCTGGGGGGGTGGCACCCCCAAACTATGTCAAAATATTTGTCTGTTAAATATCTGCTGATATCAAAAAAAAGTAGAACTCTACCTTGAGCCGTTCAAAAAATTGATTTTTGGGGGGTCCATTTAGGGGGTCCCCGGGGGGGTGGTACCCCCAAACTATGTCAAAAGATTTGTCTGTTAAATATCTGCTGATATCATAAAACACTGGCACTCTAAGTTAAGCCGTTCAAAAAATTGATCTTGGGAGGTCCGCGGGGGGGTGGCACTCTCAAACTATGTCAAAATATTTGTCTGGTAAATATCTACTGATATCAAAAACAACTAGCACCCTAGCTTGAGCCGTTCAAAAAATGTTTTTTTGGGGCTCCATTTTGGGGGGGTTCCCGGTGGAGTTACCGCAAAAAATTTCGGGAGAAAAAATTGCATTTGCAGCTCAACAACTTTACACAAAATTAGATTTCCATGTTTTGTGGTTTAGGAGAAGAATAGCGTACAAAATTTAGGAAGAAAAAAAAAAAAAGAAATAAACCTCATCGCGGCCAAAAGTGGGTTGGTTGGGATGAAAGGGTATCTTAAGACATACAGCTATGTGAAATATTTTTTGCCGTACTTAAGCCGTTTTTGACTGAGACCGCTTTTTACGCCAAACTTGCGGGGCGGTTTTCGGGTTCCAAAACCGAAGTCACGTGACCTATTGCCTCGAAATATGGTACAAACATACAACTCATTAATTTCAAACTGCTGTCCAAATTTCATGTAGCTAGACCCAACCGTTCTCGAGTTATAAGCGAAAGTCTGAAATTTCGCACTCGTTAGTTGGAAAATGGCCGAGTAAAAACAGAGGAACACGCGACGCGAGCGTCGGTCGTTCCAATTATTTGTCAAACAAATTACCTCAATTTTCTTTCTCTTTTGAATGTTCTAATGAAACGTATTTGATATCAAACTTTTCATTTAGCAAACTGATATTATCTTAGAACACATAGAATGGAAATGGTGTATTTAAAGAGATCCGGTTTTGAGCGAGCAAAAGGTAACGAATTTAGGAAGGCTTTATTTCACCGGAAATTTTTATCTAGTTTTTTATTAATTCTGACTCAAATCTAACACAAACTCAAATGCTTACTCTAAAACTATTCCCAAATCGAACCCTAACCCAAACCCTAACCTAAACCCTAATCTTAACCCCTGAAAAAGCAAATGAAAAAAGCGCGGATGAATATTTCTCATTCTCGTTTTATTCTCTTTAAGTTGAAAATTTTCGGTGAAATAGTCACTACCACGAATTTATTCGCCCATCTTATAATGTGTCAGTGCTATTAGAATGACCAATATTGATGTTTCAGAGGGACAGGTATTCTTCCAGCTTTTGCAGCGTTTCTTTTGGGAAGTCTTGCTGATACATTTTTTCTACCGTAGTTCTGTGACTGTGAAACTAAGGATAAAATTAATTTGGGCGAATAACAAGCCATGGAAATAGCGCCATGGTGTGAGCATTCGGAATGTTTTATCTTCAAAATCCTTCGTGTTGATTACTTTCGATAATTTTCGTGTACGGTATCAAATTGTGACGAGGCTTACTTTCTTTTGAAAAACACTAAGTATAATTTTCCAGCATGCGATGTATCTAAGTCTCGAAATTGTCATAAATCACAGCGAACACAGCATATTATGAATAATACGGCTCATATATCCGAGCTATTACTTTGATGCCAACGATTTATTACCTTAGTAATTAGCAATTATAAACTCAAATATCTATAAATCATACACGGAAACCAACATCAAAACATCATTTTTAGGAAATAATAAAGTCATAAAAAATTGTCTAAACGCAAAAAGTCATCAAGAAGAGCTTGAAAGCAAAAATATTGTTTTCGTCATTGTAATATAACAATTATTTATGGTAAGCGCGTTTATATAACAAAATCTTAAACTATCTGTCTAAAATGAGCACCATTCTAATTACAGAATTTAGTTTCTTTTTTTCCTGATTTTTCGCGGGAGAAGTCACTTGCCTAACTCGCTTTTTATATTGAAACACTACAGAATTTTATAATGAAGAATAGCGGAAATTCATGTACAGGGTGAGCGAAAAGTAGGTGGACAGTAAAAAAAAATTAGGAGTAACATAGTAATAGAAAACAGGTAAAATTAAAATAAATTTTAGTACTAAAATTGTAATTATATACCACAAATAACATAGTTGTAACAAAGTTAAAATGAATAATTGGATTAAAGTAACTGAGGCATAAACAGGGGCGTATTTAGGGGGGGGACATTGTGCTATGGCCCCCCCCTTTGGGTCGCCAGGATTGCAAAATTGCATATAAAAGTAAGCAAAATTGAGGCATGCCCCCCCTTTGCAAGTTGGGCATAAGGTTTGATCATTTGATCACACAAAGGGTATGTTCTGTGCGGTTCTTCTAGGCTTTGAGCTTGAAATCGGACTCATTTTGAGTGAAGACCTTTTATTCTTTTTTTTGCTCTTCACAAAATTTTGGGCGAAAAATCGGACTAAATATTTGAGTGGAACAATTTCTGATTCAGATCTTTGTACTTCTCAAATTTTCTGAAGTTCCTGCCCCCCCCCCCCCCCCCCCCTTTCAAAATCCTGCGTACGCTACTGGGCATAAATCTATTCCATATGCCGTCCACCTACTTTTGGCTCACCCTGTATATACATAACGAAATTTTACATCGAAGATTGCAGCATTGCGGAATAACATTAAGCAAAGCTTTTTCAGCATTTGAATAAAACTAGGCAACGCAACACCACAGAAAAAGTGCGAGTTAAAAAGACTTCAAATAGACACCGATTCACCATTAAAATTGATATTTGGAAACTAATCTTAGAGAACGTTAAACTACAGAATAAAGCTTTTTGACGGTGATAATGTGATAGTATGAGTGTGGTTTGTAGGATACTTTGTAGTGGCGACAATTACGCTCCCGTTAAGTTCTCGACTTGATTTACAGCAATTGTATCATTTGCAAAACTTCTTGTTTGTAGCTTTTATCATCCAAACACTTAAAAATTACGAACAGGAATTATCAAAATTACTGAGAAGCTTGCCTGTGTCGCTAAGGGCAGCCTTTGATATTTGCATAAATTCTCTACTTGTGCAAAAGAATTCAGACCAAAAACACTTCACCGATAAAAACTACACGAAAGTTCATAATATTATCTTGTCCCATTTATCAGCGCTCAAATTAAGCCACTATTTTGTTAATACTAATGTGCTGTAATCCTTTAAGCTGCAGTGAATAGCGTAAATATTGGAGGAGATAGCAGAAGGTTTAAAGCTGATTATGATAATTTAAAAACATATTTTTATGAAGACCAACATGAACGGGGCTAAGATTATAACTTCTAAGTAAACAGAAGTGATAAAAACATTCGTAAGTAAGAGGATATTTAAATATTGCGGCGTACAAGTGTTCAGCAACATATATCATAATTAGTACAGACAGATTCACAACGAAAATGACAGGAACAAGCAATTCAAAAACATGATACTGAACATACACGTTCAATTTCAAAAAAAAAATGTTAATAAAAAGTGGATTAATACGAAATATCAAAAATACGAGGTATGTTAGACTTAGATTGATAACGATATTTTATAACCTAAAAAAAAGCAGCTTTTGTAAACGAAATTAGTAGCGTCATTGCAGAGATTGAGAGAAGAGCATTTCACCAAAACAACGTAGAAGTAAAATCAGATAATCCACAACAAAGATTGAAGAGTGACTATTTCACCGGAAATTTTTAAATAAGAGAATAAAACGATAATGAGGAATATTCATCCACGCATTTTTCCTTCAGATTTTTAAAGGTTATGATTAGAGTTTGAGATAGGGTCAGAATTAATACAAAAGTAGATAGAAATTTTCAATGAAATAGTCTCTTCTAAAAGATTATCTTATTCGTTGGAGTATCAATAGATTTGTTTAAACTTTACCAATTTTTTGAGCATTGAAGTTATTTAATGTTTATATTATAAGCATAATATTACTACACAAAGATTCATAATTCTATTCAAAGCACTATCCTGTGACGTTACGAGTGACTTATCGATAATATAAACTAACTTTTATGTTCATCATAAATCTAAATGGCCACTTAAACTGTGACAGCAAATTGAGACGATACAATAGAATTCTTCTTGAGTTTCGTTTAATCTTGGAGGCTCAACACAGGTGCAGTTGTCTACATTTCACTCAGTGACGTGTCAAAAAATTGAGAGTAAGCTTTAAGCCAAAACCCAGTCATCAAGTTTAAACAGTCAAAAGATGTTTTGAGCAGGGATTTTTGCTTGACTGCTCAATAGTATACAGACTCAACGAAAGTAAAAAGCGTTAGTCTTGTTTAAAGTAAATTGTGTTATGCGTGACGCTAATGTCAACGAAGAATATTTTAGCTGTAGAGCTACGCAGTTGCTTTTTCGCGAAAACATTCTTTCGAAATTTTATAAGCAAGGCAATTTCAAGTAAAGCGATTCGGGGCTAGGTTTCCTTTTTTTTCCAATTTTCTAAAGATTGTAAATTTTACGGCAATCTCTCAGCGGGCTAATTTTGCTCACTGAAAGGCTGCGGTGTGGTGACATATTGCCTCTACTATGGGCTTCACCGCATGAAACCACAGCGTCTAAGTGGGTGGTGGAATGATCACGATGTAAATTCCCTCTTTCAGTTTGATTATTTTTTACTAAGAACATTCTTCGTATGCAAACTTGCAGATCAAGAGATCCTTGCCGATGATGTGTGTGCATATTGAATTGTCTAAATTTCCAACCTCAAGCCCTGTTGTCGAAACCGATGTAAACGACTTCCAAGATTCTGACGCGTTTTGAATCATCTCATATTGTTTTTTTTTTGCTTTTTTTAGTGCCTAGTTGGTAAATATTGTTAGCAGATGTAAAAATGCTGAATATTTTTGTGGAGATCAAGCTGAATCGCAAATGGAATTGTAATTACTTTTTTTTTATTCACCAAGTTGCCTTGATCAAGAGACAGCGACGGGACCTTTCGGTCTTCGAGTCAAGCTGTTACCTACCCACCTATCTCCCACACGGCGGAGGCTTCACAATGACCCTTTAATTGTTGAACGTCAAGCAGGGAAGCTGTGAATACCAATTTTTATGGTTTGACCTGACCGTGAATCGAACCCGAGTTTACCGCTTCAGTAGCAGACGCTCCATCCACTCGATCACAAATCGGTCGTGCCTTTGGAATTTGTGGATTTCACAGCTTATTTTTCGCACCCATAGTCCAATCTCTAGCAACCTTTGCCATGGGATATATCGAACTACATTGTCGTCCTAATTAAATCCTCACAGGTAAAGATGTAGAATGTTTACTGATTATTTTTCAAATGACGTCATGACCTACTGCGGCATAGATATGGGCAAAAGCGTTGATCAACGCTTGGGCATACGAAACAGAGAACGTCAGCATCTCATTACGTAATCTTCACAATGGGCTAAGTGTTGTTGAACAAGCTTGTTAACACGTTTTGAAAAGATTTTGTGATTAGCCTCCACTCTAAATCGAGTTACAAGAGTACAGCTGATTTAAGAATTCCGTTGCTTCAAACCAATTTTAACAGCGTATTCAATCATTTTCCGACAATCTTTTAAACTAAAAACTCAGTAATAAAATCATTTGGTAGTTTAGTTCTAATTTTTTTCATCAGTCAAGTTTTTCATGAGCTAAGATTAGTGTGCAAAGCGAATCTAGATATATCATTAAACGTTCATTAAATTAAATTTTTATGGTAAATGACCAAAAAAAAATGTTTCGCAATTTTAGTCATATAACTGAAAAATTTTGCGTAGTTTCAGCACTAAAGCAGTACAATAACGCTCGTAACAGCTGAAGTGACAGAAAAAATTTTTTCAAGAAGCAAAAATTATTTACAAATTTGTTCACCGATCAAAAGTTCGGAGCGAAATATCAACCCAGAAGCAGAGTTAGTAAAAGCCTGTCCCTTACGGACTGAAATCAAAATATCTGCTCGCATTACATTGCTGTATTTATATTTCAGTTGTTTCGTTGTTCATTTTGTTGATTGCAACAAACATTATTGTGTTGGCTTCGGAGGATATTTCTAAAACGCTTCAAAATAAAACATTTCAACTTGCTTGTCTCTCAGAATTGTCTCATATGAATGTCAGCGATAAAATAACTTTAGAAAACATCGGCGCACCGTATCAAGACTATGCGAAATGACTTCGCGAATAAAATAAATTACAAAGTTAAAGAAATCTTCAAGATTACCATCAGAAATATAGCTGCTTCTTGCAGATACAGTTCACTGAATAGCGGCTTCGGTTCACATATCAAACACCAGAGGTTAGAAAGTGGCAAAAGTTCTCTCAACTTGAGAAAAAAGTGCAGTGATACAGAGAAAGTCAAGTCGTAACATACTGGATTTATTTAATTTAAAGACTCATACAAAATCGTTTCAATTTTTTTCTGTTATTTGACAAACCTTGATGACTTAAATTTCTCATTACCACAGTACTGAATTTATGTATCACGAAAATTTGTGTTGATCGAGTTAGATTGAAAAGATAAAATTACTTTCTCAATCAAAAAAAGATAATTCATTGTGTCCAATGACATGTGAAGAGTTTGAAAAATCTAAGCTCGAAGAAACCTTTTGAAGGCATTTGGAGTTAAAAACTTGAATTTGATAGATCTGTCATCCGCATTTTGCAAAAATTCCCAAACTTATTGTTCTACGCGTGCTGCGCTAAAAGGATATTAAAAAAAGTTACGATTGCGTAAACTAGACTTCAAATAAATAGCCGGTAATCTAAGTCAAACATGGTTAAATTGGTTGAAAATAACCATTACGTTGCTTATTCATCTTCTTAAAATACCTTCTAATAGAACTACCATTTATAAAAAAATGCCGTTGAAATAAAATAATAACAGAAATAAGTGTTAAGTTGTTTACTGATGGCAGTCACTCGAAACGGTGGCAAATGCCATTATTTTTCATGCGGAAACCTCAGCTTGAAAGTTGATTTTGTGAGCACATTATGAGTAAGATCGTTTTATGTTCGAACCAAAACAAGTAAATGAAAAATGGTTAAATGAAAGATGAGAGCCTTGTCTAAACTTGTTTTGTTCAAATGAGCATAGTTAGCCATTTATGATATTTTACTAAACCCTTATTAATATTGACTTCATCTAAAACCAAAAAATACGTGTGGTTGGAATGCGTTATAGAGGTCTTTTAGATCAATCGTTTACATCTTAGGCACTTTTCTTCGAGTTTTTTGGGCTTACTGACGCCAAATATAGACATTGACAAATGATGTTACTATCTAAAACTTTTGTAAGATTCTAGCCATCTTAAAAAGGATTTGTTTTGTTTGAAGATTGATTACAGATACAATCGCTCATTCGTATATCGTACTAACGATCATGGTTCAATGAATATCTATGCGGTTAAATTTGCTGAACCAAGCAAGGGTAATTAGGGTCAGCAGGAAATATTAACTGATCCATCAATTAATGCCTTGTTTGTGGTGTGGAATTTTGATATTTTCGTAGGTTCCAAGAAGGTAATGCCTCTTGCAACTGTAGAAACAAGGCAAACTTGAATGTATCGTCGGTACTTGGCATGAACTTGTGCTGAAGATTCTCATATTTTGGGTTTTATGCATTGTATGTGCAATTTACATTGTGCAACCGTTTAGACGCGTAAAAGTTTGTACTTATATATTGCAGGTTATTTTGTGCACTGAAATATCTAGGTCTTAGTGATTTACGTTACCAGAAATATTTAATGTGGCAGAGAACCAAACAATAAAAAAAAAAACAAACAGCACGTGGTTATAATTTACAAGCCCAATACCAAAGAAGGCACAGAAGCATTGCCATTGTAAATCGTTTGTCTTAAAGAGCTGGAGATTATTTTGAAACGATGAAAATGTGGTGTATCTACACCACCTTGATACTGCTAGTCAAACTATACTACGGCAAAGCTGACATTTCTTGTTGTTCTGTGTGTGATTGCACGCCTCATGAAGTATGGTGTGAGTACAGAGGACTCGAAGCAGTGCCCGTTGACATTCCTACCGACACAAGACGAATGTACTTATTCAACAACAATATTTCAAGCATTCCGGATGGAGCTTTCACCCAATTACAGGTACGCTTTATTACTTGAATAATAATCAGCACTACCAGAACTTTTTAAAACAATAAAGAACGTATTTCAATGCAAAAACAAAAAACGGTCCCTTAATGCAAAAACCAAGTGAAATTTGAAAAGAGCTACTGTATGCAATTCTGCAGCCAAAGGCAAGAAATGCAGTACCCTTCAGTAATTCATTAATATCTAGCAACTCAAGTTTGAAAACATAATTATACAGGCACCTTGCAGCGGCTATTTTGACGCAATTTTAACAATTAGAGTACCTACAACCGTCACTATATAACGTAAAGTAGTCAACTTTAAAAACATGCATGTTGATGTTGACTAGAGTAATTCATCTATAAACTGCTGCTTTTTGCTCCTTCTCAACAGTTTCCACTAAACTAGATTTATGAAAACGTTAAACTGGATAAAATTGAATACCGTGGGAACTATATTTCAGAAACTTGAATTATTGGACTTGAGTTCAAATCAACTCTCAAGTGATGCCATTAAGCCTGGAGTGTTTAACGGACTCGAGCGTCTACAAGACGTAATATTGACGGGCAACAAGTTGACTCACATCAGAGAAAACACATTTACTGGTGGGTAATGTTGTGTGTTGTATACTTGATGTTTGCAAACATGTATGGCACATGCCGTTATGTTTTTGGATTGATCAAAGCCAAGAGAGCGTCCACAAGTCTGCATGTCAATTTTTGATGTTATGGACTATTGAAATCTAAAGCGCAACGGATACTCCTTCGCAATGTTTTATTGAATGAAATAAATTAACAGGAAATATTGCCAACGCCCAACCTTTTTTGAAAATTTCAATAAGCTATCAAGCATTACATTTGAAACTTCCAGCTGCTAAGCTTGCTATTCCTACAAAATTCTCTCACGTATATTGCCAAGTTCGGTGTATCGTTTTATTTGGTAATTGGGGTATTAGCAATTTTAACTTTGTAAATAAAAAGTTAAAAATATGTATAATGTTGACCCCAATGGAGGATGAAGTTGCTCGTTTTTATTCACCCATTTACAATTATACTGTTGGTAGCAATCATTTTACATGGCTTTTTTTGAAGAAATTCCATCTTTACTGAGATTATATTTGGAGGATAATGCAATAAGACAAATTGATGATCATGCGTTTACAAACCTCAACAATCTAGTGGAGTTAAAGATAAGTCGTAACCGGCTGTCCTCTTTTCCGAAAATGATCAACTGTCCTAATTTGAGAAGACTTTATTTAAGCAGCAATTCGCTCATTCGACTTCAAGCTGAAACCCTTGCCGATGTTAATCTTGAACAACTTACAGTAAGTTTCGATAATCCTTTAAACAAGTTTATAAATTATAAGCAAAGATTTGCTCAAAGGTTACTTGCATAAAGCTTCCAAAAATTAAAAACTACAACAACTGTAAATGATAATGCAGATCGTTTATCCGAACTATTAGATTAGTTAGAACTTTGCATCTGCATTTTGAAATCTTAGTTTGATCAAGATTTTCGAAATGAATCAGAGAGTAGCAGCTTGGGCGGTAATTCGAGGAATGGCCGCTGCGATTGCCCTAGAAAAAAAAGCCACGGATTCGCCTTATCAATATGCACAAGCCTTCACTTCTGCTGATTGACATTGCTGCTGAGCTCATAAAAATTAATGGGTATTAAAAAGAGCATTGGAAAAATCATAATGTCAGGTACAGAACTCAATAGTTTCCCGTATAAGCTAAACTTTGAGTATCTGTTCTGCAGCTTTCCAGCAACAAGCTCAATCAGCTTCCAACTACAATATTTCGAAAAGTGACAAACATGCGTCAGTTGGATTTGAGTGAAAATCGAATCAGCAAAATGCCGAGGATTATAAGGTAAGATCTAATACCATATTCTTGTAGGTGCTATTATGCTTCATAATGATTGGCGAACTACCTCAATATCTTTACATTTTTCTCGACCTCAAGAAATGTTTTGTTGTTTCTTTCTGTTCCAAATTCAAGATTTTTCTATTGGTACTAATATTTTCGGAGGTCCTTTCCGCAACAAAGTCAACATGCACCCTCCCACAAATTGCAAAACATGCCTATCATGGTAGTATAGCCTAAGCTTTTTGGGAAATACCACGTCTTAGCAGTAAGGACATCATCCTTCGATTTCCAAAATGTAGCGTCCCAAGCGTAAAAGTAAGGAAAATGGCTAAAACGCAACCTTTTGTATTCAAAAATAGTCGTTTTTTTCAATCATTAATAGCACAAAGTATCTTCACATGAATTTTAAAAATGTACAGCAACTACAACTAAGCCAAGGATTATGTAAACGTCTGGTCTACTAACTACAGGCTGAAAAAATCGCATTGATAGCAATAACAGTTGCAAAGCCCACCAATCTACCGTTCATAGACCAAAAAGTCACATTTGTTCGATTTGTAAACATTCCATTTCAATTGGCGTTTGTTTAAACAAGCTGTGCGAAGCTTCTGAATTCGTTTTCACGCGCAAGTGCCAAGTTTAAAGTAAGCATCTGTACTGTTTACAGCAACATGAACTCCCTGCACTCACTCAATCTATCGGGAAATTCAATCTCCTTCATGCCTGACAACTTTCTTTCCAATTTGAGACGCATGAAAGTTCTCGACTTGCGAAATCTTAGATTGACTACATTGTCTGAGAGTTTCATACCACAGCGAGTCTATCTTAACATGTTTGATGTTTCTGGAAACCCTTGGGCTTGTGACTGCAGGATTTTTTGGCTGACGAAATACATGAGGTAGGCCAAATACTGTATAATGGAAAACCCTACATTTGGGTTACAAAACTGCGTTGCTTGAATGGGTATGGAGACCCGATTCAAATTATAGTTCGGGATGTACTATGGTGAACATAGCTTTGACTCTTAAATTTTCAAAGATGGTTGATGTTGATGGATTGCAGCCACGTTCGAAAATAATCCCATCAATCAAAATCGACAAATAGGAAAAATTTTATGAAAATATCGATAAAATACGAAAACATCTAATGAAAAATAATAAATTTCAATAACTTTTGCTATTTATTGAGCATTCAGTGCGCATTGCAATGACATTGATTATTCGATATGGTGAAGCAGCATTGTAACCTAGAGACGTTTTGTATAGCGGTAAGCTAATTCCGAGTTGAAAATGAAAATATTAAACGCTTGTTATGTCGTTTTTCTGTTATGAGATACGACCTGTAATGGGTATAGCCAACAAACCAATTATTCCGTGGATATATTATGCGTACGACGAAATGATCTCATCGTAAAATTGAGCACAAAGTGGCTAAAAGCAATAGCATATTTACCATACATATTGTTTGTTTATATAGGATGGTCCGAGGAGCTTTTGTTCGAATGAGTCAAGTCCTTTGTAGCGAGCCAGCCCATTTGCACGGACGTCAGTTAGTAACCTTGCACGAAAAAGATTTGAACTGTGACAGGTAGGTCAAAGATATGAGAGAAAGCTTGAACTGCTAGTAATATTGTAACACTGATGTGTGCTGTATTCAAGCCTATCTACAAGGAGATAACGTCCATAATATCTTTTGTAGTGATATAAACCAACCACAAAATCGGAACCAAACACCTACGGTGAACGCCTGTGATGGTCTGAGTTGCGTCAACGGCGCAGAATGCTTTATTAATGTCGAAACAAAAAAGCCTATGTGCAGGTAGGTAATTAAAACGAACGTTCTTGGTGGTGAGAATTAGATATCTGGGTTGATAAGAAATGCATTGAAATCGAGTTGCAAGAGCCTGGATGAAAAGTAACTGTAAAAAAGTCTGAAATGCGTAATGTGTATTATTCGCTGTACAGTTTGAAAGTGCTATAGGCCAGTGTTATAGATATTGCAATGCTGCGTTATCTGCGTTTAGTCGCATTGTACCTACTCACGAAATAAATTTTGCATGAAAAATTGTTCACGAGCCACTAACAAGCTCAAGCTTAAAGCTTGTGTCGTTTCGTCTCTTCAGTTTGCTTCAGTAAAATTCGAAAATGATGTTTCGGTGTATTTAATCTCATGCAACATCTTGTCCAATATTATATAAAATTTTATTCTGAAGGTGCTGGGGTGTTCTGAAATAGCTGTAACCTTGATCATATTTAGATGCCAGCCTGGATGGAAAGGAGTATTATGCAGTGAAAGGGATGCAAACAACGTATTACCAACACAAAGTGATAAAGAAGAGTTGTTTATCCGAATGGATTCTATAACGTCCCATTCAGTTGAAATCCTCTTTCCAACCATTGATCAACTAATGACGGTTACTACCACTAAGCTAGGCGTTGATGACAGTGAATCTGAAAAAATGGCAGTGACGTTTCTTCCTCATACAAACTCCTACAAAGTTGATAATCTCGAACCGGGGACAGAATACAGAATATGCATAAAATCCGTCGAACCAGGGCAGTCATCGCATCAAGCTCATTCCGATTTGGACGACACACTTTGCGCCAAAGTAACTACTTATGTTTTGGATCTTTTTCCATCAGAAAGCGATGGAAATCCAACAGACAATATTTACGAAGATGGAGAGACTGAACAGAGAAAAGACATAATAAACAAAAATGACGGACAAAGTTTCCCATCCGAAAATGACGCAAAGTTGCTTTTTCCTGTTTTGGCAGCGTGTGTCATTGTGTTCCTAGTAGCAGGAATTGGAGCATTCTTTTGTTATCGCAGCAAGAGATTGAAATCAAGCAACAGTGACATCACAGAACCTATGTCAGAATACAGAAGTGAAAAAATGCAGTACGTATCAGAAGATGCGATGCCAATGATGCAGCAGCAGCGTGATTACACGCTTATTCCCAAGTCTTATTCTGGAGAGTCCACCACTAGCACCCATCTATCTGATGACATGTATCAGCTTCCACTGCAACAAATACAACACCACAAGGTTCCGCCTCGTGGTCACCATTATAGCTCCACATCTGATGAGTATATGGATCATGAAAAGTATGATCACCGACGTTTCTCGCCCACTTCCTACCCTTCAAATTCAATGCGCTCACAAACACAATACAGCGGTCAAGACAAATATAATTACATACCAACAGAATCCCCATTTCACAAAGGACGAGGATTTGATGAAGTGTATCCGCTAAACAACAGACAAGAATATGCACAAGACATCAAGAACCAAGGAGGCCGACCAGCTTTCGCTGAAACCTATCGAGACCTTGAACGGCCTCGCACTGTAGCAGTTTCCTCTCGCAACCACTTCAACGAACTGTATCCTAGCCCTAACGTGAAAGACTGTGGTTTTGCAGTTGGCTCCACAGATCAAGTACATAATTCGCTTAAATTGCATACAAACTACCGCGATTATGCAGCACCGCAATTATCACATTCTTTGCGGTTACACTCTCAACAAAAAGCGAATGGAAATTTACGACGCGAAACTGATTTTCAAAATTTAAGTGCGAGATCTGCAACACCGCAACGTGTTTATACGACAATTAACCCTGGACAAAAAACGATGGTTATTTAAACAAGAAGTTTGATTTTTGATTTTTTTGACATTCAAAATACATGTTCAATGTGAGTGTGACGTACATAGCAATAAAAGACTCTTGAAACATACAGCTTGAACTGACTACGTCAACGTCATTTCAATTTGAATCAGTGATGTGAAAGCTTACTTTTGTTGCTTAATAATGCTCTTGATATACTAAAACGCTGGTACAGCTTTAGTTCTTCGTAACGATGCATTTGCCTGTATGTGTTTTGCTTTGCACAACAAAGCTGCCTTTAGTCGGTATTTACCAAAGTGGACTTGCACTTGCATGCGTTGTAAAAAAAAGTGTGCGGGCATACATGATGAACTGTTCAAATCGGGCTAAATAATATAAAGTTTTTGAAAGATACTTTGACTAATTGACCATGCGTTCAGCCACTTTTTTACTATTTAAAAAGTTTTAATTGACGTTTTACGTGCAATTTTCTTCTCAAAAATGACTGAAATTATCAAAATACTACATATGCTTTGGTATGATAGTGGTTCAAGATCCTTAGTAACAATGGCTTAAACTTTTTGTAAAATTACGATAACTTTCCAACTGTTTACTCTTCGTGTAAAAACCTGAGATTTTTAAAGGCGGTGAATCATCCAGCCAATTCCAGTAATTTACAATAGTTAAAATTGAACTATAATTTTTCATATTTTTGTTTTAATTTTGGGGCTGCGGTTGCAGAGATATTCAACAAATACAAAAAGATATCTTCCGAAAAAAGCTTTTGGAAAAAGAGTTTTGTTCTTCCCTCCAAAACCACAGTTCTCTAAACTATTAGGCCAACTGTGGTTTTGGCGGGAAGAACAAAACCCATAGTTTCCAAAAACTTTTTGCGGGGGATATCTTTTTGCATTTGTTTAATATCTTTGCAACCGCAGCCTCAAAATTAAAACAAAAAATATGAAAAATTATAGTTCAATTTCAGCTATTATAAACCACCGTAATTGGCTGGATAATTAATTCACCGTCATTAAGAGCTTAGTTTTGACATCGTGACTTGATTTCCGAAATGCACTAGAGCAGAGAATGTGGCATTTTTCGAGTATCAGCAAGGAATGCTCCTGTTTGCTTGTTTATCTGTAGGAAATTAGCAGCACTTTCAACAATTAAAACCTTTAATGAAAATCGAAAACTACCTATACACTAGAAAGACTAATCTGGTTCAAAAAACTATTGATTCTTCAACCAAGCTAAAGGGCAAAAATACTAAAACAAATTTTTATTTTAAAAGTAGGCTGTTGCATTGCTGGTAGCTTACTTTTGGGTCCACGACAACTGACCGCCAAATAACCATAATGTTGGTGGTCAAATGGTTCACGGTGAGTTTGGACGCGGCCAGTTTGCGGCGGTCAGTTGACTTGGTTCGCTTACTCTTTACACTGTTTTTGTTTTGTTTCTAGCTGCTGTGCGTAAAAGCTTTTGACAGTTAACTCTTTATAGTGCCAATAAAATTGAAAACATTAATCGTTTTTCGTGAGATTTCGACTTAGCTTTAATTCTATTTGGGACGTGGGCATTTAGCTCGTTGGAAATATTTGCTCACATGTAAAGTTGACGGAGGGCTCAAACCATTTAACCGATTAATGGTCGAGTGGATAGAGCGTCTACTACTGAAACGGTTGACTCGGGTTCGATTACCAGTCAGGTCAAACCAAAAATTGGTATTCACAGCTTTCCTGCTTGACGTTTAGAAATTGAAGAGACAGGGTGAAGCCTCCGCCGTGTGTGGTAGAAAGGTGGCAGCTTGAATCAAAGACAGAAATGTCTTTTCGCTGTCTCCTAGCCAAGGCAACTTAGTGAATAAAATGTAATTACATTACTTTGCAAGTTGACGAGAATTTCCGAACAGTTGTAAGAACCAGATTTAGAAGCGTAATTTTTACAGCAAAGTCTCTGCGGAAGCATACCGCCTCAGTGTCGAACCAATGGCAATGAATATTTACAATCTTCTTTTCCATCTTTGTAACTGATGGGAGATCAAAAGGCCATTCTTTATATCGTTACATGCTACGGAAAGAGAGAAAATCAGACGGCTATTTGATCACACTTAAAAATTTCGTGATAAATTTGGGTACAAAGTTTGATTAAAGTGCTCAACATTAAAGGTTTCTTAAATCATGTTGTAAGTTGTGTCAAAAAGCTTTACAACACTCCTCCACCGATAGTCGCAAATCTGACCTCACATACATCACTGTACTACATAATCGTAAAATTTGGTCGCTTAACTGCTATAAATTAAACAATACAGAGAAGCTTACAAAATGAAACACGAAATCACGGTAACAGAACACAAACCAAGTTCCAGAAATACAGTGGAACTCCGGTTTACTTACCGCTGACGAGAACGTAATCATGCCGTTGGGTTGGCGGGGTAGTCTCGTTAACGAGGTCGACACGCACCGAAGTGGTCCTGTTAACAAGGTGGTCGTCAACCGGTGTTCCACTACGCTTCGTAATTTGCATCATTCTGCATAAACGCTTGATCTCAAAATTCAATCCTTACAGTGAACTGCATAAGTGAGAAAAGTACAGATAATTAAAAGTTTGGTTATAATCAACCCATGGCCTATTTGGACTCTTAGAGATCAACAGAAAAAACCTGAATGAGAAAAAGCCTTCTGGAAAGTCAACAAAAGTTGCCAAATTTCTTTGATATTTTTCGTGTCAATATAGAACCAGCTGTAAAAGATGCAAATAAACAAGCGCATAGGTAAATGTGGCCTCTTCCCTTGTGTTTCGAGGAAACACCGGATTTCAAGAAACTTACAGAGCAACAAGATACGATCGCATAGTACACGTCACAAAAGGCATTTCAACCCTACAGCGTGCTTCACCCGTAATCGATGTAGTGGGTAGGTTTGAATTTTTATTGTGACGTGTAAGCCTACCAGGCACGTAGCGAGAAATTTTTAATTGGTCAGGAGACGAAGCTTCCAGCCTCCGGAGGCACTGGGATTTTGAAGGCGGAGCCACCAGCGCTCAAATATTTTCAATTTTTTGGGAAAAAATAACTTAATTTTAGGCCTATTTTGATAAAAATTAATGCTATTAAAACGTGGCATAAAAATTAGCAATGCAAAACATGATTATATTAGTCGCATAAATGGGCTATGTGAAAGGTAGCTATTGCTAAAAATTCAGTTTTCTTATGCACAAGCTGGTAAATCATAAACTGCTAAACCGCAAAACCGGTATATAAGGAAAAATATAATTTGAAAACGAATGGAAGGAAGTTTGAAAGAAGTGATCGGTAATTAACTAATACTGAATAGTGCCCCACCAAATTCTGAAGTTATATATTGTTTGATGAAACCTACGTTGAGCATTATTCAATAAGCGATCATATTTGATTACCAATTTTTTTCCATTTTTCAACATTTTTTTCTGATTTACGAGTTTTATTTTTAACAAATTAGCCTCTCCCCTTCTATATGAACGTTTCAAAAATATGCTTTAAATCATTTTTTGAGTTTATTCCAGCGAAAAATACAGTCTCAGAAGAGCTAAAAACGTGGTATTTTTTGTATTCTGTATTTTGGCCAGCAGGGTGATGGGAGGCAATAACCCCCACCACCCCTGGCTACGCTACTGAAGCCTACTTACTGTGAAGCACTTTTTTGATTCAGCTAAATTCAAACTCTTCTTATAGCCATACAAAAGGTAAACAGATAGATTTTGCTGATAGTGATGCAACTACAGTAAGCAAAATCAGGATTACTTGAAGATATTTGGTAACCCACTGAGAAATCAAATCGCAGAATAACTCTTTATCGCCATCTTTTGGTAATTAATGTGGCGTAAATATTCGTTTTCGGTTAATTGAACACAATGGATGATGATTTGTACTCAAAACATACCGTAAATACAGCAAATTTTAGAATTATCGGCTTTCCCATTCTTGGTTTTACTCCATTCGAGTGAAAGATTCGGTGAAATATTTAGTCAAGTGTATGGATGATTACTGGAAGTGAAAACGTGAGTTACTTTTAAGCACAAAACTCGAGATGTACTGCAAGTTGAGTTTTCTCCAAAGCCAAGATTGCGCTAAAAAAAAGTACAAAATGTGTTCTAGATGTATTAAAAGGCTCATAACCCCAAACTTGGAAAATTAATTGATATAAAAAATGTTTATTTCTACAAATTAAAACCAGCAACACAACAATAAAATCAAAATAATTCCCCAATAGGCTGTTTCGCCGATAAGCTCTTTTGTTAAATGGTGCGAAGACTTTCACCCGTTGGCTAACTTTCTACTATTGGTTTTATTTCCCAGGTTTTATATCAATTTTTAATGGTTTTAAAGTTAAGATTTGCTGACACCCCCCTCAAAAAAGAAAAGAAAAAAGAGTCTAACGGCAAAGCAGCCTCTTGGGGCGTCATCGAGCACTTTGTCTGGTTCGCAGTAGAACACTTCCTGTCTATTTCTAGCAGGTTTCATGGCTTTTGTGCATACTAAGGAGTAGTGACGATCGGTGAGGGGCATCTGGGTATTCTTTAAATACTCAAACAGAATCGTCCCGTCTGTTTTAATTCAATGCAATTTAAGTTTTCAAAACTTGGTTTATATTTTTGTTATTGTTACTTTATTGCTACCAGGAACAGAGTTGTAAACGGGCCAACTAGTTCAAGCCTGAACCCGGCCCGAACCCGAAAATATAACCCCGAACCCGAAAACTAATTTGAAGACCAAATCATGCCCGAAAAAACCCGAAAGTTAAGTTAGGTCTGAAAAATTTAGCAATGTTGCCAAGTTATTTTGATTATATTTTTGTGCACCAAAGATAAAAGGTACGTCTCAGGCCCGAATTAAGCCCAAAATTTTTGTCAACTTTAGGCCCGAACCCGACCCGAAAAGCCCGGCCCGACTTACAACTCTGACCAGGAAAGCATTTTATATATCATCTGGCGCTTGCTAACGGCAGTGAAATATTCCAGTTTTCGGCATTTTGGCGCTAGAAAGTTCTCTAGTAGCTTGTTTGCCCTGAAATTAGCGCGTAAGGTATTCTAACAGACCAAGTGCGTCCCCATGTCTTTACGAAATAAGAAACAAATGTATGGCTCCGCTCACGCATTAACCAATCATATTCAGACAAACGCCAGGACTGACGAAACCGAACGGATTCAGACACCAAACGAGAAAACCTAGCATAAGCGTGTAGTTTAGATAAAAAGCTTTCAACTACCTGTCAATTTAACGCTATGAAGCTTTATATAACATCAAAACGTTTTTTGCTAACAACAGAATTTCACATTGAAACTGTTTTCTGCAAATGTAAAATGAAGCAGAAAAAACTAACAACAACCATAGCTATGGCGCCAAAACCCTAAATTATTGGGGGATATATCCTCCCAATAATTTGACTGCATCCCCCCAAACAATTTGACTATGGCAGTAGCGTTGCTAAGGATGGTGGTACCCGGGGGGAGATTTTGAGGCGGCACCCTTTTTCGGTCCAAAAATAAAAAAAGGTCTTCGCCGCAAAATCAGTGATTTTTCGGTCCAAATGAGGATAGGGACCAAACAAAGTGAAAAAAGAAAGGTATTCACCACAAAGCGGTGGAGTTATGGTTTCACATCATAACATAGTGTCACCTTAAAATGGTGCGCACAAACCAAAATTTCTGCCCACACAAACTACAAAAAATTAGAGAAAGCATTGTTGTTGGCCTATTTAGACTTTTTCAATGTCTTTTTCAGTTTTTCAATTTCAATGTTGTTGGCCTATTTAGACTTCAAAGTGTGCCTGTAAAGTACTTTCAACCAAAATCTACAGCACTTCATTAGAATCATGCCTTACCCCGTTTCATGACTAACCAAGTAGATCTTCTGCTCTTCCGTAGATAAGACAAACATTGGCTATCTATAACCAGAGCCGTAGCTACGGGTGGGGGGGGCATGCCCTACCTAACGGCTGCTTGTGCCCCACATTTTGATTTACTCAAAATAACTGTTTTCGGAACTTCACACAAGACAACAGACATTGATGAAAAAAGGAAGAATTACGTTCAAACATAATTTTCCTTTGACATTCTTTCGATTCTTTGCGAAATTGCTGGCAACCTGCTTGCATAAATCTAAAGCAATTTTCCGTCTTATTAACACACTTTTACAGATGTGTCGCGAAAGAGACCCGTATACCTGCAGAATCGTTAAGGTACTTCGTAAGTGATTATAACACGAAACAATATGTGAAAACATTTTTTCTGAGACCAGTTGTTTTGATTTTTACAGCACACTCAAGATTTTGAGGTCGCACTCAGTGGCGCAACCAACAGGGTGAAGGGGGTTTCAGCTCCCTTAGCCAAGTCACTTAAAAACTATAACCTCAAAATACAAGCGTACAAACGTATTTTAGACTTAACCTAAAGTAAGGGAGGTAGGGATGAAGGTACTACGCAATTTAATTCTTTGAAATGACTTCTGGATTTTAGTTACTCATATGGCTTCAAAGAGTGCGAAATGTGATTAAAATGGCGTTAAAATTGCTATTTTTTGCTGCAAAATTTGTCCAAAGTCTGGGGGCTCCGCCCCAAAGACCTGTTCAGTCACTAAAAAAAACACCTCTTGGTTCACCCCTCTTAGCAAAATGCTGGTTGCACGTCTGGTAGCCTTCACTGCTGTAGATAGATTTTTCAAGTGATTATGGGCCGCATACGAAACGAGCTAAAAAACGCTGCTAGCCTTTTTTTAAAATTGCGCTTAATTGTAGACGTAGAAGATATGAAAATCAGTTTTATAAGCAAATTTTTGTGCCCTCCCCACGCTTTTGGCTAGTGCCCTTTCACTTCGTTTGCTCTGGCGACGGCACCGGCTATAAACAAGCAATGTTTGTTGGCTCAAAAGCGTGTTGAAGGTTAGCCATACTTTATTCACATGAAAAATAGTGGTCGAGCTTCACCCCCCCCCCAATGTTTAAAACAGGGTAAAGTTGCAAATTATCCCCCCAATGCTGAACATAAATCGGCACCACTGGCTATGAACGTTTATTGCAACAGTTAATTAATTAGGGTGTTTCTTCATCAAAAAACTTATGTGAAAAGTGCAATTGTTACCGCTGAGACTTAAATCGAAATGCTTCGCAACGAACTGTTTGAATAATTGCATTGATTTATTAATCATTATTGCACAATCAAAACTGTTTTTCAATACAAAGCAGAGCGAACATTTTTTTATTATGTATGCTTCGAAGAACAGTTTTCTTTTTTTTTTTTCATTTCTGTTTTGCTTTGGCCTCCGTTAACCTTTAGCTTCCATTCAAAGCGATTTAAAGCACGTGTGGCTGAGGCGTAACTTCACAAACACGTCTACAAGATGTAGTTTCATGCGCTGATCGGAAGTGCAAAAAACTTTTTTTACCGGTATCGACTATAGTTAGTTTTGCACCGAAATGCTGCCCCGCTTTTAAATGCACAGATCTCTGAAAGCAGGTTTGATCAAAACTTTATTTTAAACTGTTTTTGAGAGTACCGGTACACGAACGCTTCCGCAAATGTTCCTGGCATTGTTTCCTATGAGGTTGGATTGACGTAACTTGCCCTCTTTGATGATGAGTACACACTGTTTTTCATAAGACACTTATTTGTTTGGGAATGAAAGCTGATGATGACTCGGTTTTACGTTTAATAGTTAGGTTAGAAACTAGGTTAAGATATTGCAAAGCTTTATTGACACTGCAACTAACAAAACAAGAAATCGCATTTAGACAATAAGAACGGTGTAAAAGCACAAACACTCATTTACACGCATAGGCGTAGCCAGGACCCCCCAATTGCAATGCCACCAAACATAAAAACGTGGCAAAAAAGCCTATTGTTTCTTCAGTTTCAGTTTGTTTTAGCATTTTTCGCGTATAGCATGCACGCGTACGAACTAATGAACAATAATAGTGGCAACCAGGGGGCTCGGACCTCTCAATTCAATTTTTGGCAATCAATTTATATGCGTAACCCGGGTGAAATTAAGGGTTTTTGTTCTAAAAGTTGCTATCTCCGGCCCTCATCCAACCTTTTTATGACCATATTGCAATAGCCAGGGACGGATTTACCATATGACGCAGTGCCAAGGGTCCCGCGCTCAGATGGTACGACTTTTTTTTGGTCTTTACCAATACTTGGCAAGAAGATTTTGCGAAAATTTCCAAGTACCAGTGGCCCCACGCAATCTAAATCAGGCCCGATCAATAAACATCGTTACGAAACGTAACTATCTCCGAGCTTTTGTACAATTTTTCAATAACAATTGAACTCTACCTTGCCAGTTTTTACGCGACAATAAACCTCTGGAAAAAAAATCAGCAAGGGGAAACGCTCATTAAACAAATTATTGAATCTGTTGGCCGTATATGTACTCCTACAACTGGTTATTTTCATGACCAAACAAAAATATCCCACGAATATCTTCGAATGGATTATATTTTATCATTTACTGCTAAAATACTGCAGGAAGCAATGTAATTTACTTCCTCCTACATGAGCCAAATCACTTACAAAATTTAACCCCAAAATGCAAGATTTTAAACGTGTTTTGGACTTTGATTGTATGTAAAAGCAGGATTGAACAATTCAATTTGTTTAATTGGCTTTCAAAAGTTAAAAATGTAGTTCTTTCAAATGGTTCTGAACACGAGCGGAATACGATCCAATGGCATTTAGAATAGCCTGCTTTTTAAAGAATCGCATAGCGGCTGAGGGCTTCGCCCCCAGACCTCCGTTTGTGATACG
This sequence comes from Trididemnum nubilum, assembly GCA_963965965.1. Taxonomy (NCBI): domain Eukaryota; kingdom Metazoa; phylum Chordata; class Ascidiacea; order Aplousobranchia; family Didemnidae; genus Trididemnum; species Trididemnum nubilum. The sequence goes on from OZ014490.1 coordinate 8,987,541, forward strand.
TTCGAGTTACAGGAGTTCGCTTACATACGTCTTCTGATTTGGACATTTTCACTTTTTAATTTTGGTAAACCAGACCACGGCTTCTGGTCTTCCATTCAACGATACTTTTGTCCCACAAAAAGTTCCTTTTTCGAAAATTTCTGATGACGTCATTGCATGCAATTTGAGGTTTGGACCCCTCCCAAACAAAAATCCCGGCTATGCCTATGTTTACACGACTGTACCATTGTACTTACGATAACGAAACAAAGAATTGTACAAGTTTTTGAGCTAGAAGCTCATTCAATTTTGCTGTTGCTTAAATAATAAACACAGGATAGTAGTATCATCAGGATAAAAGTATTTCCAACATTCCCTCTTTTTAGTCTTCAGCTAAGTAACTTCTTTTTTCACTGCTTTTGGTGCAAGAAATTTATTATGCAATATTCTAGCCAGCACAAACTGATTCAAAATTAACTCCAGACAAACCAAGAAACACTAGCAATGACTTAAGACTCGCTTACAAGTAAATAGTCACAATTCGGTAATAGTCACCCGACACCAGCTAAATACAAGCAGTTCTAAAAATTTCTCGACAAAATGCAATCACTGCATGACAAAAGCATGCACGAATAAGCTGGACCGAAATAAACAAAGTCAAGTAACTGAGATCGAAAAACATGGTGGACCAAGCGTCTGGATTGAATTCCAGAGATGAAAACAATTTACTTTTCCATCGAAAACTAAATTACTTTTAAATCATTTTTAAGCGACGAAAAATTTCCAACTTCGCCAATCTTATCTGCGTTTAGTACGTGGCATAGGCGTCGATTTTGGGGGGGGCCGGCGCCCCCTCGGGTATGACACTGAAGAGGCGAAATATGTCTGGCCCCCTCGGTTTTTTGGCAAGTAATACCCTCTTGGCAACAAGAAATCCGAAATTCCGGACTGAGATAAAACCAGAATGCGGCGAAGACCTTTTTTTTGGTCTTAACCTGAATTTGGGGACGAAATTCCGGACAGAAATAGAATAATTAAGTTTAACCAAACTTAGCAAAAACATTTCACCCCCTCGGAAATTGCTCAACCAACAAAAAATCGACGCCTATGGTACGTGGTAGACACTTACGCGCACAGTGTACACCAAATTATTGTTTCTTTATGCATATTTGTAGTGAAATTGAGTTAGGCATCAGCTTTCAGTTGTCTATCCGAAAGTGTTATCTTTTCACCCGGTTTGAATGCTGGCATTCCAAGATATGGACAACTTGCGCATCGAAAAGCATCTCCAAGATAGCACTAAAAAAATAAATCAGAGACTAGAGTAGTTTGCTAAACACAATAGTTGCCAGGCTTTTACCAGATGGACGTTTCTACACACGTTGAGTTCGTTGTTGGTAGGTTTAAGATTTGGGTTAGGGTAGCGGTGGCGCTATTCAACACCATAAGAGATCGGGGGTGTGGAGAAAATTTTGCGTCACTCCAAGAACTGGACTACCAATGCAGTGGTGCTATTCAGCCAGTTCGCGTGAACCGGTTCCTAAATTATCCCGCACTTTTGGATAGAGCAAACCAGTCGCTTGGCCTGGAGAACCGGTTCTTACAAAATTTGAATAGCACTACTGCACCAACGTCCTGCCGCCTCAACGTGGGGTGCACAATCAATCTCGAATGTAGCGTGGGTCGAACAAACTTTCTTAAGACCGATAAAGAAATTACCGTATCTTTAAGCCTCAAGCTTGATGTCGAGCTATGGATTGAGTGAGTTATGGATAAGTTTTAAGTGTTAGGATTAGAATTTGAAATCATGTTTGAGACAATAGTGTGGTGAGTAACACATATGGAATTTAGAAGTTCGTGAAACTGAGCGTTCAAAAATTCTAAATCTTTCCTTCTAGAAAATGTGGTTTAATGCTTACAGAAGACATTCCAATACAGTACTAATTTTACGTGAATTCCGATAGGGACTGCTAATTTTGTGCACTTTCTAAATTTGTTCAACGAAATGCTGCAGCAATACAAGCTGTAGGGCATTTTAAGTAAATTGACTTGCTTCAAAATTAAATCCTGGATCTCCCGCTGCAAAGGCCAACTACCTGACCAATTAATTCAGATCAAATTAACTAGTAACCTCGACCCAGGCTCTCAGTCAAGCTTGAAAACAAAGTAGTACATGTAGCTATACCAGCTAATTTTGTTCAATCCGATAACAATAATTTTTTAATTGGCAAGTTTTATTTCACACGAAACTTAAACTATTTGTGATTTTTTCATTAATTCTGATCCAAATCTACCCCAAACTCATATCTTCAGCCCTTAAAAGCCAACTTAAACCCTATGTAATCACCAAGCCAATTTTTATCAATGATTCAGCTCTTTTGTCGGGCAAAGGCCGAATCATTTTTGAATTTTCCATTGTTTGCTCGTAGAAAATAGCCAATTTTTTGGGCGCACGCCAACTACCAAAACCTAGGAGGGAACATTGCTCAAACCTTAACCCTTAAAAGTCAAATAAAATATGCGCGGATACATAAGCCCCTTTAACATACAGCAACTTAAAATTTTCAGGTGCAATAGTCACTACACTCACAATTTTATGGTTGCCAGTCAACTGACTAAGTGGCCAATGACCAACGTTTTCAACTTACGTTTCCACAGGAAGATGTAGCTGCTGGGGCTTTCTTTTTTCCTGATTCAAGCTCTTCTGCTAGACCACAAGTACTGAAACAAGCCAGCAATATTTTTACCATTACAGTATACAGAAGCACACATTCATTTACAATTAGAACAAATGCAACAATCTTACAGCTCGACAACTAAACGGTACATTATAAAAACACAAGGTATCGGAAAGTCAATAGTATTTTCAAAAGACAGGAACTTTCCCGCGGTATACTACAGTACCATAACTACTCCCTAACTAGTATATTATAGCCCATGTTCCCTCTAAGCTGCACAGCCGCGCAGGTAGCGTAGAACCCCCGCGCAGTACTTTAGTTCTGCAGCGCACTGAAGTACCCCGCGCAGTACTTTAGATTTGATAAAAATAAGTTACAAAATCAAGGTGTATTCAATAAGTCCAAAAATTCCGGCCGAAGTTGGTCCCGATTTGCGGCTGAGATCTGTTAATTATTTGGCAAAATGCCGATATTCCGGACTAAAATAGAACCAGTTTGCGGCCATGATTTTTTTTTTTTTCTTTTCTTGGTCTTCACCTGAATTTGGTGGCAAAATTCCGATATTCCGGACTAAAATAGAACCAGTTTGCAGCGCAGACCTTATTTTCGAAACTCACACGGTTTTCTTTCTGCGCACATCAAGCAAGCTCTTAGAGGGAACGTTGATTATAGCAAAAGTAAAAAACCAAAGTAAAAGTACAAAAATAGTTAAAAAAAAACTCAGTAAAATAAGACCAATAGCCAGGAAATTCTGTCAAGGTAATCCAGTCGGTGATCGAAACAGTTTTTTTCCAGTCGGTAAAGAAAAAAATGAGTTTAATCAGAATTAGACTTATAATTTGTACCCGTAACCTCAACTCTTATGCCACACTTAAAACTCATACAAGTTCGGAAAGCTTGCAACAAAATAAAATCATGATGCGGTGTGATATTGCAGTAAATCAAACTAAAGCTGCATTTACACGGGCGACTTTTTGGCGCGCAATTTTTTGATAAAAATGGATCTGGCAAAGTTGCATTCCCTCAACGACGGTTATGATCATGATAATTGGGATCTTACTGATGGAAATAACTGTCTTCAGTTATTTTCATACCAATATTGTCATAATTGAAAACTTTAGAAAAAAATCGGCGCTGTGATAAAAAAATCGCAGTGAGATCAGCTCCGATTTTGCTTTAAAAAGGCTTAGAATATCACTATTGGAATGGAAACAACTTGAGACAGTCATTTTGAGCAGTAAAGTATCTTTTGTCACAATGAGAACCATTATTGAATATATGCAACTTTGCCACATCCAATTTTATCAAAAACTCGCACGCAATAAAGTCGCCCGTGTAAATGCAGCTTAAGATGCATGTCATACTAAAAACTGCGTAGAAAAAAATAGCGCGCAGAGAGCAACCTGAAACAATCGTGGTAGAAAGATAATAAAAATCCGGTAGGTAAAAAAAAAATTTGAAAAAGTGTCCAAAAAAACTAGAAACAGATAGGAATAACGAAAGAAGAACCACATAAGACCTAAAATAGAGGCAAAGACACGAAAAACCCTACTGAAATAATTCTAAACGAAAAAAGTGAAGCAGACTCCAACATGAACAAGGTAAGATTGATCAAAACAAGCGGCATCAATCGACATAGTATTGGAAAAAACAAGCATAAGTAGAATGTAGCAGACTGTGACTTCAAGAACTACTCGCAACTTCAGCTTCTTGTTCAAGGTTGTTCGTACGACCATACCAACAACCATGCTAATTTGTGCATGGCTGCCAAATACTTCTGTTCAAAATGCGTTTTCAATTCACAAGTGTCAGAAATTCTAAAGGTAAATTTACACAGAAACCGTTTTTCGTCCTTTTTTTATGTTTTTGCTTCTCCTTGAAAAAGTATGCGCTTTTTCATCCGCATTTTTATAAGTCCATATCTGCACTAAGTAGACTGTTACAAATAGATAAAAATTTTGTTGCATAATTTTGTATATGACCGATAAGAGCGATATTTCAAAACAGAGCTGTACCCTTTTAAACAAATTTTTTTCGGAAAACTTTTGTCCAGTATGTGACTTTCTGGTTAGTGCGGATATATACTTATAAAAATGCGGATGAAAAAGCGCACACTTTTTCACGGAGAAGCAAAAACGTAAAAAAACGGACCAAAACGGACGAAAAACGGACACTGTGTAAATTCACCTTAATAAGATAATGGTAAAAGTCGTCTTTGAGACACTTCAGAACGTCGAGAGCAGACCTATGCAGTTGCAGTAACCAAATCAAGTCTTGCCTTTGTAGTTAGCACTTCTACCCTCACTGAAATATAGAATCTATTTCAAAACATCAAAAAAAATGGAAACGAATGGGATTTGAAGTTTTGAACCCATATTTGCAACATTGGATATAGGACAGGAATGCAAAAACATACATGACTATGTTGCATTCTAAGAGGGTTTTGTAAACCGCTTTCCTTACGTTCGAAGTAGATTTTGAAAATTCAAGTCTTATTTGTGTTACATATCACTTCATATCATGAAAACATTAATTTGCTTGTTTATTTTTTTTAGTGTTTAAGTTGGTAGTCTTTTTTTGTTGCATACAAAAAACATGATGGCATATCTCGATTCTCGACCGACAAGTCTAGGACGATCACCCATCAATTTTTCTGACCTGTATGTAAACTGCATTGCACAAGTTTGCTATGAAGTAGTAGTGTATTTTTTAGAGTAAAAATAGTAGAGAATTAATTGCACGTTCGTATTTCACAAAATAAAAAATCAATAGCCGAGCTTTCTTGGCATAAAAGCTTGGTTGTTTATTTTGTGGTTAGTTTATTTAAACCCTACCACGAAGCAGAAGAATAAAACTACATTTCCATAGACCCTAACCAAGAATACTATATGCCTTAGTTCTGTTTGAGTCCTCCAAGGTAACAAGAGACTTAATTCTTTTTAAAATGAAACTGACTTTTGATTTTACAATGTAAAGCTGAATTTCTGAGGTTATCTTATTCAACTTATGGGGCAGAGTCAGGTAGATGCCGCACATTCGAGCGACTGAAAAATGAATGAAAAATTTACAACTTCATCATTTACTTATGCATAAACATTAGACAAACGCTCGTTACCCATGAACCCTACTCATTATACAAGTATACCTATTATTAAACCAATTAAATATCTTTCACATTAATTTAGTCGTTTGTGTTTTGTTTAAGAGAGTTTATTTGCAGCAGATTTAATGTCTAATTAAGTATAAAGTACTAAGAAAATAAATAATAAGCTATAGACAGTATCCAGAGTCTTATAGGCACAATCCAACCTTTGATTAACAGTTTAAGACATCTGTTTCGGAATTGACATTCGTCTTTTATTCCTCGTCAGTATAGCTAGGACAACAGGTATGAACATGAGGGTAGAAAGCAAGGAATTGCAAATTAACCAGATCATGACAATCTTTTTTCCGAAAATATTAAGTAATCACAATATTACAAGAGATAATTATAGTAGCTCAATTCAAAATAATTTCCAGTAGCATGCCTTAGACAGATGTTTTGCCCAATCTCAGGGCTAATCAGTAACGCTAGTAAGGCCAAAAGGACAAATATGTTTATAATACCTAAATCTTTATCCATGATTCAGTCAATTTTAACCAAAATAAGTAAATCTTAACTAAAAAATCTTTACCCAATGAAACTACATGCTATAAATCAAATCTTTATCGACTAAAGTACAAATCTTACCTTACATCTCCAGAAGAACAATAGGCTACCTAACTTCCTATTCTCCTCATAGCTCGCCTTAAATGGCTACGTCTCCAGTAGGCTGAAAGACTTCAAAATAGTGCCAAAATTCAGACTAAAGCTAAACTAGGCTAACAATCTTTAGAAATGAAACGCTATCAATAAAACATAATCAGTTGAGATTTATTCATTGATTGATAAATTAGTGAAGGTGTATGTTTTGAAGATGTTATCACTGGTGATATTTGTCTTTTTGACCTTGCTAGCCTTGCTGATGAGCCCTGAGATTGGGCGACACATCTGTCTAAGGCATGCTACAGGAAATTATTTTAAATTGAGCTACTATATTACCTCTTGTAATATTGTGATCACCTAATATTTTTGGGAAAAATATGTCATGATCTGGTTAATTTGCGATTCCTTGCTTTCTACGCTCATGTTCATACCAGTAGTCTCTAGTTCTACTGACGAGTAATAACGGACGAATGTCGATTCCGCAACAGTATGTCTTAGGCTGTTAATCAAAGGTTTGATTGTGCCTATAAGACTCTGGATACTGTCTATACCTTATTATTAAGTATAAAGTGTTTTACAATCAATATCCAACAGGCTTAAATGCCATCAATTATACCCATAGCCATGATTTTTGATTGGTGAGGTCCCAAATCGCAAATCACATGCAGAAATTTTCGAAAAAGGGGACTTTTTATGGGATAAAGATACCCTAGAATGAAAGATCAGAAGTCGAGATCTGGTCTTGGCACGTAGCAAGGATATTGCTAAAAGGGAAGGACTTGAACCTAAAGTTTTCCAAAAATATCTAAATAGGACATGTGGCGAGCAAGTAGTGTAACCTATGCGCATCACTGACGGGGACTGGGGGGCTAAGCCCTCAGAAGCAGGGGAATTTTTTTTGTAATTTTTTTTTGGATAAAATAGCTATTTTAATCACATTTCGCACGCTTTCAGAGCCATTTAACACAAAGAAATTTTTAGACTTGAAAGCCAATTGAAAATTAATCAATATTTAGTTCAATTAATTTGGTCAAAGTTTTTTTTGTGATTTTTTGGAAAAAATAGCTATCTTAATGCCATTTGGATCACATTTCGCACGTTTTCAGAGCGAATTAAAAAACAAAATTTTTAGATTTGAAAGCGAATTGAAAATTAATCAATATTTACTTCAATGTTTATCTTTTTATTAAAAATTGCTCATTAACTGAAAAAATACAAACCTTTTTTCGTAAAAAGTTGCATACGATGTGTTCTCATTAATCTTGTCATTACGGCAGTTTTGCTTGTAATTTTAGATATTTTTTAGCAAAAAAGTTCTCGTTCATAAAGAGTAAATAAACTGCGTTAAAAGTTTTATCTTTTTGAATACTATATTCAATTTTTTAAGAGACAGTTCATCTTTTCCTGTAAATTGAAATTTTGATAATCGCCTTTCACTTTTGTCCGATTGCTTTCTACAAATACTGTGCTGCAGATATAAATCTACAAAATATCTGCTTCTGAATTTATTACAGTGAGGTTAAATTGCAGCAAATCTTTGAAAAGGATTGTTTTTTTGGTGAAATAGCCAGGTCCACAATCCAAGTATCAGTGAAAACTATTAGTACTCAGAGTTTGAGTCAATGCAATGTTCAACCGAACAGCTAACAAGCATTTGTGTAAAAATGCGAGAATTTGCGCAATTTAATGCCAAATTTCAAATATAAAAAACAGCATACACAGCAGGAACCAAACCAAGTTATCTGACCACAAACATTAGAGTTAGTTGGCGGCCAGTTGGTTCGCGGCAAGTTTGCTCGCCGGCAGTTGTCGTGGACCCGCAAGAACGACGCTACGACTTACCAATTTTTGCATGCCTTTTTTGGTTTATCTCCACACGACGCTTTTAGACTTCCTGCCGTTGGCTTTATTAAGTCAGATTGGTCTAATAACGCATCGTCATCGATCAATTCCTAAAAATAAACGTGACGAAGCAATAAAACGATCGAGTACATCGTCACGTAGGCAATTTAGATAAAAGAGAAGCTAGTGCGACCAATAAGACCAACTTTTAAGAAATAATCACAAAAATTAGCACGATTTTAACATATAGTAAATTACTTATAAATGTTTTACGTTTCTACAGCAATCAGATATGATTTTCAAAGAATCGAAAAAGACCGTACATTTAGCAATAGTATTTTGAGAATTTATTAATTTTTTGAGTTTTTTTCGGCCGTGTATGACACTATTAATACAAATTTTTTCATTGTACATCGCTCATGCAGCATGCTTTTTTTGATGCTGCCAGTAATTACCCAAAATTGTTCAGTACATAATTGCAATACTATTGTGCAACAGCTCGAATTAAATTAATTGCTCCGTAATAATAGCGTAAAATGACACTTTCATTGCAAACACTTTAAAATTGTTTCCATATCATTCACTTAATGTTAAAGAAACAAAGTTAACAACACAACCATATGGCCTTCACAGCATGTTTGGTGCTTGTATCTTGCAATCAAGAGCAATACTTTTCAGTTTAAAACCACTGCAAATTCTGACTTCGGAATACGTATGCTGCATTCCCTAACGCAATTATTTTTTTAGCTAGAATTTATTAAGACAATGAATGGCTTAAGTTTTTGACAGAGGCAAAATTGTACAAAACATTTATTTTCCGAATTAAATGCCAACAGAGGGTCATGGAAACAAGTTAAAAAAATTACCACATCGTCGTCATCCATGTCCATTGCAGAGATACTCCAAATTGCTTTAGCTGACTGTTTCGTTTCTTGATCAGCGGAATTTTTCAATAATTTCAGTTTAGATGAAGAACCTTGCTCAAATGATGGTTTGGAAGCAGTTACTGTAATGCTGTCTTCATTTGTAGTTTCCTGTAAAGTAAGTGTAGTAATTCAACAACCAACAAGTAAACTGTTTTAGAATGGTATATTTGATTCTTAGATTTGGCACAGACTTTGCGCCATGCACAAAACTGGTATCTGAAACATGCTTTGTTCAACTCTGGCACACAAAATTCCTCATGAAACCAAACCTAAGCTCACGATTTCAACTCAAATATGCAATTTAAGCATTTCCTGAAAACATGCATTACCGGCACCGGCGTAGCCAATGGAGGGATTAGGAGGACCAGTCCCCCCCCCTTTCGAAAGTGCACAATTTCACAAAAAATATTTAAAAAAGATAAAATGCCAAAAAAACTAATTTAAAAACGCTCAACTCGAGTGTAATTCTACCCTGAGTTGCAAATAGGCAACGTCAAAACTTTCGCATTTTGAAAAAAATTTTTCCAAGGTTATTTGCTTTTCTATTTTTAAAAAATTTCAACCATCTAGCTTGTATTGTTTCCGAGATATTCGGATTGAAAAAACGTTTGCTGCAAAAAGGCAAAGCGAATCATAGTTAGCGCAACAATAAAAATGAGTTACAATCATAAAATCAATTTTGGTAAATATGATTGAAAAAGTTATTTACTACGTCACATTAATATAACAATCGCGCATAAAAACTTGAGTTTATTGAAGCAAGAATTTAGCCACGTTGTCTTTTTGGTAGAAAGTTTAGAAACATAACCCGGAAAATCGGAATGCTTGTATAGTCAGTGTTGACATTTATTGAAAATATTCGATCATTGCGTAACCCGTATCGCGCTGTCGTGGAATGATGATGTCTCGTCAACATTCCGCATTGCTTTTGCGGGAGAACGCAAACGAGGCAGAAAGCAGCGCGCGATTTTGCACCAAAAAACGCAATCCATTTTGTTTCAAAAACTCATCATTTTCCAAAAAGTAGAATCAGATACCAGTGAGAATTTCGGGTGGCCGAGATCTGACGTGTATCAGTCCATGAATTAAATGTCACCATAGTGAAATCGTATTTCGATCCCAATAAATTTCGAGAGTATTTTAATTGAAAAGATTCGCAAAAAAACACTATATCCTGAAGGAAAGCAAATCTCTTCTAAGAGTATGACTCTCGATACATCTTTAACGTCTTAATTGACTTTTTACTATACTGCATTGGGTCCGTTTTACAGATCACGCGTATTAATGAGTATAAATATATGCATGTCATTTCATTCCATGCATATTGCCAGTTTTTTATTTTTTTGCGTTTACACTGAAAAAGATATCAGACGTAATTGGACTAAACCGCTTTTGTAGGTCTACATTTAAACCAACAGCTTAGAGAACCCGTTTGTCTGAAAAACGAAAGAATCAATATATTGCTCAAAAAGTTTTCGTAGTTTACTAAAAGCATAGCTACGATGTCAGTTTGATCCTTTAATTTTATTTTCAGCTGGGGTTGGGGGAACGGCTGGTTTGAATTAATGTTACAACTTCAAACTACACAATGTCAAATGTTTATTACAGTAAATAGTACGTTAATTATTTTTAGGAAATCTTTTTCGATCAATTTCTATGTCCGCATATTACACCGAATAGCTCTGCTGATTTGCAACAGTGTTCTCGTAGTCTATCAGAGCAGCGAGTCCGACGACGTTGTTCAAATTGTGTCGAAGTCTAAACTGAATGCGCTGGTTGCGAGCAAAAAGTAGCGCAGACGCCGTCCGCCTATTCCCGATCTACACTGTACCTGAAATTGTGAGAGCAAAACTTTGTCTTTAGTTTACTTTAAACCAAAATTTGGTACGCCCAGCGTATCGCCTCACCAGCATACAAGCAGTTAGTTGTTTCAAACAAACTAACGCCACGCCCGTACATTCGCGATTTTACATAAAATTCTCTCTGGAAACATTGTATATGCAGTTTTCGGCGCGAACAAAATTTCGTTTGCGGGCGTGCTGTAAATAAATAAACCCATTGTATTTCGTTTTGACCATTTTTCCGCGAATGCCGCGTTCAGATTAGCATTATTTAATTGAGACAGGTCGCATTATTCTTGCTTAATGCTTAGATCTCTATTTCCTACCAACGAAAATAATAACAGCACAGTAATCAATTAACAAAACTTTGCATAATTTGTTACAATATATTCTATTTGAAAGTTGAAATATTATTATGCCAGCTTGCCTGAATAATAACGGCAATCTGCGACTTTCTAGTATGGCCTACGTTTAGAAAACGCGTTTTTTGCGAGCGCTGTTGCATCATCAAATAAAATAACATTGTAAAACCAGGTGAAACCACTTTTATTCTCTTTCATTCATCTTTTTTTTTATTCGTCTGTAGCATAAACGACGGCAGAACTCCTGCCTGTAATCGCTCAACCTTTGCAGTTTGTTACCATTTGCCTAAATGAAAAGTTTCCCATTTGCATGTGCTTTTATCATAACAAAAAAAATTTAGTCTCCCCCCTTTGTTTATTTCTGGCTGCGCCGGTGATTATCGGTATACAATTGTTTTGAACACTAAAAATTTTCTTGATTAAAATGTTTTCTTGATTAAAAAGATTAAAACATTTTAATCCAGGCAATTCTCAAGTTCTGTACCACCAACCAACTCTACTAAAAATTTTCTGAAATTTTACAAAGTAGACCACCTTTAATGAAACTCCGAAACCTAATTCATGAAATTTTTTTAGTAATTTCAATAACAGTGTCTTTAACGGTCATTAAACAATCGAACTTTACAATTCTCGATGTAAATTTCAATTAATCGTCCTTGCATTGACAAAATATTGTACAGAAAGCTTTACCGGTACCTATTTTCTTAAAGGCGGTGAATCATCCAGCCAATTCCAGTGGTTTACAATAGCTAAAATTAAACTACAATTTTTGATATTTTTTGTTTTGATTTCGGGACTGCGTTTGCAAAGATATTCAACAATTACAAAAAGATGTCCCCCCTAAAAAAGTTTTTGGAAACTTTGAGTTTTGTTCTTCCCGCCAAAACCACAGTTCTCTAAACTATTAGGCCTACTGTAATCTTATTAAACTATTAGGCCTAATAGTTTAGAGATAGTTAGGCCTAAACTATTTAGAAACAAACTATCTCTAAAACTATTAGGCCTACCAAAGTTCTCTAAACCATTAGGCTTACTGTGGTTTTGGCGGGAAGAACAAAACTCAGAGTTTCCAAAACTTTTTTCGGGGGGACATCTTTTTGTATTTGTTGAATATCTTTGCAACCGCAGTCCCAAAATTAAAACAAAAAATATCAAAAATTATAGTTCAATTTTAGCTATTGTAAACCAATGGAATTGGCTGGATGATTCACCGCCTTTAACGGTGAAGAAATCTAATTTAACTCAAAATAAGTTGAGTCCGCGACAACTGGCAACCACGAACTGGCCACGAACCAAATAACCGCCAGTTTACCCTAACACTAATGCTGCCAGTAAGTTGGTTAGCGGTCAGTTTGTGGCAGTCAGTTGACTTGGTTCGAAATACGTTGGCATCAACACTTTCATTATTAAATGACTAAAGTATAGAAGAGCTCATGATTAAAAAAAGAATCATGTAAATGAGCTTTAGAAGCCAACTTTTGAACCCAGCATTCCTTTAAATCGCAAAAACTCAGTGATTCTGCATAATGTTATACTACGAAAATACAAGAATTGTGCAGTTTACCAGACACACTAGTCTGGCTAGTCAACATCACATTCCAGCGTTACTACCTTGTTTAGCTTCATTAGAATACCTACCTTGTTGATGTTCACATATCCTGACAATTTCAAAGTTGAGGCAGTGCTGTCATAAGTTGAACCGTCTATAAAAAAAAGTGACATTTTCTACAACAGAACTGCAGCTCAAGTTTGTTGTCTGATGACTATTAAGAATCGCAAACTTAAGCCTTGATACAAGAATGGCAATTTTTTGTCCCATATTACATACTTTTAGATATTTGTCACGTATAATAATTTTGAATGCCTGAGATATAATTATTTGCTGAGTTTTAACGTGTATGTGACTGATTTACTACTTTTGCCGCTTTTTTTGATTTAGAATATTCGAGATAATTCCTTTCTAGTATATTCTGCTATTTTCTACAGTTATCGATTGTTTGGGTTGTTTACAACTTCTTAATTGCTATATTTAGACTTGAAGTTTGTGACATCATAATTATATCAAAATTTTTTATCGTAAGCTCATGTACTTTTTCCTATTGTGACGTATCAAGGATTTTTCTGGGATATTCGATAGCTTTTGCCTTAGTATAAATAGGCAGGTTGGTTTTTATTCTAATATTCGAAGAGTTGGTGATTTTAGATGTTAGTTTCGTAGGCAGTTAAGCCGAGTTTGTGTATCTGGGGTTGACTCGTATAGCCGTTTAGTGAGAAGTGTTAGTGGAGCAATTTTGCGCAGTGAGAGTGGTTTTGTGTTTCAATCCTAAATACAAGTTTTAATTTAAGATTGGTGTGCTGCTTTCTGAGATTCAAGAAGCTAAAGAAACTGTCAACTGCCATTTTCGATTCGTCAATTAACATCTTAGTCGTTCTCTAGTTTTAGTCGATGTGGACGATTCTAGAGATTAAAGGTTGTACTCTAGCCACGTATCAACCATTGCGACAATATTGAAGCATGTAAACATTATAGATTGTCGATTCCGGTAGATATTCTACTTTTAAATCTACTCAAGATTATGGTCTGAGTTCCAGTTTTCCACTTCAAACTAGAATCATAATTGTGAAATTAACTTGTTCATCAATTAAATCAAAAATAAAGCAAACATACTAGCTTTTTCAAAAATTGAACTCACAACCAATTTTCCAAATATTTGGTTTAATAGTGTTTGATTGTAGCAGTTAGGCAAATTTAGGACATAACCATACATAAGCAAACACAAAAATAAGTTAAAATCCAGTATCACACTTGTGTCGTCCTGTTTGTTTGTGTTTACAAAAACCTTGCGCATTGTGTAATGTGTAAACAGAGCTTTAATAGTATGGCAATTTGTGAAACGTTATAATTACCAAAAAGGGAGTACCGATAATTTCAAGTTTTTGGTACACATTGGTAGCTCTAACTCAGTTCGTGCATAAGAACCAGGCACTCTGCATCTGTCTAACCACACCAACAAAGAGTAACCTTTTTTGGTTCTGTTAGCAACTCTTTCATCAGGCTAAGCCACCACAATGGGTAGACAGCTTGGCCCCAATGGAAAATAAGCATGAAATGTCTTTCCCAAGGAAACAGCGATGCCTTGTCAGTTCGGGAATCAAACCAGGAGTCAGCAATCTTTTAATCACTAACCTGACATTCTACCAACTGAGCTATCACCGCCGCTGCCGTAGCTCTGACTGATAATCGTAATTACATTAAGATACCAATTACTACCAGTACTTCAATAAAAAGTTATTATTATAAATTTTCAAAGATGGACATCACAGTTATGAAGCTGAAGCACTTTAATAATCAGCATCAGCAAGTTCTAGAGCAGGATAACAATTTATTAACATCATTTGAAAACGTCTTTGCCGTAGATGTTCTAATTCAAAAAATATACAGAATATAGAAGCAAGCGATGGTCATGAACTAAGACTAAGAGATTACAAATTCAATTAGCCTACTCACTACTCAGCAGCTTTGTTCTTAGAACAATCTTCCCTCCTGGCTTCACTAATTTGGCCACATTTCCCAGTGTTTCCATATCAAAAACTTCAGGGGAAAACAAACCCAACAGAGCAACATCAAATGCAGAAGGTGGATGTGGTGCTGTCAAAAAAAGCAAAAAGTTGAATCAATTACGTAAAATGCATCATAACGACTAGCTAGCAGTGTGCAATAAGACATATACAATACATCCATCTTATACAATACCCTTATACCAGGCGCGTAACCAGAAATTCGCAATGGGGGGGCTGTTGTGGGGGTCTGGGGGCAGAGCCCCCAGCGCTCGAAAATTTTGCATTTTTTTTGGAAAAATAACTTCATTTTACAGCTATTTTGATGAAAAAATAATGCTTGTAAAACGTGGCTTATAAATTGCCAGTGCAAACAAGATTAAACTGGTGGCATAATTGGCTATTTGGGAGGTGGCTAATGGTAAAATGTTTGTTCGCTTGTTTAGATGCTGGCAAATTATAAAATCGAATAGTTCAATAAAACTCACACGGAGTAATCTATTTCGTGTGGGGCTAATGAAAAGAGATTTGAGAGAAATGATTGATAATTAACAAATACTGAATAGCCCCCCCCTATTTCTTAGTTTATAGTATATTTGTTGATGACACCTATGTTCAGCATTTTTACACTTGCGATCAAATTTGATTGCTTATTTCTTACCATTTTTCAAAGTTTTCATTTATTTATTGGTTTTATTTTTGACAAATTAGCCCCCCCCCCCCTGAACATATGTTTCAAAAGCTGTTTTAAATCAGTTTTTAGTCCACTCCAGTGCATAAAACAGTCTTAAAAGTGTTAAAAATGTAGTGTTTTTCCCATTCTGCATTTTGGTCGACATGTCAATGGGGGGGAGGGGGTTATTAGCTATTAGCAGTCTATTAGCCCCCCCCCCACCCAAATAAACGTTTCAAACTATGCTTTAAAGCATTTTTTAGTCTAATCCAGTGCAAAAGAGAGTCTTAGTAGCGCTAAAAACGTGGTATTTTCCTTATTCTGCATTTTGGTCGGCAGTCCATTAGCCCCCCCCTTCCGCCCCCAAATAAACGTTTCAAACTATGCTTTAAAGCATATTGTAGTCTAATCCAGTGCAAAAAAGAGTCTTAGAAGTGCTCAAAACGTGGTATTTTCCTTATTCTGCATTTTGGTCGGCAGGCCAATGGGGGGGGGCTATAGCCCCCCCCCTGGCTACGCTACTGCCTTATACAATACATCCTTCAGAGAGGGAGTGACTATTTCACCAAAAATGTTTTAGCCAAATAAAGTAAAATAAAAATGAGGAATAATCCTCCCAAATATTTCTGATTGCTTCATTGAAAGGTTCAAGATTAGGGTTTGGGTTAAATTTGGAGTTAGTTTTGGACAAAGGATTTGAGTTTTGGGTACCTTAGATATGAATTAGAATTAATAACAACATAGAAATTTCTGCTAAACAGAGCCTTCCTACTGCAGTGCATACCTAACCAATGGCCGAATCAAATTCAATCAAGGGGGTTCAGGACAAGGGCACTTTGGACTATGTTTCACAAAATGAAAAGATTTAATGACAATAAATGTATTTGAGCAGTCACGATGCGTTTTGTCTTGCCCAACAGACTCATCAGGCAACAAAGGCCATTTTTGTTTTATTAAACAAAAAAAATTTTAAAGGAATAGGCTCTCTTTCTCATTTCTACATTTCTCCCAGTGCAATTATGCTACTTCAGAACTTTTTGCCCACAACTACCGACCACCATTACCAAGCACTCAATGTTAAATCAAAACCTTTAAAATTTACCACTGCTGTAAAACTACTACTGAAATCTACTACCTACTATCGAAATCTACAGACTAGGCATACTCACCACTAAAAGTACAATTTGGTCTGCATAAAGTTAAATTTGAAATAAATATAGAAATTAATACCTAATAATAGCTTATTATTGTCAAAAAATGCAAAATATTGCAAAACATATGAAACAAACAGACAGGGGCACCAAGAGGGGGGGCAGGGGGTACAATGACCCTTGGGCCTATGGAGTTTAGGGGGCCCATGGGCTTCAGAAAGGCCGTAGGCTTCAGAGGGCCCATGAGCTCAAGACGGGCCGACACCTAGAAATCAGAATGTGAAGCCTGAAGACCATTTTTAGTCCACCTAATTTCGACCGGAAAAATGGCTAGAATTTTGGTGAAGACCTTTTTTTTTGAGATCACATCATTTTTCTCACCAAACTACAGCATTTTCTCCGTCAATTTTGGACTTCACAAAACCGGAAATCCATCATATTTGAGCTGGCCCCAGGCCCACTTTTGGTCCCCGGCGGTACTGCATACAGACCTTTAGGCAATGGAAAATTTTAATAAGACCCTATAGAAAAGTTTAATCAGAATAACATAGAGGTCTCTCATCAAAATTTTCTATTGTGTAAAGCTCCGTACATAATATTTTGCAATACTTTGCATTTTTTGATGACAATGGGCTATTATTCGACATTAATTCCTATATTGATTTCAAATTTAACTTAATGCAGACCAAACTGAAATGTTAAGAGTGGGTAGGCCTCGCCAGTAAATTTCGGTAATAGGTAGTTGATTTCAGCAGCTTTATAGCAGTCACAAATTTTGAAGGTTTTGAGTAGACTGTGAATGCTGAGTAATGGTGGTCGATAGTTGCGGGCGAAAAGTTTTGAAGCAGTAATATTGCACTGGAAGGCATGTAGAAAACGGGAAAGGGGGCTTATTCTTATAACATTTTTGGCATAAAAGTCTCAATGCTCAATGAGTAGCGCTTAAACATTGCTTGCCTAAAAGTCAGAGTCCAAATCATTGGCAACCAAAGACACGCTAAAACTTTAGATACCAAGTTTTAAAAACCTAGATCAATCAATTATTGAAAAAATATAGTGTTTGCAAAACAATCCATCTTTGGCATGTTTGTAAAGTGGCTACCTCAACTGTAGATGTATCTGGTATGCAGCAGAAATATTCAATGATCATAAAAAGTCAATGGGCAGAATCATATCCAAAACTGTACACTACTACGGTGCAGTACCGGTATGCTATCACTAATACTCAATGTTCACTCTTAGGTTTTGGTGAGTCAGTATGCACCCAAAAAATAGCTATTTTCCAGTTGCAAAAATGGAAAGTTCAAAAACAAGTCGGCATGTGCCCAATAAAAATGCTGACTCACAGATAAAATTCAGCTCAATGGTTACATAGCTAATGCTTTTACTTTATCATATTCGCAATATCATAGGTACCTATATGAAGTCTTTGACTATTTTCAATTTGCAATATTCCACTATTTATCACACTTTTTATACAATCCACATGCTTTTTCATGTGTTCTTCTGGCATGTTTTTTTGCCATATTACTAATATATTTTGCCCATCTTTGACATAGACATCCATCATTAGCCTACTACTTTAGCACAAATTTAAAATAAATTCTATCCCTGCAATACAATCTAAAATGCATATTGTACAAATAACAAAATTATAAATTCTAAGCAGTAGTAAAGCTAGCTTAAGTGCTGGACTGCTGGACAGATACACACTTACACAGTAATGAATAAATTACAAAAAGTTAACTTGAGCAAGAGATGATATAGTGCAATTATTAATGAGAGATTAATTTCATTGAAAAGTTGTATCTACTTTTTTGTAACTGCAACACCTCTATTTCAACACCATGGCACTCTATTTTTCAACCCGTCTACTATAGTGGCATTCTATCAGAGGTGGAGTTCAATTCTGAATTAGAGGGTGGCACTCTATAGCTCTAGTTTTTGACTAGCTGGTCAGAATTTTGGGTAGACAAATTTAGTAGATGAAAAGAAAAAACATCCAACACAGTTAACATCTAATATCTGAAGAAAAAGCATCAAACATAACAAAGTTACTGGTAAGTAATCAAAAATTAGCTGGTGAAAATCTAGTGACCTGTCGCTTTTGTAGCTGTCCTCCTCATTTTCAACACTTTCTGCATCAACATCGGGTTGTTGAATAATTAATTTCACCTTCACCAGTAATGCCGACATTGGCAGTGCTTGCTGGAAAAGTTTTTGTCCAATCTTAATTGGGCCATCTGACCTGAAACAGTGGATCTTGCAATCCTCAGAGCTGTCTAAGACTCTTGGTCAGTCCGCATTACTTGAATGACTTGATGATTAGATCCTTTGGCAGCAATGCATGTTTGCCACTAGTTTGATGCGTGATCAGTACATGATGCTTCAGTGATGTAGCAAACCTTTGATTACTAATTAGCATAATAAATGTCAAGGTGGCGGTCTATTAGAGGTGGCCTTCACTTAGAGGGTGACGCTATATTTTTCAACCCTTTTTTAGAGGCATTCTATAAGAAGTGGAGCTCAAATAAAGGTGGCAATCAAATAGAGGTTTTACAGCAGGGAAATTCTGACCCAAATTCAAAACCTTACTCAAGAACTAACCCCAAATCTAACCTTGACTCAAACCCTACCTCAAACCTAATCTTGACCCTTAAAAAAGCAAATGAAAAATGCACAGATAAATATTCTCAAAATAAAGTATTCACTTTTGCTGAAAAATTTTCGGTGACAAATAGTCACTCTTATTAGTATTATTAATTACTATTGATAGGCACTACAGGTATTTGAAAATGAGATCAAATTGCCAGAGTTTTATCTAGGCTAGTTATAAAACAAAAGTAAAGAATATTTATCCACTAGTTTTTCATTTAAGCCAACTTTTTTTACAAGGGTTAAGGTTAGGTTAGAGCAAGAATTTGAGTTGGGGTTATTTCCGGGTCAAAATTAGAAAGTACTGCATATACCGTAATCTGTATTAATAAAGTTGAGTGCTTGATACAGCTTAACATGTACCGCTAATACCCAGTACCAATACTGCATGCATAAGTAAAAACTATTACAAACAGTTGCCTGGTTGCTCAAAGCAGTTTAAGATTAAGAAACAGGTAGAAAAATAAAATCATGTAGCCTATCTACAAAAATCAGATTGATAATGATAGCACTACAACTAAGCACTTAGCACAAGTATAATAAATATGGTAAGCTTATTCATGTAAATCTAGTAGTCTGGTACTGGGTAGTTATAGTCACAAAAACATTCAGTAACATTCCATTCAAAAAATCATCAGTGGCAATTCTTCTGCAGTACCGATCTGCAGGTGGTGGTAGGCTATGATTAAACAATTCTACAGGTAGAATATATATACGATATATAATGTCACAAAAGAAGTGTGTGCCTAAGAACGTGCACAGATAAAAGCCGAAATACAATATAAAAATCAACCATAGAGAATATTATACCATTACTTTGTTTCTATCTTAATGTTTTAAGATATAAGTACTTTTAGTACAAACAGCATCAA
The DNA here is from genome assembly GCA_963965965.1 of Trididemnum nubilum. Lineage (NCBI taxonomy): Eukaryota > Metazoa > Chordata > Ascidiacea > Aplousobranchia > Didemnidae > Trididemnum > Trididemnum nubilum. The sequence goes on from OZ014490.1 coordinate 9,007,823, forward strand.
CTCTTTGCTGTGTTCCTAATGTTCAAAGTCCGTTAACATAGAAGATCAAAAAGGACAAATTGAAGCAAAAACAAACAACACAAGGCAGAACAGAAATTTTAGCAAGCAAATAGCACATGACAAAAACAGGCAAGTCAGAAGCACAGCATTGCTAGCATGTGGTACCACACAAGTAAGGTTTACTCAACCCAGCCACAAACTAACTTAACACAACCACAGTAATAAGATTACCCTACTCCTCACACATGTAAGATCATTGAATAAACATTTTAATGATTCTAAATTGCTGCTAATTTTTAGATAAGTTATTGGTTTCTTGCTGTGCTGAAAAATTTTATAGGCCTACCGGTATAGCCAACCGGTACTGTTCTTAAGAGAGTAAACTCCTACCAGTAAGCTAAAACCTAAAAGTTTTAGGTTGACAATCATTGAATAAAAATTTTAATCACAATAACTTACGTATCATTTCCACTTTCCAGCACCCTTTTTTCTAAATATTTAATAATGGAAGTGGCTAGGCTATTGTTTTGTTATGTAACAACCATAAAGAGAATAAGAGAGCAAAAAGTGAGTGCTCATTTGCTCATCTACTCTTTTTTATTTCAGATTTCTTGAATTAGGTCTAACGTTACCAGTACAGGTTAAGGTTTGGGTCAGATTTTGAGTTTGGCAGTGTCTGCTGCACCGGCCCGGTTTCCAACATCTAATCGTTGCTGCAGCGGCGGCAGCGATCGTTTTCTTTTGCTGTTTAATTTACTATCTCTCAGGCTGAATTATGCTTTACTATCTCTCAGGCTCAACCCTAACTCCAATAATAAGATTTTAGAAAAAAAAAAAGGAGTATGAAACGAAATAGCTTTCTCTAATGCTATTTCTGAAAAGCATGTCCTGCAAGCATCAATACCTCAATCATTGGCATTGCAGACAAGCGTATTAACCACTACGCCATCAGGGCTATGAATCAGATATGTCAAAGTGCTGTATTTAAATCGAATCAATGCGAAAAACGCAATCCGGTGCACCAGCGATTTGATGTCCGAAACCGGGACAGTGCAGTAGACACTTCCTTTGAGTTTAGGTTAGGATTAACCTTAGGGTTAGAGTTTGGGTTAGGTTTAGGGAAAGGTTAGAGCTGGAATGTAGTGATTTTCTAATTTTACGTCACGTAACAGCAGTCTCCGCTAACAATAACCTAATAGTTACGCAGTAATACCGTGCTTAAGTATCGGTAGGCTAATAGGCTGGGCCTACTGTACTAATGCTATGCTGTTTTGATGGAAATCTGCAAATCAGCCGGTAATGCTTTACCAAATTGCCGCTGTGGATGAGATTTCAACTCCTAAAATTACACCAAATCTTTTTGCCTAAACCTGTAAACTTTTGAACTTTAGCCTAAGCTGCTAAGTAGTGAGTTACGGTACAACTCCGCAAAGCACACGATTACTGAGTACTGACTCAGCAAAAAATCGTTGATAATGGTCATGTCACGTGATTATCACAGCTATTGACAGTGTTGCCATTATGAATTTCTACCTAGAAAAAGATGCAGTAATCAAATCATAAACTCTTTATTAGTAGAATGAAAACTGACACGCGGAGAAAAAAAAGAGCATTAAAGAAAAAAAGCTTGCTCTTGTTGCAAAGTTTTTATGTGGTCACACATATTTGACTGATTTGTTAGCCCGAGTGAACCGAGAAGAAAAAAAGTCACCTTGATTGGACGAATTGGCATATTCTAGAAACATGAACTCTATAGAAAAAAACAACAAAAGTATCAGTTTCTGATCCACCAATAAAAAGTATATAATCAAATGGCAAAATGGAGGTACAAGCCCACAGGGATAGACTACGTCTTCACGTCCCAAGCGCAATGTAATTATTGAATATTTCAAAAAGGATTGTTCAAAAAGTCACTGCACGAAAATCGGTTTTATTTTGAAATGAGATTTAAGTACTTGAGATAATAAAGAGGTACCCCAAATCTTGCTTCATTATTCCCCTTATATCTACGAAAATAGATAAATATCGTTTGACTGCATAACATAGGAAACCCTGCCTTTTGCAATTTCGTGATTTCGGAAATGGATGACTTTGCAAATTTCTCGCAGAATATCGAACATCGGGTTGCTTACTGTGCAAGAAATTTTGTAATTTGGCAATTTCTTGTAGAACCATTGGAAACTCTTTGTTTCGAAATTTTGTGACATAAGAAAAGTATGACTTTGCAAAATTTTTTGCAGTTGGCCTATATCGAACATCGCGTTGATCCTTTTTTGATGTTACAAAAGTTCAAAACGCAAGAATGCCAATGGTACGGTGTCAAAAGGATAAATCTATTTTTTAACTACTTTGCAATTGAAAATTTGACTTATCTGCTTTTAGTTGGTCGGAAATCACTGGAGCCCGGTGGAGCGGCCTAACTTTACTATGCCGTCCTAAAAGACTGCTCTGCTTGGTATGCTTGATTCAGAAAACAGTCTTTAAAAAACCGGTCGTCCTGTTTTATTCTGTTGTATCAATTACAGTAGAAAAATTACAGATAAAATCAAAGTCAAACTGAATAATCGAAGAAGACAAAAAGCAACGCAAATTTAACCGAGGTTTTCTGCTTGTAATAAAAAGATACATCGGTCCTTCTTCCAACGCAAAAGTAATAAAAATAAATGAGCTTGAAAGAATGCTAAACAACAACGAATTATTGCATGCAGAACTGCAGCTTTAAAGAGCTGTTTATAAAAATTGGTTGCCCTTAACAGCTGCAACTAAAACAAATCAAGCTACAAATGAGTGATGAGTGAATAAAGGTCAAGGGTTCGCCTCCAGCATATGACGAAACAAAACAAAAAAACGATCAAAAACTAAGGAACTTTTTCACTACCAATGCGGAACATTAGTAATGTTTTCTGTGAATTTTGATGTTTGTTTGATTACTTTCGTAAGGTTGCCTACGTTTTAATGGAATTCTTTTTCAATTTTGTTTTAGTATATAATTACTGCGCCCACTCAGCGTGGATATTGTTCCTTTCTATTTAATCTATTTTCGTGAATAAGAAGAATGATGAAACAAGGTTTTGGGCTCCTTTTTATTACCTCAAGTAGTAGGCCTATAATTTCTTCAGTAAAACCGATTTCGAACAGCATTTTTTAAATATCAAAGGTCAGATATTTTACAAGGGGTATTTGACAAATGCATTGTACGCTAGGGAAAAAGGAGCAAAAATACTCTTAAACCAAGTTCAGTTCAGTTTATTTATTTATCATCACGTAAATAATATATTATTACATTAATGGATACTGCAGATAAGCATACTTGTAAAAGGATGCGATGAACGGGGGCCGTGAAAGGACGTGAAGTCTTCGAGTCAAACGACTCCCTCTTGTTGAATGAGCAAAAGCTCATTGAGGGGAAAGATTATGCTGAAATGGCAGTGTTGCCTATACAAAATATACCTTTGAAAAATGTGATAGAGTTAATCTGAATTATAAAAAGAAACTTAAAAAGTTTTATATATTGTTCGATAAATTTATTGTAATCTAATTTAGTCATATTTTTGGGAAGAGAATTTCATTATTTTGATCCTTGATATTGAAATGATTTTTGGCAACGATTTGTCCGAAAAAATGGAATAGTGACAAGGGCGTATTTAGGGCGGGGACCATTGGGCCATTGCCCCCCCCTTTGGGTCGCCAAGACTGCAAAATTGCATAGAAAAGTGAGGAAAATCAAGGCATGGTCCCCCCCTTTGCAAGTTGGGCAGCAGGCTTTGGGCTGCAAATCACCTGATTTTGAAATTGAGTGAAGACCTTGCGAAAAATGGGGCGAAATTAGAGTGAAGACCTTTTTTTGCTCTTCACCTGATTTTGGGCGAGAAATGGGAAATTTGACTGAAGACCTTTTTTTTTTGCTCTTCACCTGATTTTGGGCGAAAAATTGGACAAAATTTGAGTGTGGCAATTTCAACTTCTAATTTATGTAGCTCTCAAATTTTCTGAAGTTTCTGGCCCCCCCCTTTTCAAAATCCTACGTACGCTACTGAATAGTGAGGTTATCATTTGTTGCAGCTCTAGTGGACTGGCCATGATTACCAGAAAAAGCTTAGGCTGCATTCCCTTAATTACACACCCGACAAGAATAACCACTACAAGCTCAACTCTTTTAGATCATGTTTATACAAACAATGTAGTGGGTGAACACAAAAGTTTTATTCTGGTGGAAGATGTAAGTGATCACCTGCCAGTAATGGTGTGTTCTAATTTAAGCCTGCCCAAGAGTGAAAAATCAACTGTCACCCTAATTCGTGATACAAAAAATTTTGAAGTAGAAAAATTTCTAGACAAATTAACTGAAGGAATGGAGCTATTAGGTGACATCAAAGAGGAATGCATTGACAACTACACTGAAAAGTTTATTGACATTTTTCATAAGACATTAAACATACATGCACCATTACGAAAACAAAGCAGAAAGGAAACAAAACTAAAAAACAAACCATGGTTATCCAAAGGAATCCTTATATCAATCCAGCAAAAAAATTTATTGTACAAAAGAGCCCTTAAATTAAATGACAGTAATACATGGGCACAATACAAAGTCTATAGAAATAAACTGACTCATATTAAGGAATATGCAAAACGACTTTACATTAAAAATTTAGTGAATGATAATAAGCATGACACCTCATCGCTTTGGAAAATTATAAATGAAATTATTCACTTGAAAAATGTGAAGAAAAATAACATTCCGAATAAAATGTATGCTTCCAAAAGTGAAAGTGCACAAGGTCCACAGGCAATCAGTAACTTGTTCAATAAATATTTCATAGAGATAGGAGTTAACCTTGCGTCTACAATCGAAACACCAGCTATAATTGATGGCAAATTTAATGCCACATCTTTGATGCAGAGTAGTTGCAATTCGTTTTTTCTAGAACCAATAGTTGAAGAAGAAGTAGTAAATTACATCAGAGCTATGAATCCATCAAAAAGTACAGGAAGACATGGGATTCCTGCAAAGTACATAAAAATGTCAGGCTCTGTTATAGCTCCAGTTCTAACTAACATTTTTAATGCATGCATATCAACAGGATATTTTCCAACAGTGTTAAAAACCGCTGAAGTTGTTCCAATTTTCAAAAAAGGCGAAACAGAGTTATGCAGTAATTATCGCCCTATTTCTATTTTAAATCCTTTTGCCAAACTATTTGAAAAGTGTCTGCTTGATCAACTAAACAATTATTTTGTGAGCAATAATTTGATTAGTCCAAACCAGTATGGTTTTAAGAAAAATTGCTCAACAAATGAAGCTGTTTTAGATATTTACAATAAGCTACTTGACAATATGGATAAAAAGCTCATTACATGTTCTATTTTCTTAGATTTAAGAAAAGCATATGATACCATCAATCACACAATACTGATCAAGAAACTAGAAAAGTATGGAATTAGAGGATTACCATTACAGTTACTAGCAAGTTACCTGACTGACCGTCAACAGTATACAATTGTAAAATCAGTATAAATCTAAGTCAAGAGATGTTATTTGCGGTATTCCTCAGGGATCAACTCTAGGTCCTTTGTTATTTAATATTTATATCAATGATCTACCACTTGCCTCAAATTCCACAATTCATCTTTTTGCAGATGATACAAACCTTACTCTCTCCCATTCTAATGTTTCAACACGGCAACAAAATATTAATGATGAATTAGTCAATGTAAGCAATTGGTTCAAGGTGAATAAATTATCAATTAACTTTAATAAAACTGAGTTTATGGTAGTGACAACAAGACAAAATAAATCTGAACTCAAAGTATCAATAGATAATAATCCAATCAAGCAATCACATCACATAAAGTATCTAGGTGTTCTCATAGACGACAATCTAAACTGGAAACAACAAATCAAGGAACAATGTTCAAAGGTGGCAAGGGGATCTTGGGCCCTTAATCAATTAAAACACTTTGTAGATGAGCAAACCTTAAGATCTGTTTACCACTGCCTCATATACTCTCATCTACAATATTGCATAAGTAGTTGGGGGACTGCTTCAAAATCAACATTAGCACCACTCTTTATTCTGCAAAAAAGAAGCATCAGATTGTTAACTGGAAGTGGATATCGTGAGCATACTAATCCTTTGTTCTATCGAGCTAAATGCTTAAAACTCTAGGATATTTACTCTCTGGAAACTGCAAAGCTAATGTACAAAATTCACAATAATGTATTATCTTTTGCAAATTCAGATAAGTTTAACCTAATAAAAAACTGCTATACACATAAGACAAGATTGAGCCACAAAAACAACTTCTTTCTTCCACGAACTAGAACAAGATTAGGGCAAAAGTCTCTATCATTCGCAGGAATTAAAGTTTGGAATGAAATTCCAAGCAGGATGAAAGAAGTTTCATTCTACAGATTTAAAAAAGCTGTTAAAGCTCATTTTTTATCAAACTATGAAACCGATAAAAGCTAGAATAACAGCTTTCTATCAGCAATGCAGTAGTAATTACAGGAATCACAGTTGCATATTTATGCTTGAGTTCAACAATAACCTATTCTATTGCTTGAATAGCATGAGTTTGGTACATTCATCTATCACACTTTTATTACAATACGTCATCTCTCATTTTGATGTGCCTTTGAATTATTAGTAATTTTGCAATAACTGACTGAGGTTGATATATACTGGTATTGGAAATTGTACCAGTACTAATGACATATTGGCAAACAATAGAAAACAAAGCAAGGAGGTTTTTTTTCACTCCAATTGCCCACTTTAAATTCTATAAAACATAAATAAGCATTATGAACTTTATTAATTTTATTTCTATCCAATCTGTAGTTACAGCATTTTTATTTTTTAGTATGCTTAGAGTTAGAACAATTCTAATGTTGTCTTGCATTTTCTTTACATGGTGACTGTGAGTTTTGTGTATACACTGTACAAAATGTACATATCTTTGCAACACTTTGTTTTAATTTTGCGTAAAGTTTTTTATCATAGAAAGTAACAGACTGAGAAAATCTAGAAGCTGTTTTTTTTTACCTTAATTTGGTGAGGTGGCAGTAGACTTAGATGACCTTTCGGTCCTTCGCTGTCTCCTCACCAAGTGACTAAATATCGCATTGACTCTGCAAGTTTGTGTGTTGGTTTTAAAGGAATCGCATATTTCGATGCTTTGGTAATAGACCTAGAGGAAGTTGCAGTTTTTTTCTTGTGATATGACGTCACTTGGTAAATAAATAAATATGATGATGATGATGATGATGATGACTTTATTGAAGTAGTTTTGAAAATAATCGGGAAGTTTTTTGTTGACGTATTTGTGCATAAATTTGGCAGATTCAATTTTATATATGTCATTGACTTTGAGGAGTTTACGTTCATAATACAAGGGTGTTACGTGAACACGCCAGCCAGAATCATTGATTGCCCTGATAGCTTTATTCTGTATAGTTTGTAATTTGTTGAGATAGAGTGGAAAAGTGGACCCCCATATAATAATGCCATATAAAAGATGCGGAAATACTGCCCATAATAGAGAGCAACAAAAGCTGATTTAGGTAAACAATGTTTTAATTTGGTGAGGACACCAATGTTTCGGGATAGCTTTTTTGTAATTTCTGGGTATATGGTAGAAAATTAAGTTGGTCGTCAATTTCTATTCCAAGATATTTTGTTGTCTTAACAGTATAAATTAATGGGTTGCCAAAAGATAACAAAAATTTTGGAATTACCGTTTGAATTTTGGGATTAATAACAATAATTTGAGATTTGTGGGGGTTTTTGGTTAATTTATTTGCAGCCATCCAAGATTGAAGCATCTTTAATTCCTGATTTCCTAGTTCTCGTAGCTCGTTTAGGCTGTTATTTTTAATTAAAAAGCAAGTATCATCTGCGAACAGACGAGGCTTTGACATAAGAGCGTTTTTTAAATCATTAATATATAGGATGAATGATAATGGCCCAAGAACCAACCACTGAGGTACGCCATATTCAATTTTTACCATGCCCGAAGTACTATCAGAGATGCCAACAAATTGTTATCTGTTCCTTAAATAACTCGATAAAAGTTGGTAGCAATTTCCTCATATACCATAATGTTCCAATTTATGCAGTAGAATAGAATGATCAACTGTGTCAAAGGCTTTTTTCAAATCAAGGGTGATAATGCATGTGTAATCGCAAGAATTAACATTGTCATAGCATACAGTTAGCAGAGGTGGAGTCGAGTACACAAGGCTCGAGGCCAAGGACACAAAAAAAATCAGAGGCCAAGGCCAAGGACAGCCTTTCCGAGGACAGACCCTCTCGAGGCCAAGAACAGGAATGCTCGAGGCCAAGGCCAAGGACCAGGGACACAGCCGCAAGTGTTCTCCAAAAACAAAACAAAAAAAGGTCTTCAAAAAAGTTTTTCAGGCGATCTCCAATTTATAGGCGTAGCCAGAATTTTTGATTGGGGAGGCCTAAACCACAAATCACATGCAATGACGTCATCAAAAATTTGCCTGTTGGCACTCAACCAGGATTTTGCAAAGAGAGAGGGTTTAAACAACTTTAGTTGAAAAGTGTAAATACGTAACTTTGGAGACGTTTTGAGAAAGCCAGTGTAACTCAAACGTATCACAGACGGGAGGTGGGGCCCCCAGCGGCCGGAGGCTTTGGGGGTCTGGGGGCAAAGCCCCCAGCTGTTGGGCGATTTTTTGTAATTTTTTGGAAAAAAAAAAGCTATTTTAATGCCATTGAATTACATTTCGCACATGTTTAGAGCCATTTGAAAGCACTAGATTTTTGATATTCGAAAGCCAATTAAAAAAATTAAATTGTTTAATCCTCCTTCTAGTTGCAATTTAAGTCCAAAACACGTTTAACATCTTGCATTTTGGTGTTAAAGTTTAATTGTACGTGATTTGGTCCAGGTAGAGGGAAGTAAGGTACATTGTCTCGTGCAACATTTTAGCAGTAAACGAAAACCCACTCGAAGATTTTCCTTAGCGATTTTTGTTTTGTCGTGAAAATAACCAGTTATAGAAGTGCAGGCTGTTAGGCTAGAGGGCCCAGGCCCCCTCAATTGAAGTTCAACGATTTTTTCAATCAGCATTTTCCATGGCTAATTTTTTTTAAAGTATTTTGTGCGTAAAAACTGGCGAGGTGGAGGTGAATTAATGAATTGTGATTGAAAAATAATACAATAGATGGTTACGCTTACTAACCATGTTACTGCCAGGCCGGATTAACATCGCGCTAGGCCCCTGGCACTTTGGAGATTTTCGCAACATCTTCCTGCCAAATGTAGATGAAGACCATAAAAAGTCTTAAGGTTTCTCTCTAAACCTCGAGCCGAGGACAGGGCAATTTTCGAGGACCTAAGGCTTCGAGGCTAAGGCCAAGGACTTGAAAATGTGTCCTCGAGGACGTTGTCGAAGCCATGGACGTCCTCGAGGACTCCACCTCTGTCAGTTAGAATATCAAGTATAGGATAAACAATACAAAATTTTTTGCGAAATCCGTTTTGGCGATTATAAAAGACGTCATGCTTATTTAGAAAACTTAAAATTCTAAATTTAAGAAGCTTTTCGAGAACTTTTGAAATAGACGAGAGTATAGAGATGGGTCTGCAATTTTCCACTTACTTTTTATCTCGCATTTTAAATATAGGGACTACTCGAGCAATTTTGAGTAAGTCGGAAAATACGCCAAAAGTAAACATAAATTCAATAATTAAAGCTAAATAAGGTGCAATACTGTAGATGCAATTTTTAAGAAATAAGGTGCCAAATGATCTGGACCGGAAGTCTTTTTGTCTTTCAGACAATTTAGTTCGTTTAGAATTTTATTAGAACCGGGCGACAAAAGAGCAACTGAATTTGCAATTCTCTTTTATCTTTTAACAGAAAAGATCGAAAGTTGTCGTTGCAATTATCAAAATTTTCTGCGAGATTACGACCTATATTTCCGAAGTAGTTGTTATATATTGTAGAGATTTGATCAGGATCATATATTTCAGAATTATTATGATTTATGCAGGTAGGTTGATCAAACGATTTACCCCTTGCTAGTAGTTCTCGGAGAATTTTCCAAGTTTTTCGGAGTTTTTTTTTACTTGAGCTCAAACAATCATCATCGTGGATTTTTTGCGACAAATTTTTAACTCTTGTCAAAATATTCGTATACTTTTTGTAGAAGCTCTGTGTTGAAGAAATATTACTAAGATAATGGGATTTGTGTAATTGGAACGACCGACGCTCGCGTCGCGTGTTCCTTTGTTTTTACTCGGCCATTTTCCAACTAACGAGTGCAAAATTTCAGACTTTTGCTTATAACTCGAGAACGGTTTGATCTAGCTACATGAAATTTGGACAGCAGTTTGAGATTAATGAGTTGTATGTTTGTACCAAATTTCTAGGCAATAGGTCACGTGACTTTAGTTTTAGAACCCGAAAACCGCCCCGCAAGTTTGGCGTAAAAAGCGGTCTCAGTCAAAAACGGCTTAAGTACGGCAAAAAATATTTCATATGGTTGTATGTCTCAAGATACCCTTTCATCCCAACCAATCCACTAATAGCCGCGATGAGGGTTTTTTCTTCTTTTTATTTTTTCCTTTTTTTTTTCTTCCTAATTTTTGTACGCTCTTCTTCTAAACCACAAAACATTGAAATCTAATTTTTGTGTAAAGTTGTTGAGCTGCAAAAACAATTTTTTCTCCCAAAATTTCTTGGGGCAACTTCACCGGGAACCCCCCCAAAATGGGGCCCCAAAAAAATATTTTTTGAACGGCTCAAGCTAGATTGCTGCTTTTTTTGATATCAGTAGATATTTGCCTGACAAATATTTTGACATAGTTTGGGAGTGCCATCCCCCCCAGGGACCCCCCAAATGGACCCCCAAAAAATCAATTTTTTGAACGGCCCAAGCTAGAGTGCTGCATTTTTGATATCAGTAGTTATTTAACAGACAAATATTTTGACATACGTAGTTTGGGGGTGCCACCCCCCGGGGACCCCCCAAATGGACTTCCCAAAAATCAATTTTTTGAATGGCGTACCTTAGAGTGCCAGTCTGTTTTGATATCAGCAGATATTTAACAGACAAATAATTTGACATCGTTTGGGGGTGCCACCGCCCCGGGGACCCCACATAAATCAATTTTTTGAACGGCTCAAGCTAGGGTGCCAGTGTTTTATGATATCAGCAGATATTTAACAGACAAATATTTTGGCATAGTTTGGGGATGCCACCCCCCGGGGACCCCCCCAAATAGACCCCCCAAAAATCAATTTTTTCTACGGCTCAAGCTAGGGTGCCAGTGTTTTATGATATCAGGAGATATTTAACTGAAAAATATTTTGCTTCTACTTTTTTAGAGATGCCATAATTAGATATTTTTGAATAATTGCTGATTTTACAATAGGCAAAAAGTACTTTTGAGCGTCACAGCATTAGCTATGCGTCGGTCGTTCACTGGGTTTGCTGGCAAACTCTCATCCAGTTTTTGTTTAGTCTTAATTGAGAATACCTTTGCTTGTCCATGGTTTAGCTTGCAATCGTTTTTGTCTGCGCGACAGCTTCACAGTGGAGCATGATTGTCAATTGCTGTTTTGATGCATTGTATAAAACCACAAAATGTTTCTTCAAAATTGTTTTCATCGAGGTAGGGAATAGCAATATACCATTCATTTAAGGATTGTTCGAGGTTGTTTTTGTACTTTTCGGGTTCGAAATTTTTTGAGGGATTTGATATATCGAATTGTGCAAGCAGTTTTCGTTTTTAGTTGGTTAACAATAATAAGAGTAGGATAATGATCTGTAAGAGGTTCTTGCAAAACCGCAGGTATAACCTCATCTCTAAAAATATTTGTGATAACATGATCAATGATTGTATTTGAAGAATCAGTGACTCTGGTTGGTATGTCAATAATTTGTTGAAATCCATTACTGTTTAACGTGTCACTATAAGCTCGAGATTTATTACAAATTATACTATTTTGAATATCTATGTTAATGTCGCCCATAACAACGCAATTTAGTTTTTCATGGTTAACTTTTGCCAATGAGCGATTTACTGTAGCTTATCAACAGAAATATTTTTGCTAGTGTTTGGGTGTTTATAGGCAACACACATCAAAAAGATAAAATTATTTTTTAAACGCTCTTTTATCCATAGTTCTTCACATCCAGGACAATCGATGTTAAATTGGTTTGCGAATTCCATATCCAAGTGATCAGAAACATACATGGCTACGCCACCAGCATTAGTAATCGAATTTGCATGCCCCAGTTTATATCCCTCTATTTTTAGGGTGCCCATATTAGTGCTTTCTTTTAATCGGGTTTTGCTAAAGCATATTAAAGTAGGTTGCAATTTTAGTTCCGAGACAAAATGATCTGGATTATCAAAATTTTTATGGAGGGACCGAATATTAATATGAATCGCAAAAAATTTATTGCTAGTTGGATCAATAATTGGGAAATTAATTAGATCCCAGTAATTACAGTTTTTTGTATTTTGTGTTAACAGGTCAAAAGCGTGTGCAGCAGCAGGAGATAATTCAGGGTTATGATTTTTGGCCATTTAACAGAGAGATCAACTTCACGTCCTATCAGGCAAAAAATGTTATCAGATATACATTATGATAATATTCATGCTTAAAGTTCCAGGAGAATAATAATATAATCAATAAATGTATACACAGCAAACTTCAATTCATAAATTCACCCTTATTCTACTCTCAATCAACTGTTCCTCCCCAAAACCAACTCAAATCATAACAGGAAGTATAAAGTGATGCAAAAAATAAATAAGGTGTTTTTTGTTAATTTCATTTTACTTTTTATTTTTAGCTTTGCATCCAATAAATCTTGAATCAGTATGGTATCAATAGGGGCCACAAAATGAATTTAGAAAAAGCATAGGTCGGCACAAGTCCGTTAATCGTTTATCCGTTAATAACGAAGCTAACTTTTTCATTAACTCGTTAATCCGTTGAAAAGTTTTTTCATGTTAACGGACTAAATTAACTTCCGTTAAGTTCTGTTAACAGACTAAAGTAACTTCCATTAAGTGCTGTTAACTTCCGTTAAGGTTTTTATCGTTAATATCTCGCACAATTCTTTCATCGTACCGGTACAAACCAGTTTGCACTGGTAACACTTGTTGCGTATTAGCACGAGTTTTATAGAAGAAAGCGAAGAAAAAAGCTCTTTTTTGTGACAAATAATAAGCTGCAGCCTCAAAGGTCTATTAATTATCGCTGTTCGCAATTTCCAAAGATTTTCCCATAGCAACTTTGTTAGTGCATTTGAACGTATTTCTATCTTGAAATTAGATCAGACTTTAAAATGTAACTTCCAAAACACAAAAAGACCAGCACCATAGCAATAAATATTTCCTTACAAACTGCTCAACAGCGTCAATACGTGTTATAGAAGCGAGTGATTAAAAAGAAATGTAAATTACCAGAGGTGGAGTCCTCGAGGACGTCCTCGGCCTCTAGGACGTCCTCGAGAAAACATTTTCAAGTCCTTGGCCTCGAAGCCTCAAGTCTTTAGCCTTGGCCTCGAAGACTTAGGTCCTCGGAAATTCCCCTGTCCTCGGCTCGAGGACAGCACTATTTTTTGAACCGTTGAAATTTTGTTGGAAAACGCCAAAAAAGTCACGGAAAATTTGCAAACACGTTTTTGTTTTCCGCAATTGGAGCATAGGCTTAGCCAAGCGGGCCTCCCCCCCCAATTGAAAATTCACCAATGACAAAAATGTGACAAAAAAGACTATTGTTTCTTCAGTTTCAGTTTCTTTTTAGAATTTTTTGCTTAAACCAGTAGCGAACAACAATATTGAAGACCAGGGGCCCCGGGACCCCCTCAAATCAAATTTTGCCAGCCAATTTAAACGTTAACCTGGAAGAAATGGATAGTTTTCGTTCTAAAAGTTGCTATCTCAGGATCACATCTAGCCTTTTTATGAACGTAATGCATTAACCAAGGCCGGATTTACCACAATATGGTGCAGTACCAGCTAAGGGCCCTGCGCTCAAACCTTAAGACTTTTATGGTCTTCATCTACATTTGGCAGGAAGATGTTGCGAAAATCTCCAAAGTGCCAGGGGCCTAGCGCGATGTTAATCCGGCCCGGCAGTAACATGGTTAGTAAGCGTAACCATCTATTGTATTATTTTTCAATCACAATTCATTAATTCACCTCCACCTCGCCAGTTTTTACGCACAAAATACTTTAAAAAAAATTAGCCATGGAAAATGCTGATTGAAAAAATCGTTGAACTTCAATTGAGGGGGCCTGGGCCCTCTAGCCTAACAGCCTGCACTTCTATAACTGGTTATTTTCACGACAAAACAAAAATCGCTAAGGAAAATCTTCGAGTGGGTTTTCATTTACTGCTAAAATGTTGCACGAGACAATGTACCTTACTTCCCTCTACCTGGACCAAATCACGTACAATTAAACTTTACAATTAAACTTTAAACCAAAATATTAAACTAAATATAAAATATTAAATATAAAACCAAAATAGTACAATTAAACACCAAAATGCAAGATGTTAAACGTGTTTTGGACTTAAATTGCAACTAGAAGGAGGATTAAACAATTTAATTTTTTTAATTGGCTTTCGAATATCAAAAATCTAGTGCTTTCAAATGGCTCTAAACATGTGCGAAATGTAATTCAATGGCATTAAAATAGCTTTTTTTTTCCAAAAAATTACAAAAAATCGCCCAACAGCTGGGGGCCTCGCCCCCCAGACCCCTCGTCTGTGATACGTTTGAGTTACACTGGCTTTCTCAAAACGTCTCCAAAGTTACGTATTTACACTTTTCAACAATATTAGTTTAAGCCCTCTCTCTTTGCATAATCCTGGTTAAGTGCCAACAGGCAAATTTTTGATGACGTGATTGCATGTGATTTGTGGTTTAGGCCTCCCCAATCAAAAATTCTGGCTACGCCTATAAATTGGAGATCGCCTGAAAAAAATTTTTGAAGACTTTTTTTTTTGGCAGAACGCTTGCGGCTGTGTCCTTGGTCCTTGGCCTCGAGCATTTCTGTCCTTGGCCTCGAGAGGGTCTGTCCTCGAAAAGGCTGTCCTTGGCCTTGGCCTCGGATTTTTTTGTGTTCTCGGCCTTGGCCTCGAGCCTTGTGTCCTCGACTCCACCTCTGCAAATTACACGCAAAATATTAACGAATTAACGGAATTCATCAACTTCCGTTAATTAAAGTTGAAAATAACGGATTAGCGTCAACGGAGATGTGAAGTTTGTTAACGGACTAGTGGTTAATGAAGCTAACGTTTTGCATTAACTTGCCCACCTATGGTAATTACTGCAGCAACTAATTCTGACTTCCTGTACAGTAGGCTATTTTCATTGCCAAAATTGTTTTTTCTTGTAATTCGGTTATCCAACACGTTTGATGTCTTCCCACTGACACAAAATGAAGTTTCATTAGTAATACTTCTTGCTGCTATCAATTTGCTAATGATAGCTTTCTATTTCACTATTTCTGAAAAACAAATGTTTAATTCAAATTTTAACAAAAAGTTGTGTTTTTTTAGGTTAGAACAACAGGATCAAGATGAAATTGGCAAAGTCATTTGGAAAAAATTCGCATAGCGAGAAAGATACTGTTTTTGTTTTTTTTTGACCAAAATCTAGTACCTAAGTCAAAACAAAATACTGCAGTATTTAAAATTTATTTGGTAAGCAATGAAAAAGAAGTAAAGTTGTTGAGTTTCCATAGTCATCCAAAGAGGTAGCAATTACACGACATCGTTAAGCTTTTTGATATGGCAGGGCTTTTAACCGCTGGGCAGTCCTATTACACCAGCTAGGAGAAGAATAAGAAAGAAGTACAAGCTAATTTTTAAAAGGAGCAAAATAGCTTGCCGTGGGCATCTTTCAAAAAGAAAGCAACGCAAGACATGAAATTAAATGTAAAAAGCAGAGTAAACTGTTTCGCATGATGCATTGTTGACCTTGACATCAACCACAGACTGATCAAGTCTTTAAATGAAAATAAAATCGCACATTCAAAACAAATAGAACAAAAAATAGCGCCTAGCATCTGATGGTGCCTGATGACAGGTGAAGGTGACAGAAGGATAAATATACACTTTAACAAAATGAAAATAACAACACTGTATATCTAATCAAACTCCTCAGTATCACTGACCTAAAATTAAAAAATGTTGCACACATATGCTCACTTTTTACAATGCCATTTTCTGTGAAGTGCTTGCAGTATATGAAAACTTTGTGACTTTCAATTAGTTTTTTTAAAGTTTTGGCATGAGGAGAATGAATTAAATAGGCTTACAAGAGCTCATTAGTATCCTCCCTCCATTTTGCTGTGTCATAACCACGGATTTTTTTTCAGATGGCTCTGAATAAAAAGACACAGACGAATTGTCATTTGCTTCTATACTATCCGGAATGCAACAGCAGTGTTTTGGTTTTTGTCTCATTTCAAATCTACCAGGGATGTGGAAGCGGAAGCTGGAAGCGGTTAAATTTTTGTGGAAGCGGAAGCACTTTGATGAAAGAGGTTGGAAGCGGAAGCGAACTCGGAAGCGAAAGTGTTGAACAGGAGCCGGAAGCGGAAGCAATTTTTTCAAAATCAGACGCTTCCGGATTTTCAAACTGGCTACAACTGTTAGGGTAAAATGTAACAATAATAATAATAATATATACCTCAAGTCAAATAAAATAGCTTACAAAGTAAACTTGCCCGTTTTTGTTTTTTTTTACACTAAATACAACTAGAACGTGACATCGCAAGCGATATCTAGGGCCTTCGCGGCATTATCCAACCTTTACTGAACTTTATTAAGTTTTAAAATAGTGATCTAATTGCTTTGAATGACTTTGTAAAAAATGTAGTCGTTTATAGTCAGACCAATAATTTAAATGCTCCCTTTTCAAATTTTGTTTCACTAACTTAAATCGCTTTGTGGTTTTTCGAGTTCAAAATTTAAATCTCTCGAAGTTATCAAAAATAATCGAGTAACGTCATTCAAAAAGCTGGCAAAACAGTTTACAATATAGCGTCAAATCTCGGCACTTTTACGAGTTTTAAACAGTTTTTCACTCCATTTGAAACAACATAAAGCGGTCTTTAAAATTCCAGCGACTCACAAGCCAATTTTGTTAAATCAACCAAACTTACAGCCAGGTGCGTAGCCAGAAATTCGCAATGGGCGGGCTGTTTGGGGGTTCTGGGGGCAGAGCCCCCAGCGCTCGAAAATTTTGCATTTTTTTGCAAAAATAACTTAATTTTAGAGCTATTTTAATAAAAATAATGCTTTTAAAACGTGGCATAGAAGTTGGCAGCGCAACAGGATTCAACTGGTTGCACTACTGGGCTGTGTGGGAAGTGGCTAATGATAACATTGCCGTTCTTTTGTTTACACGCTGGTAAATCATAAAATCCTATTATTCCATAAAACTCACTCGGAGTAATGTATTTCGTCTATATTTCATAAAAAAAAATAATTGGGGGGGGCTAATGGAATGATATCTAAGAGAAGTGATTAGTAACTAACTAACACTGAATAGCCCCCCCTTATTCCTGAGTTTATAATATATTTGTTGATAAAACCTATGTTTGGCGTTTTTACACTAGCGATCAAATTTAATTGTTTATTTTTGGGCATTTTAAAAGTTTCCATTAATTTGTGACTTTAATTTTTGACAAATTAGCCCCCCTCCATGAATATATGTTTCAAAAGATGCTTTAAATCACTTTTTAGTCAATTCCAGCGCAAAAAAAACAGTCTCGAAAGATCTAAAAACGTGATCTTTTTTTATTCTGCATTTTGGTTGACAGGCCAATGGGGGGGGGGCTATAGCCCTCTCGCCCCCTGGCTACGCTACTGCTTACAGCCATGTATGATTCTGAAAACGCTCTTTCGCATCGCAATCCAACATATTATAGTGGTGGTATACCGGTTGTTTCGAAATTAAAGCTCCCTCCTCAATAGCATAAACTCAAATAAAAAGTGCTAAAATTACGCAAATTTAAAACAGGCATTTATTTGAGTTTTTTATTAAATCGTTTATGTTTTTGCCAGATAGACTGTATTCTCGAATGGTATAATTTGACAAATTGCAAAAAAATGAGGAGAATCAAAATTTATTTTTTCTAGTTAATGCTTTACTCACAACCTGTCACAGGTCGATAAGAATAATTTGGTAAACTATCCCAGTTTTCAATACGCCCTTGAATTAACACGATCTTTTGGGCTAATTATTGTTCAACATGGCATCACCAAGTTTGGCATGTTTTATCTTTTTCCAGTATTAGCCTACCCGTATTCTTAAAATTTGAAATGTAAAGCTGGAGTACTTCGTATTTAAGATTTAAAATTTTTAAGGGGCCCATTTGGCATGGTCTCCTCTATGGCCCATCAAATTTTGTTATCTATATCTGATTTATACTAACCTATCCAATAGATTTAATTCGTTTAGATTTTGTTGCTAATGGGGGGAGGTGTCAACATAATTGGAGGACTTGTATAGTATGAGATCTTCAATATTTTTTCATATTAAATTTTTACCTATCTTGAAAATTTTATTTGTCTAGCTTGAGCGGATAAAAATTTTGAAGAATCCGCTGGAAGAGGACTCTCCGATTGTGGCATCTAGTCATATTTTATTTACCTATTCTGATTTTATTTTTCTTTTATGTTTACCAATTCTGAAAGTTTCATGTATCTAGCGTGAATGGTTGAAAAGTTTGAATTTTGAAGGACCCAACTGAGGGACCATCGATTTTGGTGCCTCAAATTTTGTCAAATTTTATCTATCCTTAATATTTGCTTATCCTGAAAAATTGATGTGTCTAGCTTAAACAATTGAAAAGTTTGATTTTTGGCATTTTCGTTTGAGGGAAACCCACATTGTGATACCCCCAAATTTTGTCAAATTTTATCGTTTAAATAATATCTTTTCTTCAGATTTATCTATTCCGAAAATTTCATCAGTTTAGTGTGAGTGGTTAAAGTTGAATTTTCTTGCTTGAAAAGGATCTCTTCATTTTGGTACCCCCAAATTTTATCAAATTTTAACTTTCCTTCGTACTTGCCTATCCTGAAAATTTCATGCGTCTGGCATGAGTGGTTAAAAAGTTTGAATTTTGGTGGCCCCTTTTTGAGAGGAACACCCTCATTTGGTTTCCCCAAATTTTGTTATATTTTATCTTCAACTTATATTTATCTATTTTGAAATTTTCATTTGTCTAACGTGTATGGTTAAAAAGTTTTGAATTTTGGCGGCCTCGTTTAGGGAAGACCCCAAATTTGGTCAAGTTTTATCTTTCCTTTATGTTTACTTACCTTAAAAATTCCGTTGGCCTAGCTTAAAAAGTGTGAATTTTGGAGGGCCTGTTTGGGGGGAAACCCCCATTGTGGCACCTCCAATTTTCGTTAGGTTTAATTTATTTTTAACGTCTACCTATTTCGAAATTTTGACGTATCTAGCTTCAACGGCTTAAAAGTTCAGATTTGGAGGGCCCGATTCAGGGGGATCCCCCAACCTGGAACCCCCGATTTCATTCCTGCACTAGTTCTCCCTGATATTTCTAATCGCTCAAACTTTAAATATAGAGCGTTAAGCGGTTTAAAACTTAAAAGTAGATAGCTGTAGAAAATAAAAAAAAAGTAAGAAAAAAATTGTATTCAGGTTGGGGTAAACGAACATACCAAAAAGAAAGGCGGTTGATAGTGTGTTCAAAAAGCACAAATTATTTTCCATCAAAATTGGTATTTACCCACATATATCGGTTCAAAATCGTCCACTTTCTGCCCATGTTCGGCCGGTAACATTTTGGTCTCGTGACCGGGCGCTTTCAAACTCGGTTTGCAATAAACCATTTATAAGCACTAGATTGCTTACAATTTTCAGCTTTGCACGCTAAGTGGTTTTTGAGTTATAGGCGAATTAATAAACTTTCAAGCCAAAAACGGCATTTTTTTATGTTCTTTTGTGTGTCAATTCACGATCACGTGATCTAGGATATCCAAAACTGGCACACATAACGCATTCGTTAATTTTCATGTTGAGTCCAAATTTCAACTTTTTAGGTTTTACCGTTGCTAGTTATGAGCAAATCAATCCTCATCTGCCAAGTTCGCGAACAAAAACGAAGGAGCTACGCGCTCACTAGTGATGGAGTTCTCGAGACCGGTCTCGGGTCTCGAGATTGTCTCGAGTCACATTTTTGAAAGTCTCGTATCGATCTCGCCTCGGACTTGAACTTCAAGTCTCGATCTCGAGTCTTGGTCTCGAAAAGTCATGGTCTCGAAATATGAGAAGTCTCGAGACTCAAAATCTTGGTTAGGCGTAGGAGTAAAATTTTGAATTTAATTTTTCAATGCAAGCAACGAAAACAAAGATTCGATTGACTTTCTAGGTCTTAACACCTTTTTAATTGCTTTCCAACAATCTCCTTTAGTCCTTTATTTATTCACTTCGGTCAATTTTCATTTATTTCCGTCAATGTTTTTAAACTGAGATCGTGAGAAACAAAGTTTTGCAATAAAACCTCAATTTTTGATAATTGGCAACTCATTGGGAGATACTTGAAGTTCGAAAAAACTCAGGTAGAGCCGTGAGAGAAACTGCTCGACTTGTTATTCATTATTATTTTTGTTATTTACTTATGAAAGGTGTGATGTAAAACCGTCTGGAGGGGAAGAAGCCGCTGAAGCGGTATTATTTGATGTTGATCTTTGTTAAAGGTGCTACTTGCCGCTGTCTACATTTTTGCTTTCTGGTAGTAAATGCTCTAAACCTTTTTCTCGTTCAGGTTCCTTGCACGTGGACCGAGTTTGAGGTGGTAGCATGGCAGTGCGATGAAGTTTGGTCAAGGAAAGTTAATCAGGACAGCTCAGACCTCAAAGTGATTGTTTTCAGTCTCATTCTGTTGAACAGATCTTTCGTAGTATGATACAGTTAAGATTGCAGACTCAGAATGATGAACTTAAGTCTACTTTACCACTGCTCTTTTGTAAATATCAAACATTAGGAGTAACTATTAGGTCCAGTGAAGATTAAAATAGCTTGAAGTATAAACCTGAGGTGCAAACATGGGCCACCGAATGGGGAAGACGAGTGACCCCAAAAGATTTTCAGGGCGGTATAGGAGAAGTAAAGTCTTGATCAGAAATAATACCGTAACTCAGGTATTTGTTATACATTACGGTGTTTGCCGTGTACTAGGGCCACTAGGTTACTGAATCATTCATCTTGATGTCTTGTTTATGAAAACACAATTGCACATTCCACCACAGCCTTCTTGTCATTAAAATAACTATCTGAATGCAAGCCCGCTTTAGCAATTGCTATCTGCTTTAGCAAGCCCGCTTTATTTTAGATTTAAACGACCGGTCAGCGTTAGTAGTTAAAGACACCGCCATCGGAGCGTGAGGTCTGCGTTTCGATTCTTGGTCCGGTCAAAATCGAACGCAGTGTCACTACCGTCTCGCCCCGCTGCAATGTTTCTTTGGTGCAGTGTTGCCCAATGCCCATGCACTAAGCCGCGAGTTTATGAAAGCTTTTATTTTAATTTGATTTAGCAACTCGCTTCGAAATCGCTACGCCGTCACCTCTTTATGTGCTTGTGAATAGCACGTGGCCCAAGTTCGTTTTTTGGTTTACGGTCGTTGTACAGTATTGCGATTGGCCGTTTGTTTAAGGAAAAACCATGAAAAGGGTTGTCAATAGTCAATACGAATAAGTTTTGCTTCTAAAATCTCGAGTCTCGAAGTCTCGTCTCGGTCTCGAACAAACTCACCAAGTCTCGATCTCGGTCTCGAAAATTTTTTCAACTCTTGGTCTTGGGTCTTGGACTCGAATTTTTTCCAAGTCTCTGTCTTGGTCTCGACCATCAGGGTTTTGACTTCATCACTAGCGCTCACGCAAAGTCCCAATTAGCTGTTTCACACTGAGCAGGGATGTGGAAGCAGGAAGCGGAAGCGGTTAAATTTTTGTGGAAGTGGAAGCACTTTGATGAAAGAGACTGGAAGCGGAAGCGGACGCGGAAGCGACTAATTCTATCCGGAGCCGGAAGCGAAAAATTCCTAAGGTGAGGAAGCGGAAGCGAACTCGGAAGCAAAAAACTTTAAGAGGAGCTGGAAGCGGAAGCATTAAAAATTTGACTGCTTCGACATCCCTGAAATCTACCTTGTTTCCTTGTTGTAAGCTGACAAAAAACAAAAAAAAATAGAAAATATCTACAATCAAACTTGTGAATGAAACTGCAACATGTAAATGCTAGCTGCAATGGACCAAATGGTTAACTACTGTATCTATGCTGAAATATTAAACTGTTAAAAATTTATTGAATCAAACATCAAATTGACCAACAGACCACTGACCTCCTCAAAAATATAGGACAAAAGTAAATGAAACAGCAACAATGAACAAATAATCTACCAGTGCAAAGCTGGGTTTATTTTTAAAAAATTGACCTGTTTCGTAGCGGTAAAGCTTCTTTTTTAATTAATTCAACCTATTTGTGAATCCATGATCTATGTAGCCCGTAGCCTATGGTTTAAGAGTAGCCTAATAAAAACCTAACCAGTAACTACTGTTTACCGGTACTAATTATCACTTTATTTGCATTAGTATTTTGCCTTTTCTAGTCTACTGATACCTGTCTTTCAACTGAGCTACTAATAGTGTTTTAGATTTGAAATTATCATTGTAATTAATCAAATTACCTAACAGACTGGTAAAAGGCCATACCTGATGCAGCACTTTGTTCCATCATGGATTGGTCCAACAGTATGTATAATAGGCTGCTATACAAGATTAATAGCTCTACCACTAAGACCACCAAACTAAAACATTTCTACATAAGTTTACAAATCTACCCCTATACAAAGAATCAGTAGCGTACGCAGGATTTTGAAAAGGGAGGGCCAAACTTCAGAAACTTTGAGAAAAACGAAGATCTGAAGAAGATATTTTTTCACTCAAAATTTGTCCCATTTTCCTCCCAAAATCAAGTGAAGAGCAAAAAAAAAAAAGTTTTCACTCAAATTGAGTCCGATTTCAAGCATAAACCCAGAAATACCGCACAGAACATACAATTTGTGTGATCAAACCTTATGCCCAATTTGCAAAGGGGGGGGGGGGGGGCATGAATCGATATTCTTTGCAAGAGAATTCTTTGCAGGGGCATGGCACAATGGCCCCCCCCCTAAATACGCCGCTGCAAAGAATCGATATTACAGACTGCCAGATAATCAATGACACTATCTGCAACCTATCGGAAGTAGGCTATAAGATAGCCTGCTTATTTTCCACGCTAACTTATATTTATTGTGATACTGGCTGTTGGAAAGCCTATCACTTTTTACTAATGTACTTCAGGCTTATGGAAGCAAATATTATAAATAGAAAACTGTAATTACATGCTATTTACGAAGTAAGCTACCACTGTCTGGTATAGTCGGCTACTTATGCTACCAATTTCTCTAACTTTTATATAGATCTTCGCAACTTAAATTTTTTTTTGACAGACCACTAATAGGTCTAACAAAAGTAAACTCAACTTTAAATCTGTCGATATTGTTTTATCCAGTTTAATTTCGTCTTTCAGTAAACTTGACACTGCTTAGTCCCATTTGATTGCAGTGTATTCGCGGTATTTTCAGCAAAAAATCTCGCTTACCCCTAGGGGAGCCAGACGAACACGCAAAAAGCTTTGCCTGATATCTTGTTATTGGAGGATCCATGATTAGACTAAACAAAGTTGCATTACAACAAACAATTCATAATTCATCATAATTCACATTTAGGCCTAGAGCTGTAAATTGATTATTTTCATGTTAAATTAAGCTATTTCAAACCAACTCGGATACCTTGACTTTTGAAAAGCAAATTTATTTTAGCAAAACTTATGAACTTACAAGGTCCTACATTTGACCTATTTCGAGACCTGGCAGACCTGATTTTTGAAATTTACGCAAATCGCGAGCTTACGAGCGTACCAACTTAAAAAGTTTGCTCTGGTAGCAAATTTTTTTCGCTGGCAATTTCACTTTTGTAAGGTGGTACACCTGTAAGGTGATACGTTGGGCTTGCGGAATTTTTCTTTAAAACAAACTAAGGTTACGCTCGTAAACTGACAATTTTACGCATAGTGTAGACAGGCCCTAAAACTTCAAAATGGCATTCATTATTATTTTTAAAAACTTCTAGTTTCGAATTATATCATCAAAAACTTAACGAAATGTAATATCTTAAAACACTTTTGCGTTTACATTTTATGAAAAATTCGCCAACCATAATTTAGCAAAAATGTGTCCTTGGTCCTTGGCTTCAACCATTCCTGTCTTTGCCCTCGAGAGGGTCTGCCCTCGAAAAGTCGGTCCCTGGCCTTGGCCTCGGATTTTTTTTTGAGTCCTCGGCCTTGGCCTGGAACGTAGTGATCTCGACTCCATCTGTGTGTGGGATTTATCTTAAAAAAAACGAGAGGGGACAATGCCTCCCTCTCAAATGTAAAATATAGGGTTAGGTAAAATGACGCAATTAGGTAAAAAGCATTTACTCGCCAATGCCGTAGGCCAAAGATTGCATTAATAATAATTTAAAACATTCAAGTGGTAAGTACATAGCAAGCAATTTTATGGATTATCTGTTTCGACCATCTTGGCCGTACACGCAAGAACAAACACTGCCAGTCACCAAGAAGTTGAAAGAACCTCGAACTAGTACCGACCGCTTGAACAACTGCATAAACCATTAAGCACCATCAGTTTAATTTATTCCAAATGCGCTCAGGAGCATTGGCTTTAACTTTTAATGCAGTACTATTGGAAGTAATCAGCATCGAAACATCAAACATGTCTCTAGTTCTGCACATCAAAGCTATGTTACACACACATTTTCCGGTTTTGCAGGTTTCTTATAACCATGAACAATAACGGCCTTAGGCATTTTTTTTCAATTTGTATGCAGCATTTCTTCTTCAATGTGCTGTCGAGTAAATTTTTAATGCTAGTTATATAGCGTTTTTAATGCTATTTAATAACGATTGATAGGCTACGATATAACTGCAATAAAATATGTTACAATAATAACTGAAGATTTTTACAAGCAAGGGATTTTCTTTACAACATTTATCTCCAAAAGGAAAAAAGGTTGCAACAATCAATGTTATGCCATTGCAGCAAAATTGGCTTTTACGTCATCAAATCAGACTTTTATTATTTGCATTGTTTGTTACCGTCCTATACATAGTAGCTTTTGGAAAATATGAACAATACGAAAAATCTCCGGCTCTAACTCACTACTTCAAATCTTCTCGAGTATACAACTCGAAAGACCAGCTAAAACCCAAAATAAATGCAACAATTGGTAAGTGTTATGCTGTTGTTGGAAAATATGCTTTTGTGATTATGTATGCGTTTGAATCAAGAGAGTGCTGATATATTTTACCGAAAATTTTATGTAGAATAAAACGAATTAAGAGAAATATTCATCCACGCATTTTTTACTTACGTTTTAAAAGGGTTAAGATTAGAGCTTGAGTTAGGGTTTGGGTTAGTTCTGGTGTTTATTGTAGAGTAAGGATTTGAGTTTAGTTTAGATTTAAATTAAAACCAATAAAAAAGAAGTCAAAAAGTTCTGGTGAAGTAGTCTCTTCCTCGCATCAATGGTTTAAAATTTTGAAAATTTTGATCAAATGTTTTTCTCCTTTTGATAAGTTTTAAATGAGCGTTTTTTGTTTGTTCAAAAATCATTCCACGATTTGCAAGCATAATAACAAAACGACCTGAATCAAGAAGCAAAATACAACGTATATTGCATTTTTTTTCTTTGAATCAGGCATATTTATTATACATTTAAACTAACCAAAGCTTTTCAATAGCCACACATTACATTAATTTACCACCTACGTAACCGTCCCTGGCCTCGCACTGGTCACTGCTTCCTCTCTTCTTTTTATTAATTATTCGAACAATTACTCCAGCCGTTAGTTTTACTTGCATCTTGAGTGCGTGCATGTGTACGTTGATAAGAGTGATTGATTCAGCCGACATTGTGCATACTTCAAATTGTGTAACAGGAGTAGCAACCATGCAAATAAAAATTGCTTTTTTTGTTTTCAATATTCTCGGCATGTCTTAACGTCTGACGTTGTTTTGCTATTTCCTTTCCCTGACTCGACGTGTTATTATTGTGTTACTATGTATTCGCTATTGTTGTGGTGGCCAAGAATGAAAATGAAATGAATGAATAAATAAATATTTGCGTGATCATTGATCATTGTCTGAATGAGATGTTGATTGTTAATTAGTGTTTCCACGTATTGTTCACTTTTTCAGACCTGGTTTTGGTGCCGTTTTTTGCTGACTCAAACCAAAACAAAAAGCCAAATTACAAAGAGCAGTACTGATCATTGGTGACATTTTAAATCTTTGATTGGCGTAGTTTTTCCAAAATTTAGTACTTTTATTAAGTCGCGTAGCCAGAAATCTGCAATGGGGTGGCTATACGGGGGTCTGGGGCCAAGAAGTGGAACGACTTTTGCATCAAAATTTGAGGGAAGACCCCAAAAAAGGGTCTTCACCTAAACTTGGAGCGGTTTTTGAATCAAAATTGCAAAAGGTCTTCACCTAGAATTGAGGTTTTTGCGTTCGAATTCTACAAAAGACAGAGCAAAAATCAGTCTCAGAAGTGTTTTTCAATAATCTGCAGTTTCTGCACTTTGGTCGCCAGGCCAATGGGGGGGGGGGGTTAATGGCCTCCCCCCTGGCTACGCTACTGCTTTTACGGCATGACTCAACAATATAGACGCCCAAACCCCAAGAACCAGGACGGAAATATAAATATGTAAAAACGTTCAATATAAGTAATTTCAAAGTGAAAGCCAAAAAAACTACTAATTTGAAAACTTACTGTTCTTAAATCAAAACTAAAAATTTCAAAAAGTTAGAGCAAAATTCAAACTCCAGTATTGCAACAATAAGCCCGCATTAAATTCCTGGCTGATTTATTATTTGTGCTTCTAAAGCTTTCAGTTAAAAATTACAACTTCGTCAAAGCAAAGTGTTTGATTTTTTAAGTAGAAAAGTGTCAAATCAAATTTTTCCTTAGAAATGAGTAGAAAAAAAGATAGCTGCAGCGGTGGGGAGCCGTTGGCAACACTGTGTCCGATTTGACCGGTTCGAAAATCGAACCTCAGACTTTCCTCTCTGGAGACGAACGCGTTACTGTTCGACCAACTGGTCGGTTGTAGTAAAGAGTGATCAAGGAATAATTATATCAACGTTACAGCAACAGCGCAAATAACGGATGAAGATAAACTGAAAAAGGCGCTGGATAAAGCACGAGAACAAGAAGTAAGATTAAAGTTTATGAAAGTTACTAATGTAGCAGAGGTGGAATCGAGGACACAAGGATCGAGGCCAAAGCCAAGGACACAAAAAAAATCCGAGGCCAAGGACAGGAATGCTTTAAGGACCAAGGACACAAATGTAAGTGTTTTCCTAAGAAAAAAGATTTTGAAAAAAATTTTTCGGTCGATCTCCAAAAAAAACGGTCTAGAAAAACATTTTTCAGCTGATCTACAAAATTTTAACTATTCAAAAAATAGTGCTGTCCTCGAGCCGAGGACAGGGCAAGTTTCAAGGGCTTGAGGCTTCGAGGCCAAGGCCAAGGACTTGAAAATGTGTCCTCGAGGCCAAGGACGTCCTCGAGGACTCCACCTCTGTAATGTAGCATTTTCACATGTCCACTTTTTAAGTCCGTTTCTTGGTTCCGGTGCCCGCTCATGGTTGAATTATGCAAAAAAATCTTGACTTCGAAAGAAACGCGTAAACTACAAAGCTTATACCAAATAAATTATAAAATAAAACTGATTGTGGCATTTTTCCGGTGAGGTCACAGCAAAGACTTTTTTTTGGTGGACTGGAAACTGAGAGTTTTGTTTTTTTTTCTTTCCGGTTTATTTTTCCAGAATATGCCGATTCGTCCAATCAGCGTGACTTTCGGCGTAACTTTTTTCTTTTCGGTTCACTCGCGCTAAGAATACGCCCAATCAAATCAAGCGAATACGCGTGACCGCAAAAAAAAAGTTCGCAACAAAAGCCAACGTTTTTTCTTCAATGCTCTTCTCTTTTTCTTCGCAAGTCTGTTTCTAGTCTACTAAATAGAGAGTCTATGGTCACAGCAAGCTTGATCTTATCAGCCTTAATTTGTTATTTTTATTGACGTTGGGTTAGACATAACGACCAGCCTCAACAGAATACGAGCATACGATAAAGAACTTCACAATCAGGTTTATTTTGTTTATGTCCGGTGAAGTTGAACACCCAACCTCAGCACCAACTCTAGACCTAGGCCTATTTCTACTTTTGCATTTCTAATAATTGATGTTACCTAAACAACTTCACTAACATCTAAATTCTGTGATTGGAACAATTCTTTCATAATATGGCGCTTTCGGCCCAAAAAGTGGATTTGTGAAAACGCTAACAGCGAACTGAGCTATGAACAAATAGCGGCTTTAGAGCACCAATTGACCTCTTTCCAGCGCGGTACTTTTATTATCGCTTTTTGATGTTCCATTTAAAACTAAAACTTTATGGCGTCAAAGCGACATATTAAAGCTTCATTTCATGAACGTCTTTTTTTTGAAAAGCTTAAATGGTTAGACTCTTATTCACAAAAGAATAAAGGTTCAAATACCTAAAGTTGCAAATTTCACTAGCGCGTTTAACAACTTATACTAAAAAATATTGTTGTGTTCTTAAAAATTAGTCTTGAGAAACAGTTTTACTAAGATTAAAAAAGCCAAAGCTGTCGTAAACATTTTATTCAAGTGACGTTTCGACTTAGTTCTTAAGTCATTGTCTATCTGTAAATAATGCATAAGAAAAAATTAGAACAATAGGTAACCTGTAAAGGTAAGTTTAGCAAAACGGGCGAGAAATTTCGAAATATAGTTCTAAACTGTGAAGGCATTATTACTTTTGCGTGCTCAAACCAAGGTAGTATACGTTATTGATTTCGTAGTGCCGTATTAAATCTAACCAAGCAACATTCTTCCATTCAATTGCCAACAATTGCACATTCAGAGACCGTCTTACAAACTAAATTTTAAAGACAATGCGAAAGTCAAACCAAAATTACAGAAACCCAAGCAGCCACTTATAATTTGATAAGATATCAGCAATCATCTGCCTAATATCCAACATATCTATCACCACTCGTATACTTCTATTTTGTTCTTGTGCATTATTTCTAGATTGACAATGACGTAAGTAATTAGTCGAAATGTCTGTTCTAAATAAAATGTTTACGACAGCTTCGGCTCTTTTATACTTAGTGAGAGAGTTGTGTTCTTTTCTGCTTTTAGTGATTGTTAAATAATCCATTATGAACCTACAGTAAATAACTGTTGTAGTCGTCGAAAAGATAAATTGTTTTGCTACATAGCAGTGTAACATTGTTTTGAAATAATTAAATAATGATGTCAGAATCAGGATTCAATAAAGGTAGTGACTATTTCACCGAAACTTTTCAAGTTAAAGAGAATAAAACGAAAATGAGAAATATTCATCCGCGCTTTTTTCATATGCTTTTTTAGAGGTTAAGATTAGGGTTTAAGTTAGGGTTTGGGTTAGGGTTCGATTTGGGGATATTTTTGTTGTAAGCATTTGAGTTTAGGTTAGATTTGAGGCAGAATTAATAAAAAAGTAGATAAAAATTTCCGGTGAAATAAAGCCTCCCTAATAAATTGTGCTGAATGTTTTGTTTCTTTGTTTTTCACTTCTCGTTGCGCCAGCCAAGTTTTTACATAACATAATGTACGTAATTGCTGCAAACTACAACAAATCATTTGCTGTTGTAGCCAGTGACGTGCGGTGAGGCTTCTGGTTGGTGAGGCACAATTTTTTTTCACACACATGTCAATGCCGCAGCTAGAACGTAGTTTTAAGGGGGGCAAAATTTGTTTCTGGTGGGGCCAAAATTTTTAGGTTGGTCTAGTTTTCACCAAGTTCTCTGTTGCTTTCCAAAAAAAAAGGTCATCGCGCCAATGTGGTCTACTTTTCTCCGAGGTCTCGGTTGGTTTCCAAAAAAAAGCCACCATCTTGAAACTGCTGCAAGGGTAACGAAAGTTTGGGTGGGTATGCTGGGCAGTTTTTTTTTGGGGGGGGTTGTTTAGGGGGGCGCCGCCCCCTTTTGCCTCCCCCCTCCTAGTAGCGGCCCTGACACATGTTTCCAAAAAAATTATTTAAGACAATGAATGACAAGCAAATAACTGTTTTCATAGCCATTAAACGAAGACCAAATTTTTCGATAATTAATTACTCGTTTAATCTCTGCTGTTCACTCAAAGCCAAATCAATTCTTCAAGTTTCGAAAATCTATAAAGGTGGCCAATTATTTGACTTTGAATGTGAACATGATTGAAGTTTTGGTTCTTGCTAAGTCACAAAAACCAGGTTTCAGTCCCAACATTATTATTTGCTAAAAATATGAAAGCAGAAATGACGATTTTTATGGCGCAACTACTCTTTTCTTGAGTTCGGTAGTACTCTTTCTGAAATGAGGGATTCTTTCATATTGATGTCTCGAGCAAATCTTTTAAAGCGGTTTTGCTCAAGCTAAAACTTCATGTTTAGTTATGGAAAAATCTCTCAGCTTTAAGACTAATTTTCTTCCATTTTAGTCCATTTCCTCGTAATAAATTGTTTTTATTTCGCTGGAAAAGCAATTCGTTCAATTTCGCAATGAACGAAAGACTACAAAAAAACTGCGTTGACTTTTTCTTATTCTATGACGTCATAGGTGAGGCGTGCCTCAAAATCAGATTTAAAAGCATTATGCGTTGTCCGCGATTTGTCTGAGAAAAAAAGGCATACTTTTAGTTCGTTTAATAAAATTTGCTTGGCTGAAGTGAGGCACAATCGAAAATGCCTCACTTCGCATGTTTCAAGCGACGCTCGCTGGCACGCATAGAGAGATAGCAATTAACCAAATAGTTTCGGCGTTTTAATGCGAAGATCATAACACAAAAGCAGTGAATACACAAAAAAACTAAACATGATAAAAATTAGTAAAGTTTTTGAGAAATATTTTGATTTGCGTGAAAACATTTTATTTTAATTGTATACTTTTATTTTTGTTTTTCTTTGTACAATTCTTCAGGTGAGGCACGGCCTCACCTGCCTCCCCTGACCGCACGTCCCTGGTTGTAGCGCATATTTATCCTTCTGTCACCAGACAGCGTCAGACGCTAACTTACTGGACGATCCGCACACTTTTCATTACAACAACTACTTCGTGATTGGAGGAATCCTCATCTGCTTAGGAGTTTCCGATGATCCAATGTTCCTGTGGATTTCTTCGAATTCTTTTCCACTGAATTTGCTGCTTGTTCGAAGCCACCTAGCTGTGATAATCATAGTAAAGCGTCTTATCCAAGGACACAACAACGTGACTAGGGTGCAGGTTGAACCCAGATCATGCGATCAGGGTCGTCGTAAAAACGACGCCTTTACCCATTTGTCCACGCTGCCGACTGGAAAGCAATGCATCCATTGTTCCATCACGCAACGACCAAGGATTTGTAGCTGCAAAGCGCTCGCTTCTTTTGTTCTCCCGCTCACGAACTCAAGAAGTAGAAAATCGCCCAAAGTTACGTTATAACTCATAAAACGAGTAGGACGTATGAGCTCAAAATAACGTTAATTCCTCGAAAGCGGACTAAAATTGGAAACGAAGTGCTGCACAGTGTGTTTCAATGTTCTGACTTCTCTTGTTTGATGCCTACATTTTTCTGAACCAAAACGCAATTCACGATCTTAAAACATTCATTTCCTATCTTTTAGTACAACATTTTGTGGTGGACGACAGCACATGGAATGGAAAAGGCTTCCTTTTATACAAACTGGGTGTGTGGAAAATGCTTTGTAACGCAAAATAAGAGCAAGGTACAGTTTTCTATGCTTGGGTACTGTCAAGGCCACCTAGATAACACTGCTGTCGCTTTTGTTAAGGCTGCTTAAGGCTTTAAAAATAATTTTCCACTACATGACAAAGCAATAAATAAATAAAATTGATAATCCTGTGCGATTACAGAACCGGCAATGCGTCGTTGCGTTCTTGCAAAAGACGCGTTAGGATTATTTTCCATGGGAACCAAGCAGTTTATTCGTTGTGGTGGGCCAGCCTGACTTGCAAACAGACAGAATCAAAAAAAAAGGATCACAAGTTGCAGACAATGGTAGACTTTCCAATGCTATATGTGGTTGTGCTAGTAAGACTAGTCCGGTAAAAACAGATTTTTTCCCGGAAAAAAATTATAATAAGCTGAAATTTGGCACGATTACTCAGGATCATATCCTGAGCTACCAAAAAAAACCCCATGTTTTGGACATGGAACTTCCCCCTTTTTTGGCCTTTAAAGTCTGTCTTCTAGTGTCAAAGAGCCTATTTATCATCCAACAGCCCATCCAAAAATTGTAAAGGTACCAAGTTTTGAAAAAAAGTTGTTTTTCAAGTTCAGGTTTAAAAAAATATACTTTGAAGTTCATGACGTCATTGTTGGTGACGTCATTGCCAAAGTTTTTTAAAAAATTACGTATTGATGGCTCAAATTGTTAATTAGAGTTAGGTTTTTGGTTCCAAATCAAAAATTGCTTCAATCAAAGTGATAACGTCACAAACATTTTTTGATGACGTCATCTGTCTCGAGTTTTGATCGTAAATTTGAAAGAGTGTTTGACCAAACGAAACATTGCAAAACTTTTGTTTTTATTAGCTTTAAACTTGGGAGGACTACATTGTGAATTTAGTCGATTGAAAGTCAAAAACTGTGTTGTCAAGTAAAACTTTGGTGCAGTAGGCACCGGCGAGGCCATGGGGGATAAGAAGGATCACTCCCCTCCTTTTGAAAGCGCACAATTTCACAAAAATTATTTAAAAGATAAAATGTCAAAAAACTACGGTAATTTAAAAACGATCCACTGAAGAGTTGTCAAAAATGTCAAAAAACTACGGTAATTCAAAAACGATCGACTCTGAGTTGCAAATCAGCTACGTCAAAGCTTTTGCATATTTTGAAAATTTTTTCTAAGATCATCAGCTTCTCTCTCTCTATCTTTCACCACAAATTTCAGCTCTCTAGCTTGTATTTATTAAGAGCAATGTACAAAGAAAATCAATGATCAGCTATAGACAGTATACTACAGAGTCTTGTAGGCACAATCAAACCTTTGATTTACAGCCTAAGACATACTGTTTCGGAATCGACATTCGTCTTTTATTCCTCGTCAGTATAGCTAGGCCTACCAACAGGTATGAACATGAGCGTAGACAGACAAGGAATCGCAAATTAGTACCAGATCATAACACAATTTTTTTTCCGAAAATATTAAGTAATCACAATGTTACAAGAGATAATTATAATAGTTCAATTCAAAATAACTTTGTATTGTTTTCGAGATATTTTTTCCGAGATATTCGGATTGAAAAAACGTTTGTAGCAGAAAGGCAAAGTGAATCATTGTGAACGAAACAATGGAAATGAGTTACTATCAAAAAATGAATTTTGGTAAAAATGATTAAAAAAGTCACACTAATACGGTATAATAATCGCGCATAAAAACGTGATTTTATTGAAACAAGAATTTAGCGACGTTGCCTTTTTGCGACACAAGGTAGAAACAAAACCCGGAAAGTGGGAATGCGTGTATAGTCAGTGTTGATATTTAATGAAAATGTAAGATCATTGCGTAGCCCGTATCGCACTGTCGTGGAATGATAATGTCTTGTCAGCATACCACAATGCTTTAGCGGAAGAAAGCGAACGAGGAAGAAAACAGCGCGATTTCGCATCAAAAAACGCAATCCGTTTGTTTCAAAACTCTTCATTTTCCAAAATGGAACTACTCGAATTAGAAAACCGGCGAAAATTTGGGGCGGCGGAGATCTGACGCTTATCGGTACGCGAATTAAGTGTCACTACAGTCGAATCGTATTTCGACCCCAATAAATTTCGAGAATATATTATTTGAAAACATTCGGAAAAAACACTAATTGCAGAAGGAAAGCAAATCTTTTCTAACAAAATGACTCTCCGTTTATTTTGAACGTTTAAATTGATTTTTTATTATACTGTATTTGTTTCGTTTTACCGATTACGCGTATTTATGCGTATAAATACACGCAAGTTATTTGATTGCGTGCATTTTGCCTGCTTTTCTTTTTTTTGCGTTTACATGGAATAAAATGTCGGACGCAATTGGTCTAAACCGCCTTATGTAGGCCTAAACACTTAGACCAACAGCTTAGTGAGCCCGTTTATCTAAAAAACGACGGAATCAAAATAATTTTGCTCAACAAGTTTTCTTAATTGCCAAAAGCAAAACTACGATGTCAACTTGATCCTTTAATTTTATTTTTACCTGGAGTTGGAGAACGGCGAGTGGCTGGTTTGAATTAATCTAACAACTCAATCTGCGCAATGTCAAATGTTTATTACAGTACATAGTGCGCTGACTTATTTTCAGGAAATCTTTATCGATCAATTTCTGTACCCGCATATTACACCGTATAGCTGTGTGGATTATGAACAATGCTCTCGTTGTCTATCGGAACAGCTAGTTTGGTGACGTACCTTAAATTGTGTCGAAGTCTAAATTTAGCGCCCAGATGGGTTGCGAGCAAAAAGTCGCGCAGACGCCGTCCGCCTAATTCCGATCTGCACTGTGCGTAAAATTGTGAGCACAAAAGCTCGTCTTTAGTTTATTTTAAACCGAAATTCAGTACGCTCGGCGTATCGCCTTACCAGCGTACAAGCAGCCAGTTCTCTAAACAAACTAACGATATGCCCTTACGTTCACGATTTTGCGGCTGGGCCTAAAAATTTGCTTTGGAAGCATTCTACTCGCAGTTTTTGGCGCAAACCAAATTTTTTTTAGGGTGTTTCGTACAAATACAAACCCACTGTACTTCATAACACCCACTGTACACAAGACCATTTTCCGCGAACGCCGCGTTCAGTATCGCATTATTTCATTGAGACAACAGCACATAAAGAATTGGTCGGTCGCAATCGCATTATTCTTACTTAATGCTTAGATCCCTATTTTCTACCAACGTTAATAATAACAATACAGTAATCAATTAACAAAACTTTGTATTGGCAAACCACAGTACAGTGCATTTTTTTTCTCTTTGAAGAGGGCATGCAGTATGTGGTGTCAACTGTCAAATAACATAATTAATAATAGGAAACACTTATCTTTTCAAAAACCCATCATTTTCGGGTGTAGACAGGGTTGCTCGAATGTTTTTGCGAATTGTGCATTTCATTTCTTAATTTGTTGCAATAGTGTATTCAAAAATTGAAATATTATTATGCCAGCTTGCTTGAATAATAACGGCAATTTGCGATTTTCCCCTATGGCCTGCGTGAAAAAATGTGCGTTTTGGTATCCTCTGATGCATCGTCAAATAAAGTAAAATCGTGAAACCACTTTAATTTTATTCTGTTTCATTTATTTATTTTTTTTATGTGTCTGCTGCATAAACAACGGCAGGACTTCAACCTATTATCGCTTAACCTTTGCATAGTAGTTTGATTCAATTTGCCTGAATAAAAACTTTCCGATTTGCGTATGGTTTAATCATAACAAAAAATTATGTCTCTCCATTTTTTTTCTGGCTGCGCCGGTGGTAGTAGTCCAGCTGAAAAACTTAAACCTCCCAATATGAAATTAAAATAAAATTATGCATTTTGCAGTTGGAACAAGAAAGCCTATGAATGTTAATCGAAAAGCTCCCTCGTGCAGTTAAAGTTATTCTGCAATTTTACTTTAAAATGCAAGCTTTAGCAAAGATAAAAAAAAAGATACTAAGCATGCAAATTGTCAAATATTAGCGTGGTTGTTATTAATTAATTAAATAAGTTTTGTTCACATTTTATTCAAGAATCTTGTTTGATAGATTAGTTTTTGATCACGTATTATTTTAGATTAATCAGATAAGTTTGTTCCGATGTTATTCTAATAGATTAGATAAGTTTAGTTCGGATGCCAGGCCTATTCTAAAATATGTTTAGTACCACAGATTGTAGACTAGAAGTATGCTAACATAGTATTTTGCGTAAGATAATAATATTGTCAGACATTGGCAAACGGTAGAAATTTTGTTTCTATCGAATATATTATCGTGCTCGGGACATATTCGTATTAATTTACATATACTAATTGCGCTGGTTATTATTCACGTACTGAAGGAGGACAATGCAAGGACTCGAAGATGCCTTCAGAACCTCAAAATGATGATGATGCTGATATTCTCAAAGTGTTGCAATGTTTCGTTTGGTCAAACACTCTTTTCCAAATTTACAATCAAAACTCTTGACAGATGACGTCATCAAAAACGATTGTGATGTCATTGCTTTGATTTAAGCAATTTTTTGTCTGGAGCCAAACAGCTAACTTTCATTCACAATTTGAGTCATCAATACAGAATACGTCATTGTTTCAAAACTAAAAATTTGGCAATGACGTCACGAAAAATGACGTCATTAATTTTATAATACATTTGTTTATTCTTGCTCTAGAAAATCAATTACGATTCAAAATTTGGCTTTTCCAGGATCGGCTGTTGGACAGTAAAGAAGACTTTTTAACACTAGATGGCGAACTTTAAGGCTGGAAAGGGGGAAGTCCCATTTTCAAAACATGGGGATTTTTTTGGTGGCTCAGGACATGATTCAGAGTAGTCGTGCCAAATTTCAGCTTATAAATTTTTGCCGGGTTACAATGTATTTTGTCGTATTTCTACCGGACTAAACTGTAGATGTTAAATGATAAGCCACTAAGCCTTTAGCTTTTACTTTTTGTGTGTCCGGTTTCGACTTTGCCTGAAGTAGGGTTGGTATTCGTTTGAAAAGGCATCTGAAATTCACGTGCTGTATTGCTTCAAATTCGGTCTCGTGGCGAAAGACCGCTGTGTCATTAGAAGGGCACAACGTGCTACTAGAAACATTCAGTCTGTTAGGCATGAAATGAAAAGTAGCGGTTGAGTAAGATTAATACGAATCTCAGGAAAGGCCAAAAAAGAGGACGTAGAAATCTTTTACTAAGCTAAAATGCCGATCAATTCATATATTTTTAAAGGGATATACCGGGGCTTGAAGATTGTTTTTTAAGTCATCTAACATTCCCAACGGCGTAACAAGATATTTTACAGCGATTATAATGTATAATTTTGGCACCTATTTTATGGTACCGGTAGTTGCTAAATTCAAATGTTACTACTTGCTGATGAGGATATCTGAAACCGATGACTCCTGCTTTGTATGGTTTATGAGATATTTTCGCATCTTTTTGTCATCTTGTTTATTGTAAAGCTCAGTCCAAAAGGCATTGCGGCCAAAGCGTTTATTTAAAGTCGGAAACTCCAATCCCAATTGATTGATATGATGTGCTTCAGAGTTGTAAGGCGGGCCGGGCTTTTCGGATCGGGTTCGGGCCTGAAGTTGACAAAAATTTCGGGCTTAATTCGGGCCTGAGACGTACTTTTTATCTAAGGTGCACAAAAATATAAGCAAAATAACTAGGCAGCATTCCTACATTTTTCGGACCTAACTTAACTTTCGGATTTTTTCGGGCATGATTTGGGCTTCAAAATAGTTTTCGGGTTCTGGCTGGCTTCGGGCTTATACTTTCGGGTTCGTGCCTAAACTAGTCGGCCCGTTTACAACTCTGATGTGCTTCTAAACTGCCTTTAGACCGGATGTGAAGTACCCAAACTATGACGTCATCGACAACCAATGGTGTAAAAAGTACTCGAAAAATGTAATTAAGTAAAAGTTTGTTACTTGAACCAAAAACTGCAGGAAATTAAGAACAAAGTATTGACCAAAAAAGTATTTGAGTAAAAGTAAAAAATAGTTGTTTTAAAAGTACTCTAGTAGAAATGTTTCTGAAAGTATTTAAGCAAAACAAACTAATTTATTCAATCGACAAACTGTAGTCTACGACAACAAATCGACTACCTTCACGCTACTGAACATAATGCTTGGTCTTCTAACCCCTCACTCTCTCAAGAAATCATGAATTACTAATTGATGCAAGTTTTTGTTATTATATTCAAATCAAAAAGAACAACATCAATATCTTAAGATTTGAAAATCATGTCACTCGGAATTTATTTGGAATCATTTCATAGAATCTTTACTAACTTAAGTTAGTTGAAAAACTGCCAGTAGAAAACTCAACCATTCTGACGAAATCGTGGTTCAAATTTAAAGTAACAGTACTGTTTCCGCCCAGTCTTTTTGTTTACTTGTCGTTGCCTGGAATAAAATCAATACCTTGGTTGTGTTTTGTTAAAGCGTTATTGTTCACCAAGACTTCTAATTTATC
Organism: Trididemnum nubilum; assembly: GCA_963965965.1. Classification (NCBI taxonomy): domain Eukaryota; kingdom Metazoa; phylum Chordata; class Ascidiacea; order Aplousobranchia; family Didemnidae; genus Trididemnum; species Trididemnum nubilum. The sequence goes on from OZ014490.1 coordinate 9,046,233, forward strand.
ACATTCAGGCGTTGATGCGAGCAGCTCGAAATTTCAGCTAGTTGCGTCGCAAAACTGCACCTAATTTACATATTACTTGATCAATCTTTGTTTAAGTTACCTCTATTTTTAGTTTTTATCGTATGCTGATGGCAATCTCTACCGTAAGGGCCGGTCTACACTGTGCGTAAAATCGTCAGCTTACGAGCGTAACCTTAGTTTATTTTAAAGGAAAATTCCGTAAGCCCAGGCGTACCACCTTACGGGCGTAGCACCTTACAAGAGTAAAATTGCCAGCGAAAAAAATTTGCTAAAAGAGCAAATTTTTTTCGCCCGCACGCTCGTAAGCGCTGTTTTGTGTAGTGTAGACACCCTCGACGTACGAGCGTAAAAAATTTTGAAATTTTGTACGCACAGTGTAGACCGGCTCTAAGAATTAACTGACCTGACACCTGGTTTTAGTTTCATTCCTAATTTTCAAGTGTACTGTCAACACATGGTAATTTTAGTTCTTTAATTTGTTTCAACTAACCGAACTTCAGTTATTTTTTTTGCCGTGTGGAAGTCTGTTTCTTTTCTGTTTTAAATACCATATCATATTATAGCTGAAAAGTTCTCTAGTTATTTTTTGGAAGCAGACCGAACCGGTGAAGGCCTTAGAGTTCCTCTGGGCCACGCGATCGTTTCTTAGCAAGTACTTTGGACTCTTCTAAATCAAAATGCTTGTTGAGTAGCGTTACTTCAAGCTTAAAGTAAGCAAGTGAAAGTAGAAAGTATCCAAAATTTTTTTTCTGTGTAAGTGCTCGTTACCGACGAATTCTACTTGAGTAGTCTACTTAAGTAGAGCTACTTTCATTACTTTACACTTCTGTCAACAACTTGCGAAAGGTTTCAACAGGTTGCTAAACTTAACTTAGACAAAATTGTTCATGAATGGTTGGTCTATTTTTAACAATTGACGTGAGCGTCTGCTCGCGAAGGTTTCCAATGCTCGTACTCGCGTCCTATGTAAACACACTTTTACAGTTTGGGAAATTGCAGTTTTTGGAACCGGAAACTTTCCATGATAAATTCAAATGACTTTCGCATTCACATAAAAATGTCACATAAAATTTTAATGCGCTCCTTCATAGTGGTATTGAAGATTTCCGGTTTAGCAGAGGTGGAGTCCTCGATGACGTCCTTGAGGACACATTTTGAAATCCTTGGCCGCGAAGGAGCGCATTAAAATTTTGTAGATCGCCTGAAACTTTTTTTCGAAGACGTTTTTTTTGGAGAACGCCCAAAAAAATTTTTGAAGACGTTTTTTTTTTGGAGATCGCCTGAAAAGATTCTTCAATGAACCTTTTTTTTGAGAACACTTGCGCTTGTGTCCTTGGTCCTTGGCCTCGAGCATTTCTGTCCTCGGCCTCTAGAGGGTCTGTCCTCGGAAGGGCTGTTCTTGGCCTTGGCCTGGGATTTTTTTGTGTCCTTGGCTTCAAGCCTTGTGTCCTCAACTCCACCTCTGCGATTTAGAGTTTGTGCATTGAAATTGGTAATGGATTTATTTAAGGCGTAGTTCAACCAGAGATCTCTTTAATTGTAATTGTGATTACATTTTATTCACTAAGTTGCCTTGGCCAGGAGACAGCTCAGGAACCTTTCGGTCTTTGGGTCAAGCTGCCACTGCCCACCTGTCTACCACATACGGCGGAGGCTTCACACTGTCCCTTTAATTACTGAACGTCATGTAGGGAACCTGTAAACACCAATTTTTTTTGTCTCTAGTTAGACCAGACCGGGAATCGAACCCGAGTCTACCGCTTCAGTAACAGACGCTCTTTCCACTCGACCACTGATCAGTTGGTAAATTCTTTCTTTCTTAAAGGTTAGCAAACTCTCTCTTTTTTGCTTCTTTATTATTTTTCTTTATGTATAGTATTTTCACTTTCGCTTATGCGTAAAGGAGACGTTATGTGATCGTGTTGACCAATAAAAGCACTGAAAAATAATCCTTGATTTTGTTATGTTTTTGATCTCACTCATTATTACTCATGCGTGACGGTAGGATTCGCTAATTAAAGAACCTTGGTGCAACCTATTGTCCCTTTTGAAACTCACAAACACCAGCCGTGCAACTTTGCAAGCTTTACTTGTTTAGGTAAACGAAAAAAATACTAAGGCACTTTTATTCCACTACAGAGAGGCATCGCTTTCTAAAGCTCCAAGAAACAGGTGAGAGTACGTGTGTGTACGCAGGGCCGGGTTTACCTCACGGCACAATGGAACGGTGTCGGGGGCCCCGCGCTTGGTTGGTAAAATCTTATTTCGTTTTCTTTTTGGTCTTCACCTAAATTAGGCAGAAAAATGCCGCAAATATTGGGCGAGAACCTTTTTTTATTCACTTGATCTTCACCCATTTTTGGCGGAAATTGCTGCGAATATCCCAAAAGTTCCAAGGGCTCCAGGGCAATGTAAATCCGGCTCTGGGTGAAGGCGTTGCTTAGTACAAACCTTGAATTAAATAGCAAATTCTATTAACTAAATTGAAAATAGTGGGTGTTTGCTTAACTTGATGATTGGCAGGTATTTTTAGAAAATATACTTTTAAATACTTATGATCTTTGACTTTTTCTTTCCATCGGTAGGTCCTTCGCGGCTTCCTACTTGAATTCGTTTTTTTACGTAAAGTTTAACGGAAAAAAGCCACGAAATCTTAGTGAAGACCCTTTGTTTGGTCTTCATTTAAATTTCGCTGGCTAACAATTTTTGGAAGAATGTGTGGTCCATTTTGAGAATGAAAACATGGTCATCCTATATCTTTGTTTTTTTCTTGATTCTTTTGTTGTACCTAAAAGTAGACAACTGAAGAGGATAATTTTCGAGTATAGTCACTTTTTTTTCAGGAGACCGGACCAACTTTATGTGTGGCTTTGTGGGGAGTCCAGTCCTGCACTTTTAGAAAAGAGACATTTAACCTTAAAAGAGTTTGACAATATCTTCTACCTGACTGCAACACACAGGTAACTTTTAACCTTTTTACATGATGTTTTGCCATGGCGTTGATCAAAGACTTCAACATCATTCGTCATAAATACTGGCATATGCATCGCAGAGGCTTGTATCCGGACAATGCGAACATTATTACCTAATAAAAGTATTCATAGCAACCATGATATTTTTTATGATGAAACGGTGTTGATTTTTTCATAAACACCATTGTAATGTGAAAAGGTTCCGTGTTAGTCCTTTTACACGTCTACTTTTTGGGCCCGGTTCTTGGTGTCGGCCGGCTTTAGTGCGATTCTGTAAGCGGTTCTGAAATTGGCTGGGTTGTTTCGTAATTCGATACTTTGATGGTCATGAATCAGCTACAAGTTGGCAGTCGGCACTGCAACTTTACCAGGTCTGAAAAGTGGACAAGTAAAAAAGATGAATAAAGGTGAATTTACACAGTAGCCGTTTTTCGTCCGTTTTTGTGCGTTTTTTTACGTTTTTGCTTCTCCGTGAAAAAGTACGCAATTTTTTATCCGCATTTTTGTATGTCCATATCCGCACAAACCAGACAGCCACATACTGGACAAAAGTTTTCCGAAAAAATTTTTTGTACAGGAGAACAGCTCTATTTTGAAATATTGCTTTTATCGTTCATACACAAAATTTTTGAACAAAATTTTTATCTACTTATAACAGTCTACTTAGTGCGGATATTGACTTATAAAAATGCGGATGAAAAAACGCATACTTTTTCAAGGAGAAGCAAAAACGTAAAAAAACGGACGAAAAACGGATATTGTACAAATTCACCGTAATGAAGAAAGCACGATATCAGAAAAAGATAGTCTAGCTCATGAAAATTGTATTGATTCTTTATGGAGTGTTCAAAAATACACCAATTTCACACTAATATCCAAGCAATCATAAATTAGAACTCATATATATACATACATATGTATATAATTAGAATCAGTCGCTCGCCTGTATTTCCACTAAAGAGGAATCTGTAAAGTTTATTTACTGCAAACCTTCGGAAATTGTATTGCATACTATCCTATTCTTGCGCTGTAACGTAGACTATACGTAAATAAGCGATTGGTTTCTTAAGCAATCATTGTACAGAGATTCAGAGCATAAGCAATTTTGCAATTTGTAACGTCTTCTCTACGTCTTCTCTGCTGTTTTTTCTTTTCGTTTTTTTGTTTTGTTTTGAAATTGCAATAAAAGAAAACATTCCTGATTTCTCGAAAAATAACTCTTTTAATCGAATGATTTGTATTGGTCTGTGATTGATATTGGGGTTTCAAAAAGTGCTTGCTAACGAAGAGTTAGAGCAAATATCACTGTAGATTACCACAGTATTAAAACATTAGAAATTGTTTAATGTTTTAATGCTGTGGTAATCTACTAAAATGATTTGTATTGTGTATATTATGACGGTGTTCCACTGGCGATATCTTGCTTGCAACAAGGTATGATTCAAATACTCGCATTTTTTACGTGATTTCGCCATGTAAAAGAAGGCTACAAATAATGCATAACTTTCAACACAATAAAGCTAAAATCTATCACTTAGTAAATTATTATAATTTTTTTCAACAGTTAATAGGTTATAAAAATACAAAACCAATACCGTAGGAAATTATCATTATTGTTTTTGGTTAATTTGCAAATCTACACCTTTCAACTTCCTTAAATTAACATCGAGACTTTGCTGACACCTGCCAGACAATTAATAGAACAATGCCGCCTGTGTGAACAAAATGTGTTTATTGTCGAGCTTGTGGAATGATGCGATTTTTGGTTGGTTTTCAAAACCATTTTCAAAAATTTTCAAAACTATTGTTCAAAGAAAAAGCAATCCACGACTCTGTTTAAATACTTTCGCAAAGATGCGATTTTATTAGTAAAACTCGGAAATTTCACAAAAAAATCAAACAAGTAAAAGCGCAGATTATCGTCGGTTACTTCTCAAACATTGTAAGCAAATTATAGCCTGTGGAACACCATCATTAATTAATCAAAACGTTTCAATTACCACTGTCCAAGTATTTATAGGAATTAAAAAGATTTGCTAAATAATTTTACTGGCGTTTACTTTTCAAGGACTGAAGGCAAGGACAATGGGGATATCTAAAGTTTGGTCCATCGTATTGGATTAGATTGGCGTTGACTCCATTTTTCTTGACCCAGTCGTTCCTGAGATATTTTGCTTCAAACAAGACTTCGGGGTCTCTCTAATCATAATTTTTTTTAGCAATTTTGGCGTTTCAATGCAGCAGCCTAGCTCACAGAGGCCTATATAAACCTCTACGTAATTGATTTATAGGTTAAAAAGCTTCTGCATGACTTAACTAATTGCGGCGTTGCCTTAGAATACAAGTACGATGACGTCATCGATGTTATTAACGTCAGGGTTGCTAATGAAAATTATGATTATAGAGGCCCCGACGTCGTGTTTGAACTAGAATATCACTAGAACGGCTGGATCAATAAGGAGGATGGAGTCAACGCAAATCTAACCTAATACGATTGCCCTATCTTTAGATCCCTCCATTGATGTTGCCTTCAGTTCTCGTTTAATTGTGACGTGAGTACTTGTCACTGAAAATTAGCAAGCTGCTTCTTTCTTTATAGGCTCTATTTTTAACTTCCGAGCTATAACATACTGGGGCGAACGTACGATTCCGGAAGGTTTTGCAGAATTTTTTATATTTTTTTTTTCGTTTTTATCGGAAACTTTGTCCTATAATCGAGCTGAGCCGTGGCTGAGCTAATTTAGCAAAACAATTGTTTCGATGCGATATTTGCGACTTGCTAATTACTATAGTACTATAATCTCACTGCAATCTGTCGGCCACAATTGCTACTACGCACTACATTAATTGGTTTGCTTTAACAGGAACTCAACAACTCTGCGTTGGTGTGGTTAGACAGACGTGGAGTGTCTGGTTCACACGAACGAACGAGCAACAAGCTTTTTACTGCGTTTGTAGAAATTTTAAGTAAAGCAAAAAACTGTAGTTGACTTGCAAAATACAGAGCGTTGGCTGATAGCATGCTGTGCTGTCCAAAAATTTGCTACTGATTGTGGTTCGATTCCAATTTGGGTCAAAAAAAAACTGGGAATCTCCCTGCACTGTTACTATCCCTTTGTTACTACCCTCGTTGAGACGGGTGGTAAATTGAATACAAAGCCCGAAAGATTTTTTTGCTGACCATTTGTTACATGTCAAATAAAAGAAATGGCCCAAATAAATTATTATTATTAATGTTTAAATTGCAAGCAAAAAACTTAGTATCCCAGAGACACATAACGACGGCATAATAACTTTTATTGCTGTAATAATTAACATATTTTTCGTCGTTATTTAACAATTGGCCACGAAACAGCGAAAGAATCTTTCGGTCTTTGAGTCAAGCTGCCCACTTGTCTACCACACACTGACCGTTCTTTTAATGTTATCATTAATCAGGGTGTAGTAAATACCAATTTTGATAGCTTTTGGTTTGACCCACCTGGGAACCGTAACGATAATACTGCTGTTGATGTTTAGACGGGATAGTGGAGTTTACTGGCCATATGATTCGATTGACAATATATGGGGAAGTTTGCGTCGAAAAGGCTCTGGCAATCCAAAACAAGATATCGATGAGATACTTTTCAAAAAAACGAATTTGGCTGTCTGGATTGTATCAAATTGTGATAGCACTCGTGGTGCTGTTAAACGCATGAAGTTGGTCAATGAGCTGATTGATGCGGGATTGAAAGTTGATTGTTTCGGCCGTTGTTTTTCCACAAACGGTCTACCTAAAAACACCGAACTGATATATAAGTATAAATTCTATCTGGCATTTGAGAATGGATATCACTGCGTTGATTACATCACCGAAAAGCTGACGAATAATGCTTTTCGAAACAATGCGGTACCGGTTGTTTGGGGAGCAAAAAAATTAGATTACTTGGCAATCGTACCTCGCCACTCTTGCATATTTGCCGAGGATTTCAAAACTCCTAAAGATTTGGTGAAATATCTGAATTATCTTGACAAAAATCATACTGCTTACAAAGAATATTTTATGTGGAGAATTAAAAATGTTACCGAACTGCCTCAATACCGGAGAACAATTAGAATTTGCCATTTATGCAGGATGCTTCATGGAATTAACGTCGATAACATTTTTCATCCAGATTATGAGACGTTAAAGACATACATTCCTACGTTTGGTTATCCAACTAAACCAAGAATCGTAAAATCCTTAGGAAAGTGGTTCTATGGAACTGAAAACTTAGAGTGTTTTGACAATTCAAGTCATTTGGCATCCATAGGACGGAATACGACAGCGTATCTTAAATCAATTCTATAGATTAGTCAAATCCTGCGATATTAAGTTACTTTTTAATTTGAACTGAACAGGGTCGAGTGAATAGAGCTTCTAATTCCTAAATGGTATGCAAGGGTTCGATTCTCGGTCGGGTCAAACCAAAGACTATAAAAATTGGTATTCTCTGCAGCTTCCCTCTTTGACGTTCAACATTAAGAAGCCTCCACCGTAATAGATGGTAGATAGGTGGCAACTTGGTTTAAAAACCGAAAGGTTTCTTCGCTGTCTTCCGGCCGAGGCGACTTGGTGATTAAAGTTGTAATTAAAATTTTTACTAAGTCATTGAACTTCAGCAGCTTCATCATATAAGATAATACTAAAAAGAACACCTCAACTAAAATGTGACATCGCAAGCGATATCCGGGAACTTCGCGAAAGTATCAAACTTGACTGAACTAAAGTACTTTACAATTGCGTTCAGCGTGTTTATGGTCGTTGATAGTCAGATCTGAAATACTCTGCTTTCAAATTTCATAATGTTCCATTAACTTGATCAGGTTTGTGTTAACGGCTTTCAAAATTTTACTTTAAATACCCATAACTACTTTTTATAATTAAAAGCACGTTCAATTAGTAAAGTACTAAAAACCATAGGATACCAGTAAATTAACACAAAAATATTGTCGACCGCTAACAAGCTATTCTTGCCGTCAACTAATGCATCTTATCTGCTCGAACTTCGGATTGGTTATGTGTCTTTGTTCAGGTAAAAGCTACAAATTATTGTCCATTTACAATCGTGTTGACAGATGAGGGTATCAAAATGACGGCATAGAGAAAAAGCTTTCAGCATAAAACGATCAATTTAGTAAATTCTCAGACAAGAATGGCAATTGGAAAACCATAATGCTTACATAAGTTATACACTGAAAAATTGAAATGCGATTTGCTTACAGGGCCCATTTTGCATGGTCTCTTCAATGTGGTCCCCAAATTTTTTTACCTTTAATCTTGGATTCATCTTAGCCTATCCAATGAATTTAATTTGTTTAGCTTTTGTAGTTAATGGGGGCAGGTGTCAACGTAATTGGAGGATCCCTATAGTATGACATCCCCCAAATTTTTTATGTTATCTTTTTACCTATGTTAAAAATTTCATTTTTCTTTAGGCTTGAGTGGTTAAAAATTTTTGAAAGACATATTTGAGGAGGACTACCCAATTGTGGCAGCTGAAATTAGTCATAACTTTATCTTTCCTTTCTGTTCTGAACCTTTCTTTTGCCTCGCTTAAATGGTTGAAAAGTTTAAATTTTTGAGGACCTAATTGAGGGACCCCATTTTGGTACCCCCGAATTTTGTCATATTATAACTTTCAGTTATATTTACCTATCCTGAAAATAACATGCGTCTAGCTTAAGTGGATAAAAACTATTAATTTTGGCAGTGCTGTTTGAGGAGAACCTCCCCATTGTGGTACCCCAAAGTTTTGTCAAATTTTGTCTTTTGTTCGCATTTGTCTATCCTGAAAATTTCATGTGTGTAGCTTAAGCAATTAAAACTTAAAAGGTTTAAATTTTGACGTCCTCGTTTGAGGAGAACACCCATTGCGGTACCCCCAAATTTTGGCATATGATATATCTTTTACACATATTTACTTATTCTAAACATTTTATCAGTCTAATATGAGTGGTTAAAAAGTTTGAATTTTGGCGGCATTGTTTGAAGGGGACCCTCTCATTTTTGTATTCCCAAATTTTGTCAAAATTTGTCTTTTGTTTATGTTTGTCTACCCTGAAAATTTTATGTATCTAGCTTAAAAGGTTAAAAAGTTTAAATTTGGAAGCCTTGTTTGAGAGGGAGCCCCTAATTTTGGTACCCCCAAATTTTGTCAAATTTAATCTTTCCCTTGTATTTACTTACCTTAAATATTTCATTGGTCTAGCTTTAAAGATAAAAAAGTTTGAATTTTGTAGGGATCATTTGGGAAGACCCCCCATCGTGGCACTACCTATTTCAGGCGGGCACCAGTACTTTTGGATATCTATAATTGCTCACAGTATGATCCATGTGCGTTTTGCGGTTTTGAAGTACATAGTGATAGAAGAAAAAAAAAGAAAATAATAAAGAAAAAATTTATCCAAAGCAGAATAAATGAATATGGCTATGATAAAGGTCATACGTATTAAGTAGTATGTTCAAAAAACACAGCTTTTTTTATTAATATCGGTAGTTACCGAGATATACCGGTTAAAAATTGTCCACTTTTTGCCAATTTTCGGCCTCTGAAATAGCAATCACGTGACTGGGCACCCCTAAACTTGATGCGCATACAGTCTCCATCTGCACATGGGTGTCGGCAGGGGGGGGCAGGGAAGGGCCATGCCGTTCCACGTTTAGCAAATTTATAGCTAAGTATAAGCAAATCAATAAGTTTTTGAAGCAGTTTTTTCTCTAATTTAGAGTTCCTAAATCACGATCTCGTGACCTAGGTTCCTCAAAATTGTCATACACAACACTTTTAATTATTTTCATGTTATATCCAAAATTTAACTTTTTTATGTTCAACCGTTTTTTAGTTCTAAGCAAATCAATAAATTTCGCTGCTCATCTATCAAAATGGTCGAGTAACAATCAGTGACGTGCGGTGAGGCTTCTGGTTAGCAAGGCACAATTTTTTTTCACACACATGTTTGCCAAAAAAATTATTTAAAATAAATGACAATCAAATAGCTGTTTTTACAGCCATTAATCGAAATCCAAATTTTTCGAAAATTAATTTTTCGTTTGATCTCTGGTGTTCACTTAAAGCTAAATCAATTCTTGAAGTTTCGAAATTTGGACTTCTTAATTTAAAATTTAAAGGTAGCCTATTATTTGACTTTGAACGTGGACATGAGTGAAGTTTTCTTGCGTGCTAAGTCACAAAAACCAGGTTTCAGTCGCAACATTATTATTTGCTAAAAACATGAAACCAAAAATGACGATTTTTATGGCGCAATTACTCTTTTCTTGAGCACGGTTCTGCTCTTTCTGAAACAGGGATTCTTTCGTATTGATGTCTCGCGCAAATCTTTTAAATCGGTTTTCTTCGAGCTATAACTTTAAGTGTAGATTAAAAACTTAGTTTAAAAAAGTCTCTCTGCTTTGAAACTAAATTTTCTTTTATTTCAGTTCATTTCCTCGGAATAAATAGTTTTTATTTCGCTAGAAAAGTAACTTGTTTAATTTCGCAATGAACAAAAGACTACCAAAAACTGCATGACTTTTTCTCATTCTATGACGTCATATTTGAGGCGCGCCGCAAAATCAGGTTTAAAAGCATTATGCTTTGCCCGCGATTTGTCTGAAAAAAAGAGGCATAGTTTTAATTCGTTTATTAAAATCGACTTGGCTGAAGTGAGCACAGTCAACAATGCCTCACTTCGCACATTTGAAGCTATGCTCAATGGCACGCCGTAGAGATAGCAATTAAACCGAATAGTTAGGGCGTTTCATTGCGAAAAATATAACATAAAAGCAGTGAATAACTGAATATACAGAAAAGTAAACACGATAAAACCTAACAAAGTTTTCGATAAATATTTTGATTTGTGTGAAAACATTTAGTTTTAATTATATACTTTACACTTGTTTCGCTTTGTACAGTTCTTCAGGTGAGGCACGGCCTCCCATGACCGCACGTCCCAAGGAAAAACAAAGGTCCTACGGGCGTGCGCGCGAAGAACCTTTGTTTTGTGTTCTATAGTCCTTTCAGTAGGTAGATTAGTGCTTATCTCTTCTTTGAAGTGAAATTTTTTTAACAGCTAATTTTGCGTTATTGTTGGCTTATGATTGATTTACAAAAAATTGCAAAAAAGCGCATAGCCGAGCGAATTTCTTCGTTTGTTTTATTACACTGTAGTAAAGTACCCTACACACAAAAAATATTTCACTTGGCTGATTGAGTTTTACTGTGCTTTTGTATTCGTAACGTGTAAACCAACCAGGGATTTTTCTTCAATTTTAAGGTAGCTGGTTTCCGGCCAATACTCATTTGTCCCTCACTAAACTTATTTGTTTTTTATTTCTTAGGCTTTAAAATACATTCAAAAATCTGCAATCATAAAAAGCATTTGCCATGACTAACATTACTTGTGCAAAGCCGATATATCGTATCAAGTGAAACAGATAAAAGCAATTAAAACACTATCCGCGTCAATTATTTTGTTTAGTGTTTACCGATATGTTGCTTCGCTTCTGTAAAAATGTCAATTTAAGTTATCAACATTTTGCATGCCGTACCAGCTGCCTTCATCTGGATAAACTTAGCAAAAAGTATTAAACTGGTGTAATTGGAACGACCGACGCTCGCTTCGCGTGTTCCTCTGTTTTTACTCGGCCATTTTCCAACTAACGAGTGCGAAATTTCAGACTTTTGCATATAACTCGAGAACGGTTAGGTCTAGCTTCATGAAATTTGGACAGCAGTTTGAGATTAATGAATTGTATGTTTGTACCAAATTTCGAGGCAATAGGTTTCGTGACTTCGGTTTTAGAACCCGATAACCGCTCCGCAAGTTTGGCGTAAAAACCGGTCTCAGTCAAAAACAGCTTAAGTACGGCAAAAAATATTTCATAGGGTTGTATATCTCAAGATACCCTTTCATCCCAACCAACCCACTTTTGGCCGCGATGAGGTTTATTTCTTTTTTTTTTCTTTTTTTTCTTCCTAATTTTTGTACGCTCTTCTTCTAAACCACAACACATCGAAATCTAATCATTGTGTAAAGTTGTTGAGCTGCAAATGCAATTTTTTCTCTCTCGAAATTTTTTGGGGCAACTCCACCGGGAACCCCCCCAAAATGGGGCCCCAAAAATCAATTTTTTTAACGGCTCAAGCTAGGGTGCTAGTTTTTTTTGATATCAGTAGATATTCAACAGACAATTATTTTGACATAGTTTGGGGGTGCCACCCCCCCGGGGACTCCCCAAATGGACCCCCCAAACATCAATTTTTTGAACGGCTTAATTTAGAGTGCCAGTGTTTTATGATATCAGCAGATATTTAACAGACAAATGTTTTGACATAGTTTGGGGGTGCCACCCCCCCGGGGACCCCCCCAAATGGACCCCCCAAAAATCAATTTTTTGAATAGCTCAACTTAGGTGCCAGTCTGTTTTGATATCAGCAGATATTTAACAGACAAATGTTTTGACATAGTTTGGGGGTGCCACCCCCCCAGGAACCCCCAAATAGACCCCCGAAAATCAATTTTTAAACGGCTCAAGCTAGGGTGCCAGTGTTTTATGATATCAGGAGATATTTAACTGACAAATATTTTGACTCTAGTATTCTGGAGGTTCCATAATCTGATATTTTTGAATAATTGCTGAATTTACGGTAGACAAAAAGTACTTTTGAGCGTCACAGCATTAGCTATGCGTCGGTCGTTCACTGGGTTTGCTGGCAAACTCCCATCTAGTTTGGTATGAAGTTGCAACAGAGAGTTTGCTTAAATATCACATTCTATACCGTGCCTACCATGTAGCATTAAAAAGTAACAATTAGTTCTTGATAACGAACGGAAACGCTCGTATTTTTACTGTTTATATTCTTTGCCATTGCCCTTTCCCAAATTAAACTCTTATACAAATAATTTGCTGTATTGCTAGGAAATTAATGGTAATGAAAATTAGTAAATCATTATATCTTCAGAAACAACACTAAAACTAAGTTATAGACAATGTAACAAAAAATTCGACAAACATCATGTAACTTTGCAAAAAGTAAAAAAATGTAGCACTAAGGAATACATAAAGGAGCACAAGAAATAACCACGAAATAGCCGATTGAGAATTGTGAATATAGAGCATCATTAATTAAAAACTGCTAAACTTTTTCTTGAGTGGTAGGCTACATTAAAAAGGCCAGATTTGTTGATTCTATTTTAAAACAAAACAGCCTTAAAATTGAATTTCATTGGAGACATTTCGAACTAACTTAGTTCATCATCAGTAATCTTATTCCATTAGAAATCTTATTCGAATCATTTCAATACTAATATCAATTCGCTGATGATGTTTTGAGTTAGTTCGAAACGTCCAAATAAAATTTATTTTTAGGTGATTTCGTTTTTAACTAAAACCGTTTTTGTTTCTGGTTTCACACATGTAAAAGTTACACAAAAATTTTTGTATCTTACTACTGCGTGCTTAATCAACTGTAAATTTTGAACTTTTTGAACTATATACAGCATATATAAATGCAGTATTTTGCAGTCGTATGAAGCATATAGCTGCACATGTTTTGGGAAAAGACGAGATTTAAAAATTGCAAGACATTTAAAACAACGCCTCAGCAGAAAAAAATAAAAGAAAGAAAAAAAATTAAGCGTTATGAAACCCAAACAGTTTGTGGTATCAAAATATCATTATTTGAAGTCTTGGTTACCAAGACTGTGTCGTAGTCCGTACGAGCAAACCCTATAATGGAGCAGAAAAACGGAACAAGGTGAAGAGCTTAGACAAAAAACAGAGCTGAGATAAAATGAAACATTCTATTTACAAGACGTTTCGACTTAAACTTAGGTCGTTATCAATCTTATTCAAATAAAATCTTAAGCTTAAGTAAAATTTTGTTTAAGACTTAAGTTAAGGTTAAATTTTAATCTTATTTGAATAAGATTGATAATGACTTAAGTTTAAGTCGAAACGCCTTGTAAATAGAATGTTTTATTTTATGTTGGATCTGTTTTTTTTTTGTCGCAACTCCACAATGGTACAACGTTTCATTATTAAGAACAAACTATACAGCTTCAATCCAGAACTTTTTACCGGTATTTGTTCTTGTGCAAAAATTAGTTCCATTAAATAACTGTCTCTTAGAAAATTTAACCCAAATATATGCGCTTATAAACGAGTTTTGATCTTGACCAGGAAGTAAAGGGGGCTAAAGGCCGAAGTCGCTATTTAATTAAGTCAAAGGATTTCCAAATCTTAGCAATTAGTTCTTTCAGATGGCTACAACAAACAAATAAAATGTCATTCAAATGGTGCTGAGATAGCTACTTTTTCCAAAAAAAAATACAAAAACCGCCCAGCCTCTCCGCCCCCAGAACCTCCGTTAGTGAGGCCCAGACAACTCACAAGGCTATGGTAGAGCGCCCCACTTTCTTAGCAAAATTCTGGTTACGCGCTTGGCGAAGGAAGGATGCTAAACTATTACAAGGCAGCATTGCGGTCAAAAGCGCATTATTTTCATTTCACGAAAATTAACAGTAATACAAAAATAAGTAGTAAAAGTTAAATTATAGTTTTGGTAGAGAGGTTATTTTCAGTTGCCATATTGCAACACAACTCATACACATCACTCCATTGATCATTACTAGGCCATTTATTATGTTGAGCTAGGCTAGCTTTATATTTATTCAAACGTTTTCAGAGTTTTATAGAGAGCTCTCATCAGAAAACTAAAAATACAGTAAAACGAATAATTATTATCACTTTCAAATACCTGAAACATAGTTAATTTTTTTTTTTTAACATACAGTAATAATTTGGACTAGCAACTGCACTTTGCTAAACTGTCATTTTGCAGTCAGGCAATTGAAAATTAGTAATTGATAAAAATACAATATGACTTTAAACACAAAATGGTGACTTCACAAACTATCAGTAGTTAATAGGCCATCACGGTAAAAATCACTGCACACTTAAAACAAAAATTAATACACACTCAATAAAATGAAGCCTCATTTGCATGCATTTGTTTATTAATAATTGGATTCTGTTTTTTAATTAGAACTGTTTCGTGTAGTTTCGCCTCATATGCACTTCTACACTTACGCTTGATGCTACACCGATCTAATTGGAATTTAGGGTTTTCATCTAGGCAACTGTTGCAATTTAAAATGTGGGTTTTATTGCACTTTTGTTTGATTTACAGTCACTAATACGTTCTTTCGCTCTTGTTATCAAATGCCATGATGAATAACCTACGTATAGGTTACGTTCACGTGACGTCAATATGTGTATTTATTTGTACACAACATTAGAATGTAGATGAGAAGGTGTCCAGCTCTAAATATTAAGATAGCTAGAAATTTTGGTAGTTTTGAATATTGGTGTGATTTCGATGTCCAACTTGCTTTTGATTCAAACCTATATATTTTTGAAAAAAGTTTTTGACGGCTTCACCAAATACGGAACTGTAAGAAAAAACTTTCTATCTTGCGCTTTAGACAAACTCAAATCTTGATTGGATGCGCCATTATTTTGATTTAAAAATTTGTTCTCAATTCGATAGAAAAGCGGTGTAGAGTACCAATTTTTGCAAAGTAGTTGTCGTAAGTTACGTACTTTGTTTTCAAAAAGAAGTTTTGTCGAGCATATATTTTCGATGCTACTATTTAGAAGTCCATGATATTTTTGGTTCTGTGAAACAAACACGTGACTAATCCTTTTTTCCGGTTCTTTGGGCATAAAGCAGAGAAATTTAGGAACAGTCCAGTGTTAATAGGTTTTCTCCTAACCCATGTGTCAACATTATTATTAGTAACCTTAATTTCGACATCCAAAAATAAGAATGTAGTGATGCTTTGCTCTGCGGTAAATTTAATATAAGTTGTGTTGCTATAGGGTTATTAAAAACTAAATTTCTAAAAGTTTCTTTTACTATAAATCAGATAATACCGGCGATTCCAAAACCTCCTGTTTTGTGAGACTATTGCGTCGGCAAACAGTACCGTAGGCATCAATCCAAAGTTATACGAGTATAACTACTTTTTCAGGCATGTAAGAATTTTTTCACCAATTGAAGAGTACTATAGTTCCAGAACAGGGTATCAGTTAAATATTGCCTTACTTTTGCTTGGATTTTACTGTTGCTGTTACGGAGGTATTTTGTGCAATGTTATCATGTTCGTTTGAAAAGTCTTACATCAATTTTTTGTGATCAAATGTAATAATTATTTTTTGTGATCAAATTATTTGATCCGAGTTTGCGTAAACTTTTAACGTCTCGTCGATCAAAATTTTTGTGAGGATGACAACAGCTAACAGCACAAGCTACAAAAAATACTGTAAATCACAAAAAAATTACTCGCACAATACTGGAATTCCTGTAACAAAATTAGATCACAAACCTCTATCTAACACTTCAAATATAGGGGTAATGTTTTCAAATGATCCACTTAAGTTTACATCTTTTTATAAGTAAAAATAATATAGCCACAAGCATATCAAGCACATACGAAATCAGTCGTAAATCATACACTACTATGTTTCATTTATTAAGAATGACCTCAAACAATTACATCTTTTTAGCAAAACAAAAGCATTTGAATGCAAAACGTGAGTGTTTTTTACTTTTTGTGATTTTTCAGCAGCTTATAAACTTTGCTGTTTCCATGTGTACAAACTCGTCATAAAATGGCTCCTTTAATTTTGAGCTACCAAGTAGTTAGTTTGCATTTAAACGTTGTTTATTTTTCTAATGCTAGGTGCTTTTGTTATGGTTGACAGCTGCGTTGCTTTTTTCGTGTTGGTTGTTTTCTTCGATGTACATCCACAAATACTTTGTAGGCATTTGATTAATTCTTCTCTGATTTGGCTGAAAAGTAAACGCTCAATTAGCTTTTTGTTTTAATAGTTCTTGTTTTTTAGCGGCTTTGTTATTACTATTCTTTCGATACGTAAAAAGGTGAATTTCAAAAAGAAGCATGCATCCGACAATCAGCAAAAAGGTCTTGAAATTTTCCTTTTCAATTTTTAAACATAAATGTAACTAGTTAAGACTTATTTAATTCCTCAATTTAGTAATTACGATACTGCAAAGGTGAAAACATTTTTTAGTGTTTTTCTAATAAAATTCGATTTCCTATTGTGTTTAACCGCTCTTTTATGCAATACAGAAAGTAAAAACAGACGTAGTTGTACTTTGTTTATGCTTTGGCTATATGCAATAAAAAATGTCGAATTGCTGTAAACGCCATATTAACAGTTAAAGTGTTAATCTATAATGTTCAGGATAAAAGTTACTGGATTGTTTACTAACTGGTACAAGTGCTACCTACCTGGATCCAAGGCTGTAAAATATCGGATTCAAACATTCACTCAAGCGCAACAGCATGTAAGTTATCATAGAAAACCACCAACCAAAGACTAGGTTGTGTCGCGTTGGGCGTCCTCGAACAGCAACATAAATGTAGTAGACTACAAATAGATAGCATGGATGTCATTTTAGAAATTACAAAATCACAACATTTATGGCGTTCCCATTAGGGCTGTATTACGAAAAGTGAGCGATTGAGGCTTAAGGCAATTTACCCTGCGTTCATTCAAAAAACAACACTTGGACATGAATTTACGAAAAAAGCAATTTTCCACAAAAAAAGACTGGTCGATGAAAATGTGATGCCCGAAAAAAATCTGCAGTCAAGTTACTGACTAGAATAAAAAAGAGTACGTTTTGGTTGTAGTTTCTGAGGTCCCCTCCTCGGTTGCAATCGCCTCTAGCCTACCTGCCTTAACATGGCCTGCTTTACATCATGTCCCAGTTACGATCAAGCCTTGTGACGTTTCTGGAACAAATTCATTTGTTGGTTTATTAAAAATATGTCCTAAACGTCATAAAGCTCAACAATAAGTGGGACATGGAAACGCGATAATTTATCATAAAGAAAAAGCAAGTTTCTCATTTTTGGATAAAAAAGCAGTTTTTAACGTATTTAAGCAAAACGTGAAGCTTACAAATGTCCAGATGATAACACAGAAATTTACCAAGCTCTCAAAAAGTCAAAAACTAAGAAAAAGAACTTTCAGCCACCAACGACTAACGACATATCTCTTAGATTTGGAAAGCGTATACTATAAATGGGACTTCGCGCGATCGCGTGTATAGGATCGTTGTTTTTGTTCGGCCATTTTGATAGATAAGAATGGATTTGCTCATAATTAACAAAAGGTTAAACTTAGAAAGTTGAAACTTGAACTTAACATATAAATTAATAAAATCGTCATGTGTGCCAATTTTAGGCATTCTAGGTCACGTGATCGTGAATTAAGACACAAAAGAAAACAGGAAAAAATTGCGACTTGGGGGTCGAAAATTCATTAATTCGTTTATAACTCAAAGACTGCTTTACATGCAAAGCTAAAGTTTGGACTCAACATGCGTGTTTATGAAGGCTTGATATGCACTGAGTTTTTGATTACCTTTTTTTTTTCTTCAAGAGCTATAATCTACTTTTAAACTGCTAAACACACTAAATTAAAACTTTCAGCGATTGTAGATATCACGGAGGACTAGTGTACGCCTGAAATCGGAAGTGCCAAGTCGGGGAGATCCCCTCCAACGGGTCTTCCAAAAGTTTGAACCTTTGAACCGTTAAAGCTTTATGGATTAAATTGTTTGAGTGAGTAGATATTGAAAACAAACTTAACCTAACGAAAATCTCTAAACGAGCTCTACAAAATTCAAAGTTTTTAACCTTTTAGATTAGACACATGAAATTTTTAAGGTAAGTAAATATAAAGAAAGATAAAATCTGACAAAATTTTAGGGTACCAAAATGGTGGATCCCCGCAAATGGGGCCGCCGAAATTCAAACTTTTCAACCACTCACGCTAGACAGATGAAATTTTCAAAATAGAATAAATATAAGAAAAAAGATAAAATATGACAACGTTTGAGGCTAACGCAATGGGGGGTTTTTCCCGAACGGGGCCACCAAAATTAAAAACTTTTGTCCACTTAAGTTGGACACATGAAACTTTCAGGATAGGTAAATATGACAGAAAGTTATAACATGACAAAATTTGGGGTACCAAAATAGGGGTCCCTCAATTGGGTCCTCCAAAATTCAAACTTTTTAACCATTCAAGCTAGACACATGAAACTTTCAGAATAGATAAATATAAAGGAAAGACAAAGTATGACAGAATCTGGGATACTGCAAGGGAGTGGAGGTATCACAATGGTCCTCTCCAAATGGGTCTGCCGAAATTTCGCAAGGTATTTAATGATATATAGCCAGGCTATAATAGAGTTCCCCTTTAAAAATTAAAACACGAACTAAGCAGTGTTGTAACATTTTGATTGACATTTTACAGATACTTTTTTTAGACATTTGAACTTTGAAAGCCGTTAGCCTCAAACCTGATCAAGTTAGTGGAATATGTGGATGTACGACAGTATCCAAATAATATGTACGACAGTTATCAAAAAGGATGTACGACAGTAATCAAATCTGATAAAGTTAATGGAACATTATGAAATTCGAAAGCGATGTATTTCAGATCTGACGATCAACAACCATAAACAAGCTTAACGCAATTGGAACGCTATTTTTAAGCAGAGTCAAGTTCTTTTAGTTCAGCCAAGTTGGATACTTTCGCGAAGTCCCCGGAAATCGCTTGCGATGTCGCATTCTGGTTTATATTACTGATGTACTGTAATGTTAATATTTAGCCTAACATTTTTAGTTTTATTAGAGAAATAATAGATATCTATTCACACTCTCCTAAGTTTTAGGCCAACTCTTGTTTGGTTTCTGTTAAGGCTTTAGTTTGACCGTATAGGATAAACAAGCCCTATGGATAAAACTAGCTCAAAATAACTGGAAAATAAATCTCTCTAATTTTATCTGTTTTACCTGATTGCGGCAAATATCCCAGCATGAAAGAGCTCACAATGAGAGCAAGTTGAACTATTGCTTGATTTTCTTTGCGCTGCCTCGCTGCTTCCGCCTGGTTTTGGTTCAAAGTAACAATATTTTCCGTACTCATGTCTAGAAAGAATTGAGCGTTAATAAAAACAGATTCAAGCTTAGTCTATTTGTGCTAAAATTGCATTCCAGGCCAGTTGTGTTTCAATTACCGAAACGCTTTTTGCTGACAATTGTAGAAAATCGGAAGAAATCATCACTATATCGTGAAATCGGTCGTAGAAAATAAATACTTTGAAAATTTAAGACATCTTTAAAAATGCTTGGCGATTTCTATCGTTGGTATGGTACAATTAGAATACAGAACTACAAACAATTACTTGTGGATTAAAAAGTTTTGTCTGTCTATCTTTAATAAAACCTTATCAATCTTGGGGTAAAATTGCTAGCGTAGCGCTCTTGCTGTAGTTTCGCAAATCTTAAGCTTGTGTGCTGGTGGTAGCGCATTGAGCATCGACAGAATATTGACTTGGCTACTGCTTGACTTGAAGACTACAATCCCTTCGCAGTTGCCCGTCGCCAAATTAGTATTTGCTGTTATATTGTCATAGCACAATTTTTACCTTTCATTGGATGTTTGTTTTTTGAGCCACAAAAATAAATTTCTGTTCTGTTCAAACAACCGAACACCATTATTTAACGGATATAAGATTTGGAGATATTATTTCATAGTTGTAGAATGTTACTTTTTTACTTAAACATCAATCATTTGAAAAACTTCTTACTTCTTAACTTCTTTACTCTTCTGGAACAGAACAACATTGCCACTCCAACCGAAAATACGCAAACCAGTAAGAGAGGTATGTAGAAAAATATAACGTAACCACCAAGAGCATAATATTGAAACACTTTAAACCTGCAACACAAAAACTCGTTTAGAACTGCGGTTTTAACATCTAAGATAATGGTGAGTATTGGTCAAGTGTAAGGCCCGGTCCACGCTGGGCGTAAAACCGTGACCTTACGAGCGTATCCTTAGTTTAACTTAAACACCTGGTAGCTTGATGCTGGTAAGATGGAAGCCGGGCCTACCGAATTTTTGTTTAAAATGAACCAAGGACACGTTCGTAGGCTTGCAATTTTACGCACTACAGTGTAGACCAGGCCTAGACATTAATTGAGTTGAAAGTTAACAGCTGTTTGGCGATGAATGATGACGTAATTGATTATGAACCTACATCACAATACTTTTTGATGTTTAATCCTATTTTACACGGGAGAATTTTTGCTCCCCTCTAGTTTTTTTTGTGATAAATCCCTTTAAAAAAAAGACTTTTATTCTGAATCAACTTGACTTTGAGTCAAAACTCATCACAAATAACTCCTGAAAATTTGAAATTGCTACGGTAACGGGAAGTTTCTCAATTTTTGAAGTTTTCCGAAGTCTCTTTCCAAAATCTGAGCATTTTTGTCCAATACTTAAATTAAATGACGTCATAAGACATTTTTGTGCGTAACTAACTTGACTGATACAAAGTTATTTGAGCCGAGTGTGACGTCATCACAAAAATGACGTCGTTTTTCGAAATGCTCTCGTGACGTCACGACGATGACGTCATCAACTCAAAACTAATCATTCCAAAACATTTTGGCCAACACCAACACTCACTCCAAATTTGGTGTTCCCATGACTTTTGGTTTAAAAGCTAGATAGGGGCATGTTTGTCCCATCCCCCCGCGTGTAAAAAGCGTTGGTCAAATACCTGTGTAAAATAGGGTTAAGCAAACTGTTGTTTTGTTCCTAGTGGCAGCCAATGACCAGCAACCGAAAACTCACTTTGCGTTCATCATGACTATGGGGCGCCGTTTGGAAAAAAATTATTTATTTTGTAACAGCGCTTTTTTTTAGCTTATTTGCAATGAAATTTGTCCGATACATGTATATACGACAAAATACACTCTAAGTTGGAACAAAAAAGCCTACAAAATATATCGTAAATCTCCAGTATATATTGAAAGTTTCCGATATATATTTACGACAAAATACAATCTAAGTTGGAACAAAAAACGCCTACAAAATATATCGTAAATTTCCGATATAGATATACGACAAAATACACTCAAAGGTGGATCAAAAAACGCCTACAAAATATGTCGGAAATTTTCGATATGGTTTATATGAGCCAAGTAGGAAATCTAGCAGAGGTATCACGTGATTTTCGTGACATAATCTCGTGAGCAAAACAAATGGTGGGAAACCAACCTGAAGTCTTGAATACAAAGGTAACCACAAGCATGTCAACGATGCCAACTCTGCCAGAGCTTCCACAACACAAGAACATCGTTGACATGCTTGCAGTTACCTTTTTGGTTGCTCATGAGATTATGTCACGAAAATCACTTAATACCTCTGCTAGATTTCCGACTCGGCTCATATGAGCCATATCCAGAGGCGTCGCTAAGAATGGTGGCACCCGGGGCGGGATTTTGTGGTGACACCCTTTATCGGCCAAAAAATACGTGAAGAAAAAAATTAAAAAAAAGTCTTCCCTGCAAAACGAGTTGGTTTGCAGTCCCAAAGTACGTGATAACCAAAAAAAAAAAGGTCTTTGCCTACCAATCGGTGGGTTTTGGGTTTTCGGTCTCAAAAGAAAAAAAAAGACAAATGGTGTAACCCCAAAATGGTGACATCCAGAGATATGACGGCTTAGATTTTCTCTTAGAAAGGCTTTTCTCCTTAGAAATTTTGCTAAGGTTGACAATTAGAAACAAAATTTCAAGAAAGTTAATAAAAGTTTTGTAGCAGAGTAATTACCAAAACAAAGTAAAGCCTCAGAACTGTAAAACTAGCTGCTTTTTAATAAATGAAAGTCTGCGTTCCGAAAGTTAATCTTCTGTCACAATACAGACGAAATGGCATCAATGAAGTGAGAGAAAAATCGTTAAGTTTGAACTGCAGCGTCTTGAAAACTGCACGACGTAGAAACTTCAGAATTGGTGAGAATGCATTTTAGGCTTATTCCAACATTTTGGTCTACAGTTAAAACTTTGACTTGAATGCCCTTTCAAGTAAAAAACTTTAGCTAATCAAAAGCAGAAACAAATTTTGCGTAAACATTAGAAAAATCTGTTGTCTTAAGGGCTTATGACTGTGTTCTTCAAAATCGAAAAACCAACGAGTAGTCAGGTGCATTTACTTTAAACGTCTGTGAGTTTAAAATCCTATACCTAAAAAGATTAACGTCAAAATGCAAAAAGCATTTAGGTACAACTATAATCGCATTCAATATACGAACGAATTCCATCAATTTCTGGTATGACACTAATGTAGAATTGAATTTAAGGAATTCTCTACGGGCGGTGCTGACATCAAAAATAAAGTCAAACGACTTCAAAAATCAACATAAACACGATGTGAGAAATGCGTAAGCGAATTTGCTATTTAAAGCAACAATGCAATTACAAGACGGTGTTATGCAAAGATATATAGCAGTTATTCTGAGGATATCAGGTATCTTAAAGTTGGAAATCTATTCCTGAAGATATTAAAATTCTTTCCCATTCAACCAGTAAACTAGGAAGAGGTACAGCAACCCTACCATATGATATGCATTTTGTAGACTATTCTAGTAGAATAGCGATAACGCCTTTCATTTTTTGCAATTTACAACATGATACCACTTTAGTATTTTCGGCGATAAAATTTTTGCCCTCTTCAGGCATATGTAAAATTGTTAGCACTAATTAATTAATTAACTGAACTAAAATTATAAAAAAACTGTTTAATCTGACGAGAAATCGAAGCCAGGTCTAATGATTTAATGTTTATTTTCTAACTGATTGGATAATATCTGCACAAACAACAACCAAATAATGGGATAATTATTGGCACATATAATTTCGGCACAAGGGTGAAAGCATCGTTTTTGCAATGACCCTGGTCGCATGATCTCGCTCGGTTCAACCCGTATCCTGATCAGGTTGTTGTGTCCTTGGATAAAACGCTTTACGACAACTATCTCTACTTGGTGGCTTCGAACAAGCAGCAAATCTACTTCGGAAGAAGGCAAATTTCAATTGGAAAGCTTGGAATAAAGTCAACTTCTAAGCGGTTGAGGACGATTCGTCCAAAATAAAAGCGCAACCGTCGCTTCCTCGTGGGTGGAGGACAAATATGGATTAACCAATCATATAGCAACTAAATATACTAACGCATGAGATCCCAATGAGCAAATCTTCCAGGTTTTTGATGTATCATGTCTCAAATGCTGAGCCAGCCTGACATACTTTACTTCGTTCCACAGAGCGTAAGGCACGAATCCACATCCGATCGCAATTAACCAAATCACCACAATACTGATCTGTTAAAAATAATTTTATAAATTGCTTTCAGCAAAATCAACTTCACAAGCTTTTTTCGCGATAAGATTTTCGGACAGAACTCTTCAGTAACCTGTCTGACTGGATAAGTAAAGAGCAGAATTTTTAAAGACCGACTTAAATTTTATAATCAAAAATTTTTACGAAACTATGATAGTATGTTAGGCGTTTTGTTATGTCTAATAACGGTGTGCAACTTATGTTAGGTTTAACTAAAAACTAGTATGTTAAGTCTAATAACACTACACAATTATGCTTGTCTATTAGACATAACGTGTTGTAGGTTACATAGTGTGACCCTAGCTTTTTTATATGCACATTGCTTTTTTAATCAACCCCACAAAAAAAATTTAATGCAAAAGTTCATTCTTTTCTCCTTGTAGTAATTATAACATTCTGATATTCATAATCATTGGTGCCGATCTTTGTTAAGCATTGGGGGGGATAATTTGCAATTTTACCCCAATTTTGCCCTATTTTCAACATTGGGGGGAATGAACCTTGACCACGATTTTGTTCAGGTGTGGAAATTTAGTGAAGACCAAAAAAATAAGCAAATGGAACACTTTTTTTCCCAAATGCAGGTGAAGACCAAAGAAAAAGGTCTTCATCAAATATGGAACACTTTTTTCCCCAAATTCAGGTGAAGACCAAAAAAAAAAAAAAGGTCTTCCACAAGAATAGAACACTTTTTTCCCCAAATTTACACGCTCAGATGTACACCCATTCAAATTATTGGGGGGATGCAGATGTGGACCATTCTCAAACTATTGGGGAGGATACAGCCAAATTATTGGGGGATATATCCCTTCCATCCCCCCATTGTTTCGGCACCTCTGTTCATAATTATATGATAAAAAGAACTGCAGATAAAATATTCATATGATAAAAAACACAGCAGATTTCCTGTAAAACTGGAAGTGTTTAAACAATATTTTCAACACGATACGAATACTGCATTACGATCACAAATTATTCAAGCTCGTGCAAGCTAAGAAGTTAGATTCGGATTTCGAAACATCTTTTGCGTTTTACTGTTTTACTGATATAAAAAGTTGCTGTATTAAATGCGAAATAAATCAGTCTTTTTACTTACTCTTGCATGGCGAATCTTTAAAGCTTTAAAGTGGTGCGGCCATTTTAGTGAATAAAATCGGAGGAATGCAAAAGTGACGATGTGAAATGATGTCGCAATGGAAGTGGCATTATCTCCTCCCCAGGAAATCTAAAATAGAGTTTAAAGCCGAGGTCCAGTCTAGCTGGATTATATAATAAAAAATTACAAGCATTATTCTAAGTTTATACAAAAAATACGAAGCGTCAATTTTCCTTTCTTTTGGAGAAAAGCGCAAAAACCATCTTCTCCTATGACGTATTCCGGGAAACATACCAGACCCTTTTGCATTGGTTTTCAATAAATTTGGAATTGTAAATTGGCGTGAAAAAAAAATTAAAACTTTTTATGGTTCTTCGTAGGAGCGTGATGCCACGCCGGTGTTTTCGTTCAAAAAACTTCTGCAGTAAATACCAGCAAGGATCACGCTCTTACGAAGGACCGTGAAAATTTTTAATTTTTTTCCTAAAATACCAAATTCACTGAAAACCAATGCAAAAAGTACGTAATATTTTCCGGAGTACGTTATGGAAAAGAGGTTTTTTGCACTTTTCTCTATAAGTAGGGAACGTTCACACTTTTTCGTATTTTTTTATTAATCGTAGAATTAAAATAATGTAAGCGATTTTTTAGGATGTAATCCAGATAGACCGTACCTCGGCTTGAAATATTGGCTATGAATATTTTTTTTTTAATAACTGTCAGTAGTATTGAATTTAGCTCCTACTTCTACTTTAGTTTATCAACTGGTATACATTATCATATAACCTGCATTGTAGACAGTGCCGTCGCCAGAGCAAACGTAGTGAGGGGGCACTAGCTGAAAGTAGGGGGGCACTAAAATAAACTGGGCTTTTGCATATAAAAACTGATCTTCAGATCTTGTGCGACTACCAATATGCGCAATTTTAACAATTCTGTATTCATGTCTAAAAAAAGAGAGACCTGTAGGGCCGGCAGCGTTTCTTAGTTTGTTTCGTCTGCGGTCCACTACCGCCTGAAAAATCTATCTACCGAAGAGACTGCTACCAAACACGCAACCGGGGTTTTGCTAAGAGGGGTGAACGAAAAGTGAATTTTTTGCACAAAAATTGTCTGATTTAGGCTCCGTGCTAAACAAACTGATGCAACTCAACGTCTCACAAATGGGGGCATAGTCATTAAATATATAGTGACTGTGGATAGGGGCCGGAGGATGGAAACCCCAGCCGCTGGGCGACTTTTGTGATTTTGCGGCAAAAAAGAAGCGATTTTTACGTCATTTTAATCGCACTTCGCATGTTTTCAAGCCATACAAATCATAAATTGCTAAACTTCAGAAATTATTTCAAAGAAGAATTAAATTTCTTAGCCCCTTTTTTGCTTCCCCTTACTTAAGATCAAGTCTAAAATACGCTTAAACGCTCGTATTTTGAGGTTAAATTTCAAAGTGACTTGACTTAGAGAGCTTAAGCCCCTTCACCCTGGTTGCGCCTCAGACTGCGACCTCAAAATCTTGAGTGTACTTTAAAAATCAAAACAGTTGGTCTTTAAAAAAAATGTTTTCGCGCATTGTTTCATGTCATGATCTCTAACAAAGTACCGGTAACGATTCTGCAGGCTTACTTTTCTCTTCCGCAACACATCCGTAAAGTTTTTTTTTTCACGGCTGTGAGGTAGCACTTACCCCACATATCTGCTGTCCCATTAGGCTAGTGTTTCATCAGCATCTGAATTCACACGTAGCCTATCCGGGCATCCCACCCGAACCTTCAAACCACACACGAGGGCAATTTCTACACTTGCCATCGTACCCTCTTCTCAGATTACTCTGATCTAAGTCTGACAACAAGGTCACCAGAAAGAGGATTCTCGACCAGTATCACACTGGCACTTCACTTAGCTCAACCGCATTGCGCTAGCATCACTATGCATGGACACCATATATGACATCACATTAGCAATTTACCACAATAGTACGCTATATGCATATTTCAAACTTGTTCGTTATCATCAAAAAAAAAAAAAACTTAATGTTTCAAAAAAATTTTATGTTTCAAAAAAACTTTATGTTCAAAAAAAAAACAAAAAAAACTTAATGTTTCAAGTCTGCTATGTAACTTCTGAATTTTCAAAGCACATACAAGTAAATGAAAATTTATTCGCATGGGCGTTGACTGGCGTTGTATATAGCAATTTGCTTTACCGGTTACCGACAAGTAGGTTAATTTTGGCTTTTGGGGTTCAAAATTTTTAGTAGGCATTTACACAGTTATGTACGCCTGATGATAACAAACAAGTTTGAAATATGTATATAGCGTACTATTGTGGTAAATTGCTAATGTGATGTCATATATGGTGTCCATGCTTAGTGATGCTAGCGCAATGCGGTTGAGCTAAGTGAAGTGCCAGTGTGATACTGGTCGAGAATCCTCTTTCTGGTGACCTTGTTGTCAGACTTTAATCAGAGTAATCTGAGAAGAGGGTACGATGGCAAGTGTAGAAATTGCCCTCGTGTGTGGTTTGAAGGTTCGGGTGGGATGCCCGGATAGGCTACGTGTGAATTCAGATGCTGATGAAACACTAGCCTAATGGGACAGCAGATATGTGAGGTAAGTGCTACCTCACAGCCGTGGAAAAAAAAACTTTATGTTTCAAGTCTGCTATGTAACTTCTGAACATCCGTGAAGGTATGTTATTAAGACGGATTATTACGTCAGATTAATGTACAGCAGTTGGTTACCAGCAATTTCGCAAAGAATCTAGAAAACTTCGAAGGAGAATTATGTTTAAACGTAATTACTCCTTTTACCATCATGGTTGTTGTCTTGCAGTTACGTGATGTTCCAAAAATAGCAATTTGAGTAAACCAAAATGGGGGCGCACAAGCATTCGTAAGGGGGGGCACGTCCCCCTGGCTCCCCTTTATTGACGGCACTGGTTGTAGATCACTAATTTGAAATCTAGCCACTCTAAGGAACTAAACTTGTTTAGAAGCAGAAACGTTTGTCTGTTTCATTTCAGAGATCTTGTTGAATTAGTATTAAGGAATTTATTGCGAAATTACATTCAAAAAGGATACTCTTAACTGTAACTTGAAATGTGACTTTCGAGTATTGCTTTATATCAGTCGAGAAAATTCTCGTTTCTGACGAAAAAATTTTCCAGCCCAAGAAGATAAAAAAACTGGTGACATCATAAATTAAAGCACACCTTGCAAAGAAAATCCGGTAGACTGGAGGACCAATTGTCGACACCCCAAGTACGACGATACAGGTAGAGGATGCTTAACAATGCAGAGAAAAGGTCAGAAAAACATAAGCTAACGATGATGGTGTTGAAAGGAGATCTGTAACAAAGCATTCTCTGAAATCACTAATTAGAAAAAAAAAAGATTCATACTTTGGAAAGTATTTATAATTGCTATCTAATACAAGTATAAGCCTATTACTTAAAAATAAAATTGTGATACAATGCAATTATTTGGTTTTTATTATCGTTTGCCTTTCCAAACGAAATTCAAGGTTTTATTTTTGTTTTCAAAAAGCTATAGCTATTCCCATAGATGGGCAAGTTAATGCAAAACGTTAGCTTCGTTAACCACTAGTCCGTTAACAAACTTCACATCTCCGTTAACGTTAATCCGTTATTTTCAGCTTTAATTAACGGAAGTTAATAAAGTCCGTTAATATTTTGCGTGTAATTTACATTTCGTTTTATTCACTCGCTTCTGGAACACGTATTGACGCTGTTGAGCTGATTGTAAGGAAACATTTATTGCTAAGGTGGTCTTTTTGTGTTTTGAAAGATACATTGTACAGTCTAATCTAAGTTCAAGATAAAAACAAGTTCAAATGCACAACGAAGCTGCAAGATATTAACGATAAAAACCTTAACGGAAGTTAACAGAACTTAACGGAAGTTACGTTAGTCCGTTAACAGCACTTGACGGAAGTTAATTTAGTCCGTTAACATGAAAAAACTTTTTAACGGATTAACGAGTTAATGAAAAAGTTAGCTTCGTTATTAACGGATTAACGGACTTGTACCCACCTATGGCTATTCCTAATCTGTGAAACAAATATACAAAAAGAATCCAAAATCTTTGTGCAAACGTGGCTGGCAACAAACCAAATTGTCTGCAATTGAAAGATACTGCATTATCTTTCAAATATGAGAAACGGTTGGTCTGGAAATTCGCTACATGCGGAATTGGAGAAAAATAAAAGTTGTTTGTGACATTTTGAGCATTTTTGGATGTCTTCTTTTCATGCCCGGTTTTTCATTCCGGTACCTGCGTAGTGCCGAGCCATGCGAAAAAATAAGCGCCATATATTGCAAAATAACTGCGCAAAATATGGCAAAAATGATGTTACCAAAAAAAAAAAATGATGTTACCAAAAAATATCGCAACGTAAAGTCTTTGATCGAGACAGACCTTTCGAAAATTGGCACTTTTTTGGCATGACTCGACAATAAGCAAACACCAGAACCAAGCACCTGGATTGAAAAGAGAACAAACATAAAAAAACGTTATTTTCTCCAAAATACAATTGTGAACGCCTTTATAATTGATATACTACACCTTGCTAATTTCAAGGCGCAACCACAAGCGTGTCCAGTTTTGCCGAAATAATCAAGCTATTTAGAAGTTTATAAATTATTCAGAAAACTTAAATGAAATAATAAGCTACAGTAATTAGAGATGTTGAAAAATACCCAGTTTAATTTAAAAATTACTTTTCAATTAGCGGCAGTTCAAACAAGAATAAAGAGATTCAGTTAGCTTTAATGATTGTGATTATGGTAATCAAAACAATAACGAGTATTAACTCGAATTTACATAGCGTTCACACTACCGAAGTAAAGTAAAAAAAGCTCCATATTTAGAAGGATTAAGATGCAGGCACAGCAAAGCGAATTAATAAGCCATAGTTTCCCTTATCATGTGATCAATCCTATTTTGATAAAACCCCTTTTTCGTCCAAATTGGGGTTGGGGAAATCAAATAAAGTTTATTTATTCCCCCAACGCTATTCTATTTCCCCAAACCCAATATGAATTGAAAAAGGGAGGTTTCGTCAAAATTGGCTTCGTCACGTGGTGTGACTGGAATGGTTGATAATATTTGTTCTAACCTTACCCGTCAGATATTTTTCAAAAAATGCAATTAACTTAGTTAGATAATGCTTAAAGTAAACTGTTGTTTAATAATTACTATTAATAATAAATTGATAATCATGAAAATTTTGCATAAAGTAGTTGAATAAGTAAGTACATATAAAATTAACCGATACAAAATATGCATGATTGATCAATTACATATAATTACATGGTAAAACACATACGAAATGTTGTCGTATTTCGTAGTACTGCCTCCAAAAATATAATTGGCAACACACTTAAAAGGAAAGTAAATAAAAGCTTTGCATGAGTGCCCAGAAGATTTAGCTAAATGATCAATTGTAACTTTCGGTGACGCTTAATAAATCACCTATCAAATCGGTTTTGATAAAAACACCTCTTTTTTTGTCCAATCGAGGGTTAGGAGAAGTAACTAAAGTCCCCGTCTCACTAATATGACAAAGGTCATATCCTAAACTTTCTTGAAACAAGGAAAGGGGTGTTTTCACCAAAATCGAATTGGTCACGTGCAGAGCCTGACTGACCAATGGGCAAAATGGGGGCCTGTCTCAATCCTCAAGCATTGGAACCCTGCACTATTGGTGAAAAAGTTTTTTTGTCTTTATCGAGTTTTTGGCTGAGAATTCGTATACCTTTAGCTATTTTTTTGGGGGCCCCGCGGACATATTTGCCCAGGTCCCGTACATCTTTAACTAATTTTTTTCTTATTTAGTCTAACTAAACTTTACAATCATCAAGAAGAAAAACTTGCAGCATGAAATAAAGCATGTTTGCACAATGCTATGTTACAACATCACCTGAGCTTTGGAGATCGAAGAATCACTACTATGGTGATAATGTTGGCAGTTACTCCGAACACCAAAAGGGGCAGTAGAATAGAAGCGGTTGCTATTGTTGCTACGTCATCAACTGGCGTGAAATACCACCTGCAGATTGTAGCAGAGTTGTAAACGGACCGGCTAGTTCAGGCTCAAACCCGGCCCGAACCCAAAAATTCATGTCGAACCCGGTCCAAACCCGATAACTAATTTGAAGCCCAAATCATGCCCGAAAAAACCCGAAAGTTAAGCAAAGTCAAAAAAATTTAGCAATGCTGCCAAGTTATTTTGATTATTCTTTTGTGCACCTAAGACAAAAAGTACGTCTCAGGCCCGAATTAAGTTCGAAGTTTTTGTCAAGTTTAGGCCCGAACCCGACCTGAAAAGCCTGGCCCGACTTACAACTCTGGATCAGAGTTGTAAGTCGGGCAGGGCTTTTCGGGTCGGGTTCGGGCCGGGTTCGGGCCTAAAGTTGATAAAAATTTCGGGCTTGATTCGGGCCTGAGATTTGATTCGAGTCTTCGGTTCACAAAAATGTAATCAAATTAACTTGGCAACATTGCTCAATTTTTCAGACCTAACTTAACTTTCGGGTTTTTTCGGGCTTTAAATTAGTTTTCGGGCTCGGGCCGGGTTCGGGCTTATATTTTCGGGTTCGAGCCTCAACTAGTCGGCCCGTTTACAACTCTGCTCTGAATTGTAGACTAACGGTGAGAAAATCAATCAAATTGAGCAATCTGTGGTAATAAGTAAGTCAAATCGTTTCGAAAGACTCAAGTGCTTTAAAAATTTGCGTCAAGTACTGATATTCTTAATGGAACAATTGCTTTCCACAAATCCTTTTAAAATATGATTTTTGAATGCCATATTTAGTAACTTACCATTGACAGCATTAACATTATTTTGTTG
This sequence comes from Trididemnum nubilum, assembly GCA_963965965.1. Taxonomy (NCBI): domain Eukaryota; kingdom Metazoa; phylum Chordata; class Ascidiacea; order Aplousobranchia; family Didemnidae; genus Trididemnum; species Trididemnum nubilum. Next base: position 9,078,503 of record OZ014490.1, read on the forward strand.
CATTTTATTCTTAAGTGAAAACGAATGAATGTGCTTGAATAGTTGTGCTTAAATTCAAAGACTTAGAAAGAATTAAAAAAACTGCTATTCAAAATCACTTTGCCCAACTAGTAAAATCTTTAATAACTTGACGTTTTGCCTTTTAAACCGGCAGGCTTCATCAGAAAATATTGGCGTGCTCTTTTTGCAGTGACAAAACATACACCAAAATTTCAAGAAGCTTCTCGGTTTGTGAGACGAAACGTAAAAAAAATTTGTCCGTTTTGCAAAATAAATAGCCTTAGATAACTATTCCGATAAACGCAACGCGTTTGCTATTTGAAAAAATACTCTTATTCTATCCGCTATTCGTCAAAAAAAAAAAAAAAAAAACAGCCTAAATTGATTAACTTGACTCACCCAGCTTCCCTTCCTCTTGTCACATTACTGAAGTTGCGAGCCAACGATGAAACATTATTATCCATGTTGAGCTTCGATTTTTACAAATGTTTTAAATGCTTTACAAGGGACTTAGAGGGTAACCGGACTTAAAGCAAAACTAAGAAAACTATTAAGTAACTTTTAAGCACTCTTGAGAACTCCGGTAAAATAAATGATTAAAACCACATATGTAACTTGGATTCGCTGAAAATTAATGCTGTAATGCAAAAGAGATAATTAGAATTATCGAACAAGTGTAAAAAATAATAGAATTAAAACGCTAAAAAAATGGAACGGAAAACTTTCGGTACTGTACGTTTGGTTTTTTTTTTTGAAACTGATGCAAAGCAAAAAGATATGTAATAATTTGAGTGGATCAACAATTTGCGCTTATTTGCGGTTAACGCAACAGTAAAAATCAAATTCTGTCTCACATGACAGTAGATAATTCCTTCTGCCACCTCTTCTTTACTAAACACATGACCGATTCCGCAAAAAATTGAGTTTGTCCTGAGTTTATATTGGTTATTTTTACGTTCATCCTAAAGTTTGAGCAAGTTTTACTTGAGTAGAACTTTGTCGCTTTGCGGTTATTACAAACATGATTTAAAACTTTAGCCATTACATTAACGATAGATTTACAGTTTTATTTTGCCCAAGCTAGCGTAGCGTAGCTGTAGTAAGCTAATTCTTTCATTAATTGGTTTCTTTTTAACTCGACTTAGCTGACCAGCTGTGGAAAGGACTTGACTTGAGAGTTGAAGAAAAATTATACAAGAATAAACTAGAATTACCTTCAGCTATGTTGACCCTAACTTGAGGAGAAATCTATCTTGTAATACGGTACTTATATAACCATGAACTTTATTGAAACCAGTTGAAAAGCAAGTTTTACAGTATAAACAATCAATGGTTCTGAATCTGTTTTCTTAACCTACTCTAACGAACGTAAATTCGATGAGCTCAAACTATTGTATTGCACTAGCTCAAATTGCATTACATTTATAGTTTTTCATCCGACTTGCTCAAATTAGATCGCAATTTTCAAAATATTTTGTCATAATAGTCTGTGTTTCGCTTTGATTATTATTTTGCATACATCCTCTTTACGCAAAATCGTCCGACTGTTGCCTTTTTGTATATTTATTTTGTGATCTTTGATAACACCTTCAAGCTTTTTATCTTGTCTATTCGTTTTGCTGTTTCAAACTGCAATTAAAGTAGTAACTGGCGATAGTTTAAAATCATTGCCCGACTAAACTGATAATTTTTCTGCGTACGTGTTCAAAAGCACACAATTTGCTCTTTTTTCGCTCTAAAATTTGGTCGTTTTCGAGGCACACCTTAACGAAGATCAATGCTGCTGTTTATTTAGTTTTTATTTCATTAATTGCCTTCGGCTCCATTTTCTTGCAATTAACTGGGTTCCCACAAGATTACTGGCTACCAAATAGTTGGTTTGATTTCATTAACATCAAAATCAGGTAAATGATAGTGTTAACACGATGTGACAAACACGGCCTTATTTTGAAATTACACACTAATGCTTTGAATGTTCGAAAACATTGATAATTAATAGGCAAAAAGAGGATGAAAACAACAATGCCCTGAGGTAAAAAATGGCTGTACTTCTTCCAAAAAAATTTGGTTCAAAGTATATTATTGTTAGGGAGGCTCTATTTCACTGGAAATTTTTGTCTACTTTTTTTTATTTATTCGAAGTGCATAAAATATAGCCCAAACTCCAATCCTTATTTTAAAACTAACCCCAAGTCTAATCCTAACCCAAACGCAAATGAAAAATGCTAGGATGATTATTATATAAGAGTTTCACTCTTCTTAACTTAAAATTTTTAATTTTTCGGAGCAATAATTACCCCTCATCGTTATGTTTACTGAAATTAAGAGCAAGCGTACTTCCTACAAAAAAGCATTTTTAAAAATTTAAGAACAAGTAGTTAAGAACACTTTTTCATGCAAATATTTAAATTTTTGGAGATTGATTTTAAACGTTAACTCCCTTTATTCTTAATTGAAAAAATAAAAAACATTGACAAAACTTGCCAATCAGCTTGTGAGCGCATTGTACTGTGTATACCTGTTATTTTGTTCAATTAACTTTCTTTTTAAACGTAGGTGGTGGTAAAGACATTGCACAGCAGTACATGAAGAGTAGAACATGATGTAATTTTCCGCTGTTTAGGCGAATAATCCGTTTGATCTTGCTATTTATTCAATAGTATCCAGTAATTAAGCAGATGTTAGCCAAGTCCAAGACAGCGTGGCCTAAGTCTACCACAGTGGATAAAAAAAGTCTTCCGCAAATTTTAGCTTTTCAAAATAAAATGAAACTAAGCAAAATAAATGTCTACGGAGTGAGTTTTTGCATATTTTTTTAGCATCTTTGCAACCGAAGCTTTTGATACTTTCCACGAAAGAAAATTTAACCCTAGGAGATCTTGCCATATGCCAGTCCAATTTCATGCTTAATGGGCAGATGTACGACAACCAAATTTGCTACGCAGAACAACAAAACACTTAATTATCAACTATAATTTTGTATCTGGAAGGTTAACTTTAAATAGTCTTAGATATATACTGTTCGATGAATACTTTTAGATGTAGTTTAAATTCTTTTGGAAGTACAGTACTATACTGCATATTGTCATCAGATTAGGTGCTTTGGATCAGGGATGTGGAAGCGGCAAATTTTCGTGGAGCGAAAGCTGAAAGCGGTAAAAGATTACCGCTTCCGCTTTGGCCATTCATATTGCATGTCGAAAACTTGAATGTGGTGCAATTTTTCGAAGCATTCGACGAAAAGTGAATGTTTTATCGACCATCATTTGCAAAGAAACATTTTTAAAGGCTTGTGGTTCACGTAGATCTGGAGCAGCCCCACTCTATTAACTCAAAGATGAACCATGTAGCTAACCAACTCGTTTTTAAAATTATAATTGTTCAAAAATTCTTAATTTTAGTTCTAAAATTTAAAGGATTTCTTAAAAAATGTATTTAAATTGGGCTTTGCCCATTTTTTAAAATTCTGGGGCTTTACTCATATAACACAGTCAGGGAACACAGTATCTTCACCAACATAAGCAAAGTTTCCAGTTCAAACATTTTAATAAATTTCTTTCGTTGCGATAATGTATTCTTAAAACGCAAACGAAGGGAGCATCATAACGTCTCTCAAACAAAGTTTAATATTGTGTAACTTTTAAACATGATGTTATAATGCTTGTCTTAATTATCGCGAAGTATCGTTGGCTACAAGGATTATTTTAATATGGTAGAAATGGTACTGTATATAACCGCATACTTCTCGCAATGTTTTTATTTTGCTGTCCTAAAAATACACTTTGCTCGCAAAAATTTGAAGCAAACCATACGCAAATAAGTCATTTAAAATACCAAATTCTGCAAATGCGGAAGTTCCGTCACAAGGCTACCAATCAATTATAGCCAAGCAAAGATTTGCGCTCAACAGCACAGATGCAATTGAAATAAGTTATTATTCCGAGCGCTTGGAAATCCGTCTCCAGACCCCAAATAATCGCTCATTATATTAAACTTCTGCGTGAACTTTTATTGAAATTTGCATCAGCTGGAAACATAACGACCATGACCATGTGATTGGACTTTTCGCTTTAGGGCCGCTCCAAATCCGAATTCCTGTCTATGCCCATGCGCAAATCCTTGCGATGACAACCACTGAATACAATTATATAATTTGGTTCTATATGATGTTTTTAGGATGATGATAACAATGCTGTTTTATCTTGAGTAGTCTGGAAAAAATTTTAAATTTTTGTCAAAAAAATTTAAGATCAAAAATTTTTAGCAAAAATTACGTCATTATGGGGTGGAAGCGGAACCGATTTAAAAATTGCCGCTTCCACATCCTTGCTTTGGATTGAACATTTTTTTTATAAAAACTGCAGATTTTCAATTTAAAACTGTCATTAAAATTTTCGATTAACGGAATCACCCAAAACTGACATAACAATGACTACGCATTTTTATAGTTTTCAGATTAATAACCAAGATTTTGCAATATCGTTTTTTTAACCAATAATCAGACGACGTTTTTACAAAAATTTGAGTACCGTTACTTACAGATAAGCATGATAGCTCGCATTAAGTATGATGGTTATCGAGCTATATTACATTGATATGAAACGTAGTATTAATGCAAGATTTATTTCAAACAAAATAATACAAGTCGACCGTAATTGCTGGAGTCAAATACAGAATCAGTATCGTTACTAACGAAAAACATAAAGTAAAATCACAGTTACTGCACTTGGGAACATTAATTTCACAATGATCACTTAAAATAAAAATATACAGTAAATGGATACAAAAGCACGGATTTGTGTGTATGTAGTACTGAAGTGAAACGTACCAATTTGTAGTGTAAAAGATATTTTAAAATTCAAATTTTTCATTAAAACTATTTAAGTTCAAAGATTTAAGAAATATTTCAATACAAATATTCGTAGAAATACCTAAGCAAAATCATTTTTACGGGTTTTTACAAATTACACGCTTAATAGCAAAGCTACACCAGCTAAAATCCACTTTGATCTTAGTTCTTTTGACTTCAGGTTAAAGGTCCAGACATAAGTCGGGCCTCTTTCTCTCGTGCGATACAGTGGGCATTCATAAACATTCTTCGTCTCTTGCCTATCGGCAGGGATAGCTTTCACGAATATAACTGGGACAGGAGCGGTCAGCTCTTTCAATTTTGCCTCTGCTAGAAGACCTAAAAACAGAGTTTTTTTGCTCTGGTGTTGCTAATATCTCGCTTTCATTAGCTCAATTTAACGAGACTGTAATGTATGTAGTGATTTTGAAGTTAAAACATCGAAAAGCAGGTATTTTGTTTGTTCCGAAGTTAGCTACTATTTTCAATAAGCTGTACGCCATTAAAAGTAACCTTTAACACCACCTTTTGAACGAATCCGATTGGCTCAAGGTAGTAGGCCACCCGATGCATTATACAAATGTACAAGTGATATTAAATCGGTCGCGAAATAGTTTCATGTACTAAGTGTTCCCTCTAACTTTTTGACTAATCTGCAGGTGCCCAAAGTATCTTGAACAATTGTGCCTAAAACTGTAATAATACGTTCATGAGCCAAAAATTTTGTATCAAGTCAGTGTTGAAGAATACAAAAGTCATATTTCCACAAATTTGTTGACTTTTCTAAAGCTATCAAGTCAAATCAAATCTTTCATTATACTCGCCGCTTTATTACGCCGAAGCGTGTAACGAGTTGGCGGGGCCCATTTCCGCGTTATTGCTCCTATGGGCAACACTGCTCCTTTTGAAGAAATGCTGCTGCGGTGGCGAGTCATTGGCAACCCTGTGTCCGATTTGACTGGCCCGAGATTTGAACCCCAGACCTCCCGTTCTAGAGACGAACGCGTTATATTGCAGGGTTCGAAATTAACGCCAACAGGCAAGCTGAAATCGCTTCGGGCAAGTTATTTTTCGGCTTGACTTGCCCGACGAGCAAGCTAACAAAATCCAGCGTATTAAACAACATCAAACAATATTACTTGGAGACGCAATTTAGGTTCGCATTTGTTGCAATAAAATAAGATATGTAAGTAGAGAAAGCCGTTGCTTGTTTTATTTTAGTTAAGCACGTTGTATTCATCACAATCAGCACTTTGTTTAATCGTAAGCACATTATTAATCTCAATTAACACTTCTTAATCGCACGCAGATTTTTTTGATTCTCAAACGTGTTTAGCAAAATGCAACTCTATTTTTTCCTACGGAAAAATTTCCCCACGTTTGTCGTGTTAACCGCTGTTTCAGGTATCACAAGTACTACCCTGCGCCGTATGAAATCATCAGCAAGAATCTTGCAATTTTTTTGGTAAGATTATTTTGAAAATCGTTTAGCTCCTATAACTTTTGATAAAAATTTCAGCTTTCTAGCTGGTGTAGTTTCCAAAATATTCGTGATAAAAAATGCGCTCAATACAAACTGCAACGTTTTGTTGCAACAAACCATAACGTAATAATTGAAATAATTACAATTAAAAAAACAATTTTTGCGTAATGCATGATTGGAAAAAGTTACTTATTATCCTACGTCACATTAACAGCTGGCATAACACCGCGTACAAAAACTTGATTCTCGAAATAGGATATGCGACTACGCTCATATTGCAAATTTAGTACTTTTTGCCAAGAAGTACATTTTGCGAATTTTTTTCCAAAGTTAACCTCAAAACTCACTGTACCGTACCTTTTTTGTTTTCGGCCAAGTTGAAATTTTCTCGTGCAATATTTTGATATCACTTGCCTGACGAGAAAGTTGTTAAAAAAGTTAATTTCGACCCCTGTATAGCCAAAATTTTTTTGGTCTTGATTCAAACAAACTGCTGATTCACAAGCAACTTGGCTTATAATAGGAAACCCGATAAATTGAGGGATGTATGCTCCAACGTAGATTAACTTTGATCCAGAATCACCTGTTTTGTATCTCTTACAGACCTACACCGCTGAACTTAGTGCATTAAAATAAACTGAATTCGCAAGTTTAGCGAAGTTATCCTGGAACAACATAATTATTTTTCAGCTTTGATTTCCGTGGTCACGCAGGGAGGAAGCATTTATATTAAAGATTTAGCTCCTGGCTTGATACAAGAGTCCAATGGTTTTTCACTTGTTCTTTTGTGAAGTGCAACAAGGGAAAAATCGATTATTTCCTTTAAAGCTTCTGCCATTGTACAGTGTGGATTAGGGTATGCCCAGTTTGGTCAAAAGGTAGCGTGGAAACTCTTGGCATAAATGTGCCGAGGGTTGCTGATGAAAGCAACAACCTCGAAACTGCCTGCGTTGCCCAGCTGTGTGCAAAGGCAGGTTAGTAATTTCCCAGGCCATTCGTCCTAAGCTTTTTTCAAAAGTTGTGTAAAGGCAGGTTAATAATTTCCCAGGCCATTTTAATTTTGATAATTAATCCAAGTTGGTACACACAACCATGAGGTGTTCAAACCAACGGCTCGCTTCTGTAGCAACATTTTTTTGTTGAAAAGCTGCTCAATACACATTAGGCTCAATGATGCAGTCGAGATGGGTTTAGCCAATCTGTTACACTGTGCTGCGATTATAAAAAAAAGTTAATTTTCAATTTGACTTAAAGAGTTTTGACTTGTTGGATTCTTACCAGTTTGGGAGTCCCACTTCGCACCTTCCAAGAAGAGCCCGTGCACATATGCGCCCTCTCGCGGCGGATGACTGAAATCATCTTTTCCTTTTTTGGTAACATCAACGGATAGAGTCATTTTGTCCAACGGCCACTCGTTTTTGCGAGCAATGCTCTAAACAGAAAAAAAGATTTATTTTCTTTTTCTTCAACAATCCAACAATTTAGGTTGCATTTGCTATTGCAGTTGGCACGCAATTATTTTCCATTCTTCCCGATTTACTCTGCCTTCAACTAATTCATATTAAAAATCAAAGCACTTTACATAACTGTGTTGGACCTAACATATAACAAAACTTTAAGCGTGAGATGCTTGGATTTTTGCATTCAAGCTCACGTTTGTAGTAGCAAAACGTAACCAAAATCTTGCGAGTTTCATTTTTCTTTGCAAAATATTTTAGCATCCTACAACCATTGTAAAAACGTACTTGCATAATGGCTGTTAGAAAAGATTGAGGATTGAAAAGGCCGCCCAGCCAAACAACCGCTGGTAGCATCAAGTCATGGGTCCAAGTGTCAAGTTCTCGACAGCGAGTCAGCAAATCCGAGTACCTAAAATTATTTTTGATAAATTTCTTCAGTTTTGATCCACGGAGTTCGTCGAATTTCATATGATTATTGTCTTCACCACGCCTCGCCACTTCGTTCGATCACGTGTGTCCTCTTGCTAGTTCATGGTTTTTTTTTTCATTTTCTGCTTGTTTTTACAAAAATCTAATGTCTGTTTTTGACGAATTTGTTATTTTGATTGATGGCATGCCTTTGAAATTGATGAGTACAAATCAATTTTGCTGAAAAATTCCCTAAAGAAGATGACGTGTAATTGAGAATGGTTTCATCAAACAAAAACAACCGGTCATTAACATCAATTTGAAATAAATCGCCAACTTTTCCAGGTTATTTTTTCTTTCGGTATGTGGTAAATTTTTGAGACATTTCGAAAGTGATTAGAGGAAACGGTTAATAATAATTTTTCACCAATCAAAGATAAAAACATAACTTTTTTTCACGCTTTTTGGCTGAAAGTTGCTATTAACGTGAAAGAAGCGATGTTTTTCCGTTCAAATTATCAAAAATTGTCTCCTTTTTTCAATCGCTCAATTAAATATCAACACCTATACAAGCTAATTAAGTGATTAGACAATTAACTACATTAAAACGATACGACAATTAACATATTTAATACATTTATAAGGTCTAAAAACCCATAAAAAGTTATAGGGCATTCAAAACTGGATTAGGGGGAGGGATTTCCGACTTGTGCAAATTAGGGGGTTTCCGGGGTCGGATTTGCGGGATTTTTTATCTGTGGCTATTTAGACCCATCTGAAGCCAATTAGGCCAAAAAACCTTTACCGCGAGACCATTCGCAGCCTCCTTACTAGTGGTCAGTTAATTCATTTTATGTTACAACTTTTTTACACGATTTTGTAGTGCTTTTCTATTCTGTTACATAGTTAATATAAATTGTGATTGACTTGACTTTGCGTAAATTTTTTTTGTTCAACCCCATCACCTGACTACATCGTAACAATAGCTTAATTACCATAATCCAAGGCTATCCAATGAAGGATAAGCGATTTTAGACCAAGAAACTGGGACTTTATCAAGGAACAGAGCGTTTTGGATTTCCTCCATTTCTTCTGATATCGTCAATTCTCCTTTCAGCCCCAGGTCTAACTCCTTCAGTGATCGTCTAAAAACACAACCTGGTTACTGTTTGTTCCTTCAGTAACATTTCTGAAGTTTTTGGCAATGTTAATTATTGCAACTTCCAGTGAAATTTATCTTGTATACTCTCTTTCCAGTTTTCAAAGTGTTCGATGGACATTGAGTTTTTATGTTTTAGTGCCTTTTTTTTTCGCTGACATTGCAATACATTACATTACTAAATTGTATCTTTTCACAACCTAGCTTGACTTTGCCAGAACGCAGCAAAGCGGTTTTTGTGTTAAACTGCTACCTGTTTGTTCGTGTGTGTGAACCAGGTGCTCTGCGTCCGCTTAACCACACCAACGCAGAGCACCTTTTTTTTGAAATATGTTGGCAAGTTTTTCATGTGGTAGGGCAACCGCAACGGGTAGACAGCTTGCTCCCAATGGGAAATAATGGTAAAGTGTCTCTTCCAAGAGCACAGCCATGCATTACTAGTTCGGGAATCGAACCGGAAGCCAGCAACTTTTCTTTTGCTAACCCGACGCTCTACCAACTGAGCTATGGCCGCTACCCTGCCACATGTGATACTTGAAAATGGCTAGTCTCACTATCCGTTTAACGCTGTCAAGCCGAGAATTTATGATTTAGAAGACTACCGCCTGCTGCTATATTAAAGTGAAATTGCTAACTTGATCTCAGCTTTTTCCCGAAGAAATCACAAAAGCACAAACACCGCTACAACACAGGACCTGGGTTCGATTCCCGATTTGGCCATTTCCAAGACTTCAAAATTAATACCCACAGGTTCTTTGCTCAGCAATTAGCAGTAAAAGGAGACAGTTCCGAACCTCTAATAAGTATTAAACAGACGGGCAAGCGGCAGCTTGTCTCGAAAACCGAAAAAACCTTTGCCGTCTAAGGCCAAGATAACTTGGAAGATAAACAAGGTAACTTAGCCTATAGTAAACCATATACCTGATCTCTCTAAGAAGAATGTTCATGCGCTCGCACTCTTGAAAGCAAACGAGTATATACGGCGATCGCTCTTGTGTTTTTGCCATGATTTCACTCATTACAAATTCCTCCGGAATCTTTTCCAAGATTTCATCCAGGGAGGACTTCACCATCTCCTCCATGGTGGCCGAGTGCTCTCCTCCTTGAGATCCTTCTCGAGGCTGCATCTCCAGAACTGTTTGGAAAAGGTGGTTGGATGTTACAGTCAGAATCCCGACTTCTGCGTTAGGATGCAGACCATACAAAACCGGGCTCTCTGGAGGTAACATCTCATCAACGTAGGTGTGGTAACCCTTGTAGTCCAAGTTGGGAGGAACAGGAAACCCGGGACTGAGGAAGAGTTCATTATCCAACTGCAAAGAAAAGTCATTGAAAAAAATATAAGTTTGAGCTTAACATAACATGCAGGTATGTGCACTGTACAGGGTGAGCCCACAAAAAACACACAACAGAAACTCAAAAATTTTATTAAATCCTACAAAGACCCAGTAAACTTCAAGCACTTTGTAGGTTTTAAATTGCAGTGTGTGTACAATCATTCCCTAAAGTTTCAGGCATTGAAATTTTTATTAAAAAATTTGTTGGTTCTGTTTTTGTTTTTTGGAGGGGGCACATTGTATCGTGGTATACGCTCAAACCACTGCTACTGAGAACTTTTTGAATGCGTTGAATTCAAGCTCCCCTCAATGTCATTTTGAACTAAGTTACCACCAAACTTGAAATCGAAAGGCCTTGTTTCGAATAAAGCCTTGAGTAAAAGTCAAACGGTAAGTTGTCAGTCACCAAAGAACACTGAGCAATGTGATCTCGTGTCTCATCTGCGATCTTTAGAGCAAGGAGGTGGTTCAAATGGGCTTTAGAAATACTCGCAATTTGTTTCATGACCGAATGAAAAATTTACTGTAGATTAAAATTGCTTTGATTAAAATGTTCATCTTCGAAGCTTTTCGTCTGACGCTTGTCAAGAACAATCATCAGAATGGAGAGCGCAGGAAAAGAAGAGGCTATTCATAATAAATTTATGATAAATAGCCACTTCTTTCCCTGCGCTCTCAATTTTTGCTCTCTCTCCATCAGACGAACAGCTTCGAAGATGAACACTTTAATCAAACCAATTCTCAAGTTCTGTACCACCAATCAACTTTTGGATTAAAATTATTTTCATTGAAATAAGATCCCATAAAGTACAGTATGAACTGAATGCAGTAATGTTCTTCCAACGTCAGAATTGGCCGTACCTGTTCCTGGTCCATGTAAACTTCTAAATAAGTCTTACAGAGTCTTCGATCCCAATCATCCGTGATATGGCCACCGTACATAATTTCACCGAACAGGTAACGAAGGTCAGTCCAAGGTACCTAGACAAATAAGTCGGCATTAGTGGAGAGCAGTATTAAGTAAAAATCCATCAAACGGATGTCAGAATTATACTTAAAGTGATTTAACGAACTCAATTTGGTTTTGAAAAATTTTGAGATAATTTTAGTTCATATTATCATCTTTTTCGAGATTAAACAAAATTCGAATATCTTGCAGCAAAGTCTGCTTCATTCAAGCTTTCAAAACAAGCTTTTTGGACAGAACTCTTCAGTAGCAATCTCTGTCTGATTTGATATGTGGTGAGCAGGATCTTCGGGTCTTCAAAGATCCTGCTCACCACATATCAAATTAGACAAAGATCGCTACTGAAGAGTTCTGTCCGAAAAGCTTATAGCGAAAGCTTAATATGAAGTCAATTTTGGCGAAAGTCGTATTCATATTATCATTATCATGTCGCTTCGGGTAAAAATTTCGGCCATTAGCTGCAATATTAAAGGAGATCCATTGCTTATTTGAAAACAGAGAGATACCTTTGGATTAACCTCCAAGTAGTTATACAGGACATTGACTGAGATAGTCAGATCGCCAGTGTTGAAAGGATAGCGTCTGTTCCAACCCTGTGAATACATCAATAACATTGTAAAATTTTCAAAAAATTGTTAGCATCATATCAATATCGAATAGAAATCGGCAGTTAATCAAATTTCATAACTTTAAAAATAACTTTCAATATTAAGACCCTACCAAACCTGTGCAAATTACGATGCAGAAGCAAAAATTTGACAAATAAACAATAAAAAATCATGAACATATCATAGCACAAAAAGGCAAAGCTACTAAACAATAACATATGAGAGTACTTAAAATGGTAAATTGCTATCTAGATTACTAGAAGGGTCAAAAAACGTCCTTAAAACTGGCCTCACAACTTTTCCACGTTTAGTTGACATTCAGCACCAAAAAGAAACAGGGCGCAAACTTCACAGTGAGAAGCATACAAAGGAGTCAGTGCTAAGTAAAATAGCATGGTCCCCCTTTGCTCTCGCCTAGACCTTAATGACAACTTAAAAATGCGCCTTTGTGATTGTTATATTTACACAGTGACGCATATATACCTGAGGACCAAATTTCCTTCTTTCTGCCACTGCAGAGTGGAAGTAACACAGTGAAAAAAGAATAGACTTGAACTCTGCTTCACGAACACACATTTCCAGTGTTTCCTTTAAAAATGGCAATTAGTTAGTACATTCTTCAAAAGACAATACTGTACTCGTGGGAAAACATTACTTTTACTGATAATGAACTAATTTACTTCGAAACGTTTAAAATGAATAGTATTTTTAAGGATGTTTTGTTTTTAATTTAGATGTGAATAATGCATTCCAGATCAACTAAAAGTAAGATTTTGCAAAAATAACATTTAGAAAAAACCCCATTTCCAAAAATTTCAATTTAACAACAAAATCAAAAGCTTCCACAGATTTTAAATTCTGCGGCAGTCTGTGCAGTAGTATTCCATTAAAATTTACTCTTCTGTAGTTGGGTTTCCAAACATACAATTCCATACTGCGTTCAGTAAAAAATCAAACAAACAAACAAACAAACCTGATTAAAATTGTTGAGAGCTGCATGCAAATTTGCAAACATTCCGGTAGGTGGCTCGCTTGTGATTTTGATGGAATTTTCTAGAATACCTTGAGGGATCACGTGCTCTTCAGGAGACGGTGGTGGCTCGGCGCTGATGAAAACCCGATAGTCCTGATGAGCATTCTCACTGTTGCGTTCAATCTGTTGCTCAAGACGTGGAAGCCATTTTGCTAGAAAAACAACAACATTAAGTTTTTAACTCTCACCTTTTCCTTTACCGACCATTCCATGAGAGCTGCGGAGGCAGAAATTCGAGTTTAAACCGCCACAATCACGTTTTGTTACATTTCTTTTATCGCGCTTGGATGAATTCTGAAGCGGTTTTAGTACTTACCAGCAATGCAAAAACATCATATTGTTCATTCATTCATTTTATTCTTGACCACCACAACAATAGCGAATGCATAGTAACACAATAATAACACGTAGAGTCAGGAAAAGGAAGTAGCGACACAACGTCAGACGTTAAGACATGCAGAGGATATTGAGCACAAAAAAGCGGTTTTTATTTGCATGGTTGCTACGCCTGTCACACAAGTTGAAGTTTGCACAATGTCGGCCTAATCAATCACACTTTTCAACATACACATGCAAGCACACAAGATGTAAGTAAAACTAACGGCTGGAGTAGTTGATCGAGTAATTGATAAAAAGGAGAGAGGGACAGTGACCAGTGCGAGGCCAGGCTCGGTTACGTAGGTGGTCGATGCTGTCCACTTGGTTTTTTTAAATTTTACCCTCGCAAGTAAGCTTGTTGTGGAAAACAGCAAGACAAAACAAACGAAACTAGATAAACGAAAAACAGCCATAAGATGGACATTGGACATACTTACCTACAAGATGGACATTCTGTAAGATGACCCAATGACCTTTTTGTGCAGCAACTTCTAGAGCCTGCTCCGCGACTATTTCTTGTCCTTGGCCAAGAGATACACTGTGAAAATTTTCCGTTTCAGCAGTGAAGCCAAGCCGCTTGCCTAAAAATGTAACACGAGAAGTAATAGTGACGTATAATATCAAATTAACTCTTTCATTATACTCTCTGAACTAGGTCGAAGCTTGTACTAACGAGTTTGCGGGGCCCACCTCCGTGTCATTGCTCTCGGGCAACACAGCTTCTTTTGAAGATATGTCGCTGCGGTGGTGAGCCGTCGGCAACACCGTGTCCGATTTGACCGGCCCGAGAATTGAACTTCGAACTCCCCGCTCCAGAGACGAAAGCGTTACCGCTCGACCAACTCTTATTAGAAACTAAAGACGTTTACTTCGGTATCATTTGACCACTACTACTGACAAACATTTGCATGTATAATAATTACTTCTACAGTATTTATTCATTACTACCTCCACAGTAGTATATCAACGATTTCACAATATCATATATCCAATGTTGTAAATTGATGACTAGTGTCATATCACAGTCTCCCCAAATGTCCTCTAAAAAACGCCATCTTTGGTAAAATGCAATCTACATGATGTAAAATTTTCATTGCGAACCTCAAGACCGTGGCCACTCAAGCACCGAAAATTGCAATCGCTTTAGAAGTGGACCGACAACTATAGTCGCTAACGGCACCCTAAAGGATGGTGTGATTGGGAAAGAATATTAATCGAACTATTAAACTAATGTATTAAGAAAAATGCATTGAGAAATTGATCATCAGCAATAGCAGCGTTCAAAGTCTTAGAGGCACAATTAAAACTATGACTAACAGCTTAAGACATACTGGGTCGGATTCGACTTTTGTCTTCTATTCTTCGCTAGCACAGCTAGAACTATTGACATTATTTTGCCTTTCTGTGCTCATGTTCATACATGTAGTCCTAACTATACTGACAAGGAATAGAAAACGAAAATCGAATCCAAAACAGAATGTCTTAGGCCGTTAATCGTAGTTTTGATTGTGCCGCTAAGACTCTCAAGTCAATACTGCCTGAGTGTCTATATAACTTATCGCTATTAACCTAATGCTTCAACATCTTTCAAAGGATCAACGCCAGGAGACAGGACGAAGAATAAAGGTGTGCTCCTCGAACTTTCTTCAAAAGTCTTGATAAATTCAATTCCTCTGTTTTCCACATATTTTGCTCCCAAATGTTTCTCAACAAAATCCCTTCAAAAGTGTAACATTACTGAACGTTGAAAGTATTAAACGAAATAGGGTAACAAGGTTTTCATAAACGTGAGCAAAATGTTAGCTGAAACATCTTTCGTGAAGTTCAGTACTAATGATATGCATTAAAAAAAAGAAAAAAGTTTATAGTGGTTTTGTTAAAAAAAACTATGATTTTAAGTTTTAATTCCAGTGAGCAGGGCAGAAGCCTTAAATGGAAAATTGTCGACTATTTCATTTACGGGCAAGTTCTAGCTGGTGACCATTAATTCAGTTTTAAATTTTTCCATGCAGTTTAATTCCGAGAGAAATTATGAAACAATAAGGAAATAAAATGAAAATATGAGATTGGCGATGGTGGATAATATTGCTATACGTGCAAACACAACAACATCAACAACTATAAACAACAATACATTAACTTTACATATTGCACAACATACCCCAAGGCATATGTCATTCGGTCCGGCCTCAGAGTTCTCAGTATGCACATTTGCTGAACGGGTGGTTTGTTTTTCCATTCTTGGGGCAGTTTTTCTTTCTCTGGTGCTTCACTGTCGACCAACTTCTTCCATCTCTTCGCAGAACCTTCTATGTCTCTGTCAAGGTTGAGAAATTCGTCCAATGAAGACATCGCTTTAATCACACCCCAAGCCTGTAATTTGAAAAAAATGAATGAAATGTTAAAGCAGTTGAAACATTCTACGATGAGGACATTCTCAAGACCACAAAAATATATTTGCTGAGTGAAAAAATCGTGAGCTTTAAAACGTTTGTTGGATTGCAATATTTTCAAACTTTCAATAACTTTTCTAAGTTCTTTTTTCACAACTGTAAGGTATCACTTCCTCACATATCTGCTTTCCCATTAGGCGAGTGTTTCAGTGTTTCATCAGCATCTGAATTCACTCATAGCCTATCCTGGCAGCCCATCCGAACCTTCAAACCACACACGAGGGCAATTTCTGCACTTGCCATCGTACCCTCTTCTCAGATTACTCTGATTAAAGTCTGACAACAAGGTCACCAGAAAGAGGATTCTCGACCAGTATCACACTGGCACTTCACTTTGCTCAACCACATTGCGCTAGCATCACTAAGCGTGGGCACCATATATGACATCACATTAGCAATTTACCACAATAATACGCTTTATGTTAATTTTGGCTGTTGGGGTTCAAAATTTGTAATAGGCATTTATACAGTTATGTACGCCTGATGATAAAAAACAAGTTTGAAATATGAATATAGCGTATTACTGCGGTAAATTGCTAATGTGATGTCATTTATGGTGTCCATCCTTAGTGATGCTAGCGCAATGTGGTTGAGCAAAGTGGAGTGCCAGTGTGATACTGGTCGAGAATCCTCTTTCTGGTGACCTTGTTGTCAGACTTTAATCAGAGTAATCTGAGAGGAAGGTACGATGGCAAGTGCAGAAATTGCCCTCGTGTGTGGTTTGAAGGTTCGGGTGGGCTGCCAGGATAGGCTATGTGTGAATTCAGATGCTGATGAAACATTAGCCTAATGGGAAAGCAGATATGTGAGGAAGTGCTACCTTACAGCTGTGAAAAAAGTTTTAGTTCCAAATCTGCTATGTAACTTCTGAATTTTTTAAGTTTATTATTGAGCTGTTCGAGTCCGAAGAACGCACTCCAACTTGCAACACCCTTGTTTAATGAAATTTTCTTCATTAATAGGCGTCCACTTGAGGAATAGGCTAACATTTGTGAAAATGGAAATAAACAAACAAACCTGGTTGCTGAGATAATCAACTGGACTTGTCATTGGCTGGCTAGTGGGAAACCGCAATAAAACTTCAAGATCTTTTGGGTCGAGGTCACCACGCATTTGCAAGACTTGAAACGCAACCTTGAAAAAAATATTCGCTCTAAAACTAATGTAGCAAGCCAGCAATTATTTAAGGTTCTCTATTTTGGAAAATATGAAGTAGTAAAAAGAAGTGTGAAATATGGGCAAACACATTAAAATACTTATTTTTTAGCACGTAATAGGCTCCAGAAAAGCCAAGAAATACAGAAAAGGTTTGATATTAACTACTATCTTTTATAGGCAGAACTAATTCAATAGTATTTAGGATATGTGACGCGATGTCTTGTGAACTATTAAATTAGTTCTGCCTATAAAAAATATTGTATTCGCACTGGGTGAATTGTTGAATGTTGATCTTTGTCCTTTAAACAGCACGGGTGCAATATCATTTAGGATATGTGACGCGATGTCTTGTGAACTATTGAATTAGTTCTGCCTATAAAAAATATTGAATTCGCACTGGGTGAATTGTTGATCTTTGTCCTTTAAACTACTATCTGTTTTTCTAAAACCGTTTGCTGTAACATGTTAATGCAATCTATGCCAGATTACAAGACACTTTAATAATTCTTGAGCAACAATCGGTTAAATAAAAAGATATTTAATACGGTTGTGACAATGTTTTCCATATCTACAGGCCCTATGTACCAAGGCGGTGAAGATCAGCTTGTCCTTCTCGAATAAACCTCTGCTCGTGTAGACAAACGTCTCGTATGTAACGGTGTCAATGAGGTTATCCACCCTTTCCGTCACTTTTTCAAATGCTGGTGTGATGGCTATAGCTCGCATGAATACCACAATGAATGCCTAAAAAAGAAGTGTAAAGTAAGTTCATTCATGGCAATCAAATCGGTTATGCACGGCTATGCAGGCAGCACAAAACCTGAAATGAGCCAACACAAACTTTGCGATCTAAAATTTTAAAAGAAAGACTTCATCTGTTTGTGATTCGACAAGATTTTCAAATCGTCATAAAGCTAGAACAATATTGTTCGATTTATATACAGAACATACAATTTTTGCTTTAAAAAAAATACTATGCTCTAACGTACATGCTACCACACTCAGAGTTATTATGAATAAACGCTTAAACGAAGCATATCCAGGAAGCCTATAGTTAACAGCAATCATAGCATCAGTCAACTTACTTTGAGGGAGAACTGATAGATAGGGTTGATTTTGTGCAAGTCATTCATGATAAAGTAGAGCAATGAAGCTCTGGAAGCAACCGGTCTATAATGTTCTCTGGCTTGATTAATGTGGATCTCATTTTTCTTCGCTTCTTGAACTTTGACCTATAAAGCAAAAGTTTCACAATTTTTATTCTGCTGGAGATACTTCATCAAACATTTTAAAAAGTTAAAAACACGGGGGATGGGCCTCTATGTATGTAAATAAATCTTACTTTTCCACCGTGAGCAAAGTTTTTAAATTAACAAAAAATGTAATAAAGATTTTACAAGTTTCAGAGAGAAAGTCATATATCAAAAAACCAGATTAGGAAATCAGTTGCCTATGTACAATTCTAAGTCCAAGATCTAAGTGGAAAATAAGTTGCAAACATAGGTCTATAAACAGCACATACCTGAAGAAACAACCCCGGACAAATAGTTCGCTCAATTAACAACCCAAATATATAAAGCATATTGACAAATACAAAATTTAATACAATTGGTTGTGTATGCTGCATTAGATCAATAAAAATTACTGTAAATTCTAACCTCAATCTCTTCTGATGTTCGTTTGGTATGCTCCAGGTTTTCCACTAGTTCAGTGTCACCAAGGAAATTTCCTTCTGCAGCAGAGAGTCTACTCAGTAAGTTGTCCTCAAGTCTTTTCAGCGATATTTTGAAATCGTTTTGCTGTTTCGTGAGTTCAACCTGCAAAAGCATCACATTTTAAAGAGCATGATACACTCGATATGAAAAAAATAATTAACTTTTTTGAGCAATAAGTGATTCATTTAGCTGCATTTTTGTGAGATATTTTTTAGGACAGCTCAGCGGTGATAGCTCAGTGGCAGAACGCCGGGCTAATTGTTGAACTAACAATGCGTCATTGTGTACTTGGGAAGATGCTTAACGCATATTTCCAATTGGGGCCCAAGCAGTTTACCCATTGTGGTGGCTCATCCTGACAAAAGACTTTAACCAGAACCCCAAAAAAGGGTGATTTGCTTTGGTGTGGTTAGACAGACGCAAAGTACCTGGTTCATAAGCGTAAATGAATGAATTTAGAATCAATTTGGTCTGAGTTAGTGGTTCATTTTTGTTTGACTTACCACGCTCTACTTTCTTATGATACGCTATGAAAACATTCCTAAATCAATAGACAACACGCTGGATTTTTTTCAAGCTATGCAAAAACGTATTTTTTCAGTCGTTTTTAATCAGCTGATTAATCACGTGATTGCCAAAATTATCCTATGACTGCATGCATGACCAATACTTTACCTTGTGGTTTTCCAGGTCTGGCCTTTCAGTGCTGACAACATTAGCCAGCAGTTGATCTTCCAATCCGTCTCTTGTGACGGTGAAGTTAATCAGTGTACTCTGAGCTTGCATTTCTGGTTTGTAATGTGGATTTGCCAGCTTGGTTTGCAAAATCAATCTGAGAAAACAAAAAGAAAGCAATACTGTAAAATAAAATGAAATAATAATTATAACTCTTACTTTCAACAGTATTTTAAATTTTTTAAATAGTAAAAAAATTTCAGAGTATAATTGCATCTCAGCCATTCAGGAAACACCAATAAAATAATGATGAAATGTTTTCAAAAGGTGCATTGAATAAAATTATTTTTAGAGTAAGTTGGCCAATTGAAATTTTCGCACACTAACTCATTTTGTTAGTCAAATAAAATACTCTTTTTATATCACAGTATTTTAAATAATGAAGCAGGTGTGATGGTCAAATACTAACTTCTTTCAAAGCCGATTCTTATGCAAATGAATTTTACGCACTTGAATTGAGGATGATATTCAACTTCCTTGTCTCCAATTCGTATATATTTTCCTTTCTTGATGGTATTTCGGGCAAGGAGCGGTTCCAAAACAGGGTCGATTGTCTCGCCAATATTCTCCAGCAATACCTTTCCGCCTAAATACATACTGGTTGTATGCTGGATACAGCTAGCTGACTAATTTCACAACATTTTAGAAACATCCATAGCGAGGCAGAACCAGCTTTTTAGCTCGTCAGTTTAAGGGCTGCAACTCGAACTTGAACTCGAAAAACTAGGTTGTTTTGCCGAACTCGAACTCCAAAAAATAATTTTTCTGAAATTCGAACTTGAACTCGACAAAAATTGTTCGAGTTTGTTAAAATAAAATTTAGAGATTAAAAATTGTCGGATAGAACTATTTAAAGCTGATTGTGCCATGTAAATTGAGATTGTCGTTCACTTGTTTATGCCGTAGCGACCAAGAAAAAAACAGCATGTCTACAAAAAGAGAACGAATAAGCCGAAAAGCAAACTTAGTGTTTTTGTCAGCTTGAACGTCAACTCAACAAACTAGATATTTTCGCCGAACTTGAACATGAAAAAATTAAATCAGAGAACTCGAATAAAAATCGGACGAGTTTGCAGCCCTGGTCATTTTTATGCAGACAGCCTTTATTGTAGCTAGAAATGCAATGAGTAATAATACAATTAGTACAAATGTTAAGTTTGTGGTGCTTCATAAGTTTCATCAAAGCCAAAATTGCTCAATAATTCTCAGAAGAAAAAAATGGTAAATGAGTTAATTTTAACCCAAAACACAAAGCCAAAACAACTGGAAACATAACTTGACATTTCGCGAAATTACTTCTTACATAGTCAAAAAAGAAGTAGTTTAACGAAACGTCAAGTTATGTTTCCAGTTGTTTTGGATTTGTGTTTATATTCAAGATATTGAGATGTTTCGCACGTTATACTCCGAAATATCAGACTTAATTTATCAAAACCTTGTGTTTGTTTATCAATAACGGACCATCTCTCAACCACTACAGGCCTAAATTTCTGGTTGATTGATTAACCCATATTTTTCCTCCACTCTCGAGGAAGCGACGGTGGCGCTTTTATTTTGGACAAATCGTCCTCAACTGATAAGGAGTTGTCCGTATTCCAGGCCTTCTGATTGACGTTTGATTTCTTCCCACGTAAATTTGCTGCTTGTTCGAGCCAAGAGATAAGGTTGGTTGATCTCCGAAATAATATTCTTACCTTCTGATAGGCACTTTTCAATTACATCCAAGTAACCTTTGTGACCCATATGCACAGTGTGGAGGTCGTCTCCATAGTGACCTTTAATCCATTTGATCCCCTAAAAAAAAAACGATGAAAAAAGTCAATAGTAAGCCAAACTACAGGCAGAAACTAAAAAAATCTTGTTAGCAAAAACAATTTGGCAAACAGTTTTTTAAGTTCAGAACTTAAAGACTTTTTTTTGCAGGTTTTACGAATCACCTCTACTCCTAGGGGTGATTATAAGTCAACATTTGAACTTCTCGTGAAACCTGCGGCGAATTATTGATTGTCATGATGTTTCAATTAAATGTAATAAACAAGACACTTAATTCTTTAGTTTAAACGGAGGTCGCTTCTGTAGCTACAGACTTACAGTCTAAAAGGCCTAAAAACCTAAACCGACCTGCAATTGTGGATCGACAATCAGCGGCCAACGTTTGCAGTTGGACAAAATCGCAGCGTTTTCGCTCGACATTCGATCAGATGGAAGTCCTTCGTTGTTCCATGACGCAATTGTGGCGTCATCAACCAGCAGGTCAATTGGGTCCAAACCTGAAAACACAGAAAACTTTTATGGAATACATTACCCAAATTTGAACATTGCTCAAACTTGAAAATTAGGCCACCCTTTGATTTTTCAGTAAACATAATCCTAAAGAGATAGCGCAGTACGATACTGACTATAATTTAAGCCCTTCTCGTAACTATTACCTTCTGGATTCAATACTTGTGTAAGCATTTAGCATGTTTTTAAATAGCTAAGCAATAATAGCTTTGTCTTTCCATCTATTTAAAACACCGTGCTGTAGTAAAACTGTAACTTCTCGGGAATATATCAAAATTTTGCAATCACTGTCAGCATAGACGCTGTAGCTAACATAATTATACATTACATGTTACTGTAGGTTGGTTACTCAACTATAAAAAATTAAAAAAACAGTGCCGGTAGTACATTTTGATGCTAGTGAGTAAAAATCAGCAAGATTTACCTTCAGTTAGGGGAATTTTCACTTTCTGCTTCTTTAGGAAAGGGAGCCATTGGCTAGCTAGAAGATCACTTCGATACGACTTTGTAAAGTAACCCAAATAGGAAACAAAAGCAGCAGTCAACAGCACATCACCACTCAACGTCTGCTTCTTGACTTGAAGATTTGTAACTGATTGAGACCAGCGAACTTTCTCACTCTGCAAGCCTTTAACCAACCTAGAAATAGTACAATGGTAATACTGACTTAGTAGATGTTTGGGTCATTTAAAACTCTGAAAATCAAGCACAAGTACACCATACAATTTGTAGTTACATTTTCATTTACCGAGCTTCCAAGGCTGGGAGACAGCAAAGAGGCTTTCGGTCTTCGAGTCAAGTTGTCACCAGCCCACCTGTCTACCACACACGGTGGAGGCTTCACACTGTCGATGAACATATTGCTTGGTGGCTAAATGCACTTTTGCACTATTTAGTTGTAGCATCTACCGCAAAATACTGTTGAACAATAAAATGCATTTCAAAAATGTGTGCAAAAGATAATAGACTTATATTTGTGAAAAGGTAATTAATTCTTTGTTGAATATCCTTAGCAATGCAATAATCACATAAATTACGCGGAAAAATACGCAATCAGCTCAAATCTCTCAATAGCTTACCTGTTGGCCAAAGTTATGGTCTTTTCTGTGTTAGCTACTTCATTACTGCACTTCACTTTCTCTGCAGTAGCCTCTTCGAAATCTCGCGTTAGTTTTGCCAAATCGTCGTCTAATTTCGAAATTCTACTTCGAATTGTCTCCAGTTTATGCTGAGCAGCTGAGAGCTCGGCGTTCGCAACATCAAGTGCTCTTCGCTTTGGTTCAACGTCACAGTACACCTCATACCTAAAAAATAATGTTTTTTTTCATTATTTACACACTGTTCCAGACCATAGACCTAGGATTTAACACCTACAAACCCTAAACGACCCATCATCTTTCTAATAGTCAAGAGGATGGTGCTTCATTCTAATAGATCGTCAAGTTGGGCAATATCGTCAGCATTCCAACCCAAATCAAGGCAAAATACTACTTAATTGTATAAAAGCATCAGCTATCAGTCATTGTGGCTCCCGGTATACCGCATTACATTCAATTTATTGTCTGCAACGTGGCTAAGAGGGTAAAGTTGTCGTTTTCACGACGACCCTAATTGCATGATTTGGATTCAACCCCCACCCTGATCACGTTGTTGCGTCCTTGGATAAGACGCTTTACGATGTTTATCTCTGCTTGGTGGCTTCGATCAAGCAGCAAATTTACGTGGGAAGAAGTCAAAACGTCAACCGGAGAGCTTGGAATAACGTCAACTCCTGAGCCAAGTGAGGAAGATTTGTCCAAAATAAAAGCATCACCGTCACTTCTTCGTGAGTAGAGAATAAATATGGATTAATCAATCAAACACTAACCAAATAGTACTGCAAGTAAAGTAAACCAAAAAAGGGTATGCCAAGAAAATGAACACCAAAAAGGGTACAAAGTGTAAAAAGAGTATACAAAAGACCGTGACTTCGATGTATGGTGTGGAACAGTTGAATTCAAAATCTTCCATTTACACTTTTGAATTTACCATTTCACAATGTTTATGACCCAAGCACAGAGGCCAGCAGCAGCAACAGATTTCTTCCTGACTGTATCCGGATTGAAATCCTCCTCCTCCATATACTGACGCGTTGCTTTCAAACAGTTTTCATGGATGTTTTCTTTGTCGTAATTAATCAAGGAATCCAAAAACGCTTCAACCTAAAGGGAAAATTTTTAGGATATTTTTTTGCAAAATATTGGTTTGTGATCAGAAAGATTATGTGACATGTTGTCTTCATTCTACATAAATAACTTAAAATTTTTACCAAGAATAGCAACTTACACAAATCTAGAGTTAAATATATTAGGGTGTTTCATTTTTTCACCATTTTTGAAATTAAAAAAGCTTGGGTCCGCATATGATGGGATTTTGGACACTGATTTCAAATCTGTAATTTTTATTGCATTATGACGTCATTTAGATGTGGCACCGCGTGCTCGAAACTTCCGTGGGGCGTAAAATGGGGAATTTCCCATAACTCACAAACGCGTTGTCCTAGGAAGTCAATATTGGTGTCAAAATGCGCAGAAGGGTCGGTTTCCTATACCCTCTCAAGAGACACCAACGTCGTATCTCCATCGTAACTCGAATAAAATCAAAAAAACTAAAATTGACGTATTTTTTGAGGGTCAAATTGCAACGCATTTTGTTGCTGGCAAAAAATAAATTAGAGCTGTTACTTCGTAATAAAAAACATTACGACGTCACACCTGTAACGTTCTAAAAGTGTTTTCTACAACTATTTAAACATAAAGATCAATTTTAAGAATTATTTCACCAGTTGTTGCTAGTAGTGCAGCTCAATGCAAAATCGAAGAGTGTTGATGATTGAAATGGATAAAATGCCTACAAGGAAATTAGATGACCTAAGTTATGCGAGAGAGATGAAAAGGAATGCTTTGCCTTTGCAAAAAGAAGTTATCTGGCATTTCGAATATTTGAGAGGCAAGCTTAGTGAAAATTCTGTAAAATTTCAAAAGAAAGCACCAGGTTATAACGATGTGAGAGTGCAGTTGTTGGATGACATTATCGGCTAATGGGTAAAATCAGGTTTGCCAGTCTTAAGCAAGATTAGGGTTGAGACAAAACTAAAAGAGATGTTGCAGAAGTGGAAACTTGCATCGAAGAGGGCAAGGAAGAGCAAAGGTAACTTGACCAACTGTAACTGGCTAAACCAAGTGTTTGATATATGAAATGCAAGTGCAAGTATGAGAAAGTAAAAGTCCACCAGGGAAAAGTTCTCTGTGCGTGCTCTTTTGAAGATCGAGTTCCTGCTGTTGAGATTGATTTTTTGATGGATCAACGGGGCGAAAGAAAAATGATGTTAGGATGGAGCAAAGACATTAACTTTACCAAGAAAGCAATCGAAAAAAAGAGACGAGAGGGAAAAGAACCTGATACTCGACCCTTTTCTACATCCGGCACAAATAGCAAAGCTGTAGTTGCAACTTATGTCACGACCACAAAGCTGAGAAAACGAAATATAGCGGAGGTTGGAGAAAGCGAAAATTCAAGTGACGCCGAAAATGCCAGTGTTTGCGAAGCTCGCGATCCCACGTTTTCGCCGAAACCAGTTACCGGAGGCAAAAAGTACGTAAAAGTCAAGACGTCAAAAGTTAGCGCAGAAAGTTGCATCCTTGCTGACCGCCGCCTGACCAGCATACGGCAGCATTCTGATCAACTCTTGTCGGTAGCTGGTTCCGCTATTGCAGCTTCGCCCTCAACCATTTTTCGCGAACGAGAAAAAATTCGAATGACGGCATTGAAAAATTCTGAGGCCCTGCTGAATGGTTGCGGTTTTTTGCAACTATGTAACGATGGGCGAGTTGTCAATAAATCTGATAGATATGTTTTTCTTGGACAGTTCTTACAAGCAGATTGCAAAAAAGAATCAGTCATAGCGGTTAAATCTTTTCCTAGTGGTACATCTGTTATGAGTGAAGTCTTGTTTGATTGCAAAAAAGAATCAGTCATAGCGGTTAAATCTTTTCCTAGTGGTACATCTGTTATGAGTGAAGTCTTGTTTAACACCATCACAACTGAAGCTTGCGAGAAGTCACTGGCTAAAGTATATTCCGTGATGGCAGATACAACCGCAATAAACACAGGCAAAAAATCAGGGGTAAACAAACGTTTGCAAGACTACTTCATGGAAAATGTGGGGCACGATATTCATACTTTGGAATGTTTATTTCATGTCAATGAAATATACTTCACGCATGTGGTGTCACTGGTTGAAGGGAAAAAGAAAGGTCCAGGGATGATGCAGGAGGGAGCTTTATTTAATAAGATCAAAAGCATTCCAAAGCCAGAGCCAACCACTGAAATTGTTCGTGAAAATTTATCGAAAGTTTCCATCACTGGTATAGCTTTGCAGCCTTTGCTTCACCTAAAAAGTAAGGTAGAGTGGTTTGCCGAACAGAAAAGAGGTGGGCTTGAGCAAAAAGATAATTTCAGGACAGATCAAATGTGCATGCTAGTGTTGGCTTGCTCCACCTTCATGGATGTGCCTGCCGCTCTGAAATCTCTTTTGTTGTACACAAGCAAGAAACCTTGTGTCACTCCAGATGGATAACCACTGCTAGCGGTTATCTTCGCTTGTACCTTTTCAATTCAAACAAGCTTTCTGATGAGGAGAAAATCAAATTGACTAAATTGATCTCATATATCGTGTCGGTCTTTGTCCCTTCCTTTATTATGATTCACCTGAAACCAAAAGCATGTGATGGGCCATTTTTAACTCTTTTCCAACGAGATTTGCTTTTCGCATACCGTGAGATTAATGGAGAAGTGGCAGATGTGGTTTTGAAATATTTTGTTGAGCACGGATCGCAATGGTTGTCTCCAAAAAAAGTTGCATTAAGTCTATTTTCTGATTGTCCACCATTCTCCCTCAATGCTGTGAAGACTTCTAGCTCATTGCCTGCAGATGTCGATACCCGTGTGCAGTTGCAATGTCGAGCAGCAAGACTCAGAAATTTTTTCACCGTCCAGTCTCAACGGGCACCGTGTGTTATGCACAACAGTATACCTGCAATGTTCTGGAAGACTATTGAAAACAACAATCGGTGCACCGAACGGCAAATAGGAAAACTTAAAAACATCATTCAAGATCGAGTTTGTGATGACAAGAGAAACCGCCGTATTGATTTACGATTGCGTTCGTACTTATGTAACATGGAATAGAGTGTTGAATAAAATGTTTGTGGTTGTTTAGTTGTGCGTTGTAGGCCATTAGGTACGACTTTGCAGTCCAATTAGACTTTAGATAGCAAGCTATTAAAGCTAACATAAAAATGAACAATCAAAAGTCGAAATCAAACCTACGTTTAAGAATTGCTTGATGACGTCAGATGCGAAATTTGTAAATGTATGTATTTCGAAAAGCATCTTACCCGTAGCTACTGGTCTTACGACTGGAGCAGGTAAAGGTAGTAAAAATTGAAGTCAGTCGCATTAATAACTAATGGTAGCAAAGCATATAACTTAATACAGCACCCAAATACGTCAATTTTAGTTTTTTTGATTTTATTCGAGTTACGATGGAGATACGACGTTGGTGTCTCTTGAGAGGGTATAGGAAACCGACCCTTCTGCGCATTTTGACACCAATATTGACTTCCTAGGACAACGCGTTTGTGAGTTATGGGAAATTCCCCATTTTACGCCCCACGGAAGTTTCGAACACGCGGTGCCACATCTAAATGACGTCATAATGCAATAAAAATTACAGATTTGAAATCAGTGTCCAAAATCCCATCATATGCGGACCCAAGCTTTTTTAATTTCAAAAATGGTGAAAAAATGAAACACCCTAAAATATATATATCCCTTTTCGGAGAGTTTTTTTAGTTGTTTTTTTAAAGACGTTTTTTGAAAATACAAAAACCAAAATACAACAGAAATTGCCGTAGTCCAAAATGGAATTCCTAAAGGCAAAATCCTTTAGGGCAAGTACACTTAATCACTTAAAAGTGAACGCACCAGCATAGTTGACGTATAGCGCTTATATAGTTAAAACATAATGAAGTTTCAAATACATTACTTGTACTTAGTTATAAAAGTTTCTAGAAAAAAGCAAGAATAACTAACTTTTCCCATGAACACTTTAGCTGCCTTCCAGCTTCTGTCTTTTGGCACTTTGCCATCGGGTGCACACAAACACATCACCGCAGCAGTCACATTGGTTACGGCTTCGATGGGGTTGGGGAAGGTTTTGAGTTCAGTGAGATTGTTCTTGTTCAACGTGTTCAATGCCTCGGTCGCAGCTTGCAGGGCTGGTTCAGCCTTCACCAATTCCTCTTCACACTGCTTTTGTTTCTCGGCTACTTCAGCAGCAATAACTGCGACCTAACAAAGAAAATCATGTGAGGTTAGTTATTTGACATTCAAAATTGCATAAATATTGAGCAGCGAAATCCCCAAATTGAAAAAACCTGAACATAGGTAGTTAGAACATTAGAAAGAATACCTCTGGAAGTGTTAACTACGTAAAGCAATCTTGACTCGCTTGAGCCACAAAAAATGCTGTGAAGTCAAACAGGGCATGGAAAATCATTCTAATGCTACTTTGTTGGATAAAACTATGGGGCGCCGTTTGTGAACCCTAATTTGTGCAATGTTTTTTTGCATATTTAATTAAATAGTCATTTTAATTAAATGTACAAAAATAAATATACAAAAAAACACGTGCAAAAATAAATATGCAAAAATTTTTGAATATTTATTGCACCATAATTTGCGCAACGTATTTTACATATTTAATTAAATAGTCATTTTAATTAAATATACAAAAATCAATGCCGCAGAATACACCGTTGCAAAAATATATAGAAAAAAAATTGTTACACAAAAATTTTTTGGGCAAAAATTTTTAACACAAAAGTTGTTGTTGCAAAAATAAATCCATAAAAATTTTTGTGATTTTGTTTTTGCAACATCATTTTTTGCATCAAAATTTTTTGCATTACAATTGTTTGTGTCAGAAATATTTGTACATTTATTTTTGATAGCAAAGAAACAACACACGCCGAAATAAAAGTGCAAAATTTTGTGACGCAAAAAATGTTGATGCAAAATTTTATGTCACAAAAAAAAACGCGTGCAAAAATAAATCGTCAAAAATATTTGACTATTTAGTTCGTGTCCATAATGATAAAGGGTTGGAATTATGCAGGCGGGAAGGCATTGGCAAGGTATAAAACTGGAACTTCAAGACGAAAGCTTCGGGAGGTACGGCAGCCTACAGTAAGGTACAAGCCCGCTTATGAGACCTCTCGTTGGGCTGGGAAATTAAGGTTCATTCACTCGTACCTTCCCGCCTGCATAATTCCAACCCTTTATCATTATGGACACGAACTAAATAGTCAAATATTTTTGACGATTTATTTTTGCACCCGTTTTTTTTGCAACTTGAAATTTTGCATCAACATTTTTTGCGTCACAAAATTTTGCACTTTTATTTCGGCGTGTGTTGTTTCTTTGCTATCAAAAATAAATGTACAAATATTTCTGACACAAACAATTGTAATGCAAAAAATTTTGATGCAAAAAATGATGTTGCAAAAATAAAACTGCAAAAATTTTTGTAGATTTATTTTTGCAACAGCAACTTTTGTGTCAAAAATTTTTGTGTAACAATTTTTTTTCTATATATTTTTGCAACGGTGTATTCTGCGGTATTGATTTTTGTATATTTAATTAAAATGACTATTTAATTAAATATGTAAAAAAACGTTGCGCAAATTATGGTGCAATGAATATTCAAAAATTTTTGCATATTTATTTTTGCACGTGTTTTTTTGTATATTTATTTTTGTACATTTAATTAAAATGACTATTTAATTAAATACGCAAAAAAACATTGCACAAATTAGGGTACACAAACGGTGCTCCATATAGGATAAAAACAACGTAAATCAGCGATTCTGCGCAAAAACAAAAAAACAGTACTATTAATCAATAATAACTTGTCACTAGTGTACCTTTTTCTCTTCTTCATCAGCAATATCTTTTTCTTCTCCTACATTCTCAGTGTCTCTCCCCACACTCATCAGCAGATTCTCAGTTGTTTCACTTCGAGATTTCAGCTCTACTTCTTGAGCAGCCAACTTAGCTTTCAAATCGTCCACCTGTGAGAAAAAGAAAGCTTAAGAAAAGCAATTGATTGTTGTAATAGGGATGTTTGTTTTTTCCTTTTCCCTCGAAAAACTAATCAATCAATTATTTGGCCAAACCAAATGCGTTTCTGCAATCCAAATATTCCAGACATTAAATGTTTCAGTTGTGACTGCTAAGAGACCCCCCGCCCCCCAAAAACAAATGCATTAAGTTACTTGTATAAGCATACAAGCATTTCCATGTTCAAAATGCCAGCATTCAATTAATTTTCACCAATTTTCCTTGATCAGAATTTATATCAACTTTTTATTGCCATTGATTATCTTATTCACTGGAATATTCAAACAATAACCCAACCTGTTCAGATGTATTTTGGAGTTTCAGCAACCCGTTTTCCAGTCTTTCCATTTTCTTCGTTAGTTCGTTGTTTGTGTAACCAATCAAATGTTTGTACAAGTCGATTTGCTCCAAGAAGCTTTTCGGAGTGGTGTAATTGTACCTACAAAAATTGCAATCTTAGTTTTGTTCTTTCAAATAAAAATGCTAAAAAAATACTGAAAATCATAAAAACTTCTGCAACAATACTTCTTTTCATCTGCAATTTCTGTATTGTAAGAGCTGAAATATCGTGCAAAGGATTTTGTACGCACCTTCTGTCGTTTAATTTGTACTGTTGGCTGACTGTGTTGACTGTTTCATGGGCGTGAGCCATGAACTTTGCGATGCTGTCCACAATAGACTCAGATGGTTCAGCTTTGTTTTCTGAAAACATAACTCTAATTACAAACAACAACAAAAATACACAAACAAAATAACGGGTTTTGCTCCAAATATGTGGAAAATTTAAGAAGAAAGTCAAACAATCAAACAGACAACGGAATAAATAAAAATTGCAAGCGGATAAGAATTCATGCAAAATTGAAAAGCTCTTTCTCGTTAGTTAGGATAACTGTGAAGCAATCAATCAAAAATTACATTCTTTACTCTTGGTCGGATTTGGTGTTTTACGTAATGGTAATTACATCTTTATCCAACTGGTTGCCTTGGCCAGGAAACAACGAAGAAACTTTTTCAGTGTTCGAATCAAGCTACCACCTGCCCACTTGTCTACAACAAACGGTGGACACTTTACCGTCCCCAATGTCATTTTTGGTGCGAAACATCAAGCAGGAAAGCTGTGAATACCAATTTTTAAAGTCTTTAGTTTGACCCCACAGGAAATCAAACCCGAGTCTATCGTGTCAGAAGCAGATGCTCTACCCACTCGGTCACTGATTGACTAGCATTGTGTATCTTGACATTTCCAATTAACAGACAGACTTACCTTTGCCTTCATCAAATCCAAGTTCTTCGATTTCGGAGACAAACCGACGGCTGACACTCACTAGCGCATCATGTGGCCAAGCATGGAACCAGTCAATTGAACTGCAGTTGACCAAAGCTGGAAATTTCCGGCCTCGGACACGCAAAGTGGATCCAACGGGAGAAAAGCACAAGACAATCTAAACAAAATTGTAAAAACAAAAAGATATTGGAATAAGTACCGAACATAAAACAAATACATAGAAACAAAATTGCAAAGATATACGAGTACTTTGACTTAATTAAACATAGAATTCAATGATTGAAAACCATCGATGAATTTTAATTCAATCTTTCAGAACAAGTATGTGTCAGCTTCATTACCGGAACTAACTTGTCACGACCAAGTAGAACAGTAACTGGCTTTAGCGAAAAACCTCTAGAAACCAACTTAGTTAAACAATGTAATCAAAAATGAAGGCGCTTTTGATGCACTTTGCGAGAATTGGTTGATTCTTACTTTTAGTTTGTGTCGAACTCGGTCCAAGAAAAATTTCCAACAATTTTCTCTTGAATCAAACATTCCAAGAGCTCTGACTTCTCCTCGCACTGCACTTATGATTTCTTCGGTTTCTTCATCGCTGAATAAATCAGAAACCTCACCTAGCAAAGAAACATTTTTGTATTATCAGAAATCATTGTTAATAGATTCTTTAAACTGATATTAACCAACAGCTAAAATCAAAGACAGTATCGACAAATGTACAGTACGACGCGCAAAAAGTTTTTGAAGTTCTATAAGTCAATTTGACTCGAAGATCTTTTGATACAAAATCTTTCAGAAAAGTTATCGAGATAAGAAAAAAAATATTTTGCTTACCCATAGCTAAATGATCATTAATGAGAACCAAGAATCGTTCATCTGGCACATGGGCGTCAGTCATTAGAAATACGGTTTCAATGGACTTCACTCCAGTGCGGTAGTACAGAGATGCAAGATCAGCCTGAAATCACGAAAAGTAATAGAGTGTAGACCGGGTTTTTGACTCGATTTTGAAGTGTGCTGACCGATCTAAGATTCTTTCCAGCGTGGATCACAGCTTCAAAGTTAAGTAAGAAGAATAGTTTGCTGTACTTCAATAGAATGTAGCAGTAATTGCATACCAAAGAAATAGAAGAGCATTCATTTAAATTGTAAGGTTTGCTTGATAATTAAGGATGTGATCTTTCCAGCCTCTGCCATCACGAATTAGTAGTTCATTTCGATATTTATCATGCTATAACGTAAATTTACGTTTTTCTTGCGCCTTCTTTTTCAGTGTCCGTGGTGTAACTT
Organism: Trididemnum nubilum; assembly: GCA_963965965.1. Classification (NCBI taxonomy): domain Eukaryota; kingdom Metazoa; phylum Chordata; class Ascidiacea; order Aplousobranchia; family Didemnidae; genus Trididemnum; species Trididemnum nubilum. The sequence goes on from OZ014490.1 coordinate 9,111,330, forward strand.
GTCATTCAAAATAAAATTTAGAAAGAAGAAAAAACCATGCAGATGAAGTCTTTAAACAAAACAAGTCAACACTTACTCTCAAATCTTGCACTCCATAGCCTTTCTTTAAAGTCAGCTGAAAGACATCCAAACCAGAAATGAAGGCAGCCAACCGTGACAAACTCTGCTTTCCACTCCCTCCTACTCCTACCAGCAAAGCATTTCCATGTGGGGATTCAAGAATTCGATTGATGCGGCATCTAAAGAATAAAATTAGAGTAACATGTAAACGTGAGGCTGTTCAAAATAATTTTAGCTATGCATCTTTATAAAAAAAATAATAGGTTGTTTATTTAGATATTTTGGGGGATTAGGTGGAACCGGGAGTATTTTGACTTTAACAAGAACATTGGAGAGACTGGTTTTGCGATGATACTCACACATGCATAATTGCATCTTCAAACAGAACAAGATTCATGGCTGGTAAAACGTCGTTGTGGTTGTCCAGAGCTTCGAGTAGCAATTGTTGCAAAGAATCCCATTTTCGCACCGGCATGTATCTGTGAAATTGAATAAATTACTTCAAAAATATTAATCTCATACTATACTGTAGATTAGCTTTTGAAAAGCTTAATGCCCTTATTTTTCTGTAAGAACTGCGGTCAGTGAAATCTATAGCCACACTTGGGTTGTTTCTTCGTCAATGAGTGTTCTCCACAATCTATTATAAAATTAATTACATCTACCATGCTGTACCTATCCAGTACTGCTGCTGTATATGATTTAGTTAGCGAATTGTAAATGTTCTAACCTTGGCTCTCCAATTCCTTCAGCGAAATGGCAAAAAATATTTGGTTTAGCAAGAATTTTGTCATGAAATTCTTCGCCGCCCTGAAATTTCAAAATTCACATTATATCTTTATGATGTTATATATGAGTTCCCTATGAGTTAGTTACAGTAGACGAAAGAAATTAAATAATTGACAGAATTCTTTTCACCCCTTTAAGCTCTAAAACTGAAAACCAAATATCTTCTAAGATAGCTTGCCACCGGAATGAAAATAAGCTCGGCCAAAACTGAGGTATTTCATCTTTCAAGAAACCCTGATCAGTGCGTGTTACAAGTGAATGGAGCGACACTAAAGCAAGTAGAGAAGTTCAAGTACTTTGGGGTTGCATTTACGAGTGACGGAAGGCAAGATGAAGAACTGGATACCCGACTAGGCAAGGCTAGTGCAGTAATGCGAGCTTTGCACTATTCGGTAGTTATGAAACGAGAATTGTCAAAAAAGGCAAAGCTCTCAATTCTCAAAACAGTTTTTGTATCCATTCTCACTTATGGTCAGGAATCTTGGGTAACGACCGAAAGAATGCGATGACAAGTGCAAGCGTCCGAAATGAGGTTTTTACGAAGAATCGAAGGAGTTACACTGTTAAACAAGGTGCGTCGCTCTGAGATTTAAAAATCTCTGAACATCGAGCCATTACTTCTCCGAATCGAAAGGTCTCAGCTTAGATGGGTTGGCCATGTAAGCAGAATTTCTCAGGAAAGACTGCCCAAACAAGCTTTACTTGCCAAAGCAAATGGGAGAAGACCAGTTGGACGACGTACAACTAGATGGACCGATTGCATTGAGAATCTTGGACAGAATCGCTTGGGACTTCTAAGCGAAATGATGAATGTGATCGAAGACCGTGAAGTGTGGCGGCTTAATCTGGAGCTGCTGCCCCCGCAACCCTCACGGAAAAGCGGGAAATGAAGAAAGAAAAACAAGAAATGATTTAAATGGCCAAATTTAATGTTTAAACGAGGACTAAAGGCAAAATCAATGGGGGTATCTTAAATTTGGCTAATCGCATAGGACTATAGATTAGCGTTGACTCCATCTTTTTTGACCCATCCATTCTAGCAATATTCTATTTCAAACACGCCGTTGGTGCCTCTAATGTTATAAATTTTAATAATTTTTATTGGCAACCCTGTCGTTGATAAGCATTAGCGTCTTAGCGACGCCTTTTCAGTTCTATCCCAAAGCAACGATTAGGCTACTGCATTGGGTCGTTTTGCTGCGCACTAATCAGTTTGATCTTGTCAGCAGAATAGATCCGAATTGGATAAAAGAGTAAACTGTACGATAGCCAAGGTAACAAACGTCTAAGAACACGCGAAAGTAAGACTGGTAGAGTTATTTGAGTAATAGGCCATTGTTTTCAACTTAGATGGAAAAGTTTATCCTAGGGTTACAAAATACCGTAAGCAAATGCAATAGGCCTTCTCAAAAATTGGTAGTCTTATTACCAGGTATGAGTTTGTACCGTGTAGCTTCGAAATAAAAACCTTATTGCTAGACTAGGCTAGGATTTAGACTGAAATATACCTGACAGCTTGATTTTTACTGAAATCGCTAGGCTACCGAACAATCTACTTTTTTACCAGCTCAGATCTGTTGTGCTAATAAGATCAAACTGATCAGTGCGTAGCGAAACAACTCAATGCAGCAGCCAATCGTTGCTTTAGGTTAGAACCAGGAAAGCGTTGCTAAGACGCTAATGCCTATCAACGACGGGGTTGCCCATAAAAATTATTAAAATTCATAACATTTAAAGGTACCGAAGCCGTGTTTGAAATATTGTAAAATATCTCTGCAACGGATGAGTAAGAAAGGATGGAGTCGACGCTAATCTAGTCTAATACGATTAGCCAAACTTTAGATACCCCATTGATTTTGCCGTTAGTCCTCGTTTAAATTTAAATCAACATCGTTCTGAAATATATCTACAAAGCTATCCAAAAAATCGACAGCATACTTCAAAACTTCTCCGGATTGTTTCAGTCAGGATTTTGTCAAAGATAGCACTGTCTTTTTCCTCCACCATCTTATCACCGTATACTCGGATCGATTCGTGTTGCCAGAGGCGGATCAAGTCGAGTTGTGTCTTAACACACTCCGAAGAGGCAAAAAGCAGACCCTGTTAGAAAAGAAAAAAAGCATAAAAAATCGGTTTGGTATCACTGGTTCGTTCTGGCAGAGTGAGAAATTAAAAAACTTCACACAGGCAGAATACAGGGCGAACTCCAGGTTTTGGACTTCTTAAGCTGGACAGGACAAAACACCAAAAGCAAATTACAATTGTGATAAGTAACTTGAAAACATTTTGTCGTCTATTATAATCCTGTGATAATTTAAGTGTATATTACAGGCCAGTCGGGCGAGCGGTAAAGCTTCGTGTCTGGAGCGAGAAATCTGAGATTCAAATCTCAGGCCCGTAAAATCAGACACAATGTTGCCAACGGCTCACTAGTCACCACCGCTACAACATTTCTTCAAAAATACCAGCTGTATTGCCCGGGCGCAATGACGCGGAGATGGGCCCGGCCAACTCGTTACACGCTTCGGTGTAATACAGCGAGTAAAATGAAACAGAAGATAAAAATTAGTATTACCTGAAACACGTTTGACAAATCTCGTAGGTTAAAAGTGTAGTGAAACTTCACAGCAGTTGGAAGGAATGAATGTGTTATCCGCTGATGGAAAAACACAGCAGCTCGCACGATAGCCTCCGTGGATCTGGCAACCGATGGCGCAAAAGTAAAACCTGTAACATTCGTCTTTGATCAAAAAATCAAAAAAAGTTAAAGTAAAGTTTCTCTATTTAATCGAGGATAGAATATCCCAGTGTGCAATGTGAACAATAACAGACACCTAACTACAGTAAGTAAACAGACTGTTAAGGTATAAATAATTTAATACCCTTAAATGATTTGTTTTTGACCTTTTGACAGCCTTCGACACAGTAAACCATAGATGTTCTCTTCTCTCCGTTCGCAGTATCAGCGGCATTTCGTCAATACGATTTTATCTTGAGAAGAGGTAAATAATCCAAGATAAATAATTACCTGATCCGCCGGAGAAATGCCATGATGCAATCGTTTGGTAGATACTCTGTAAGGCTTCGTTAGAGGGGAAGTTGACAGCAAAAACACAGAAGTGTCGCTAAATGAATAAAAAAAGTATTTCAAACACAATGAAAACCATAAACCAACAAACGCTAAACCAAATTAAACCAATGCTTGTTGCTTAATCCAAAGTGATACGCGTGATTGTCACTGGTTTGCTTAAAACAGCGTCACTGCTAACTTTAGGGTGCTTAATAAAGAAAGCGCAATGGTTGTCAATAGTGTTATCTAGTTGAATTTTTCAATTTTCGGATTGGCAACTATGATATGGAAACAATTTTTTGCTCAACCACAAATTCGAGGAAGAAAGTGCAACATTTGATCACAAGTTAGCTGAATTGAAAAGTGATTTTGAAGCAACTAAAGCCGGACTTTCAACCTCAGCACTGTTAGAAATATTTAAGAATAGGGTATACCATAGAGCAGACAATTTAGCAACGGACGAGGGAATATTTATTGTAACCCTACCACACCTGCAAACGAGGATTGATAGTGAAACTTCCTGCTGTAGGGTTCATACACGAAATGTATTGAGCATTGTGGATATCTTTCAAAGTCAATTTGCCGCGGTCATACCTAAAAATCGTATTTGCAAATGAAAATGGAACAAAAACATCAATTGATTTTTTAAAAGTATCACTATAATTCCATAAATCCTAATTGGACCTTTTCCATTGGCTAGACAAACTTAGGTTGTATCAGTTGTATCATTTGTTCTTCAGACTTGACGTCAGAAAAATGGCTGTCACAGACCGTCTCCAGCGGTAAAAAAGGATACTAGCAGACTAGCTGCACGACGGAAAGCATTGTGTGCAGTAAAATATTTGTTACCGCCTTATTTTCACACAATTACATTTCACTACAACTAAATTTCAAAAAATTGTACCAGTGTCCGTAGTCCATGTGTTGCCGGATTAGCGTATGTGGCCCCACTGTTCCATATGTGTCAACTTCTGGCATGTTTAGATCATCCAGGAAATAAACCAACTTTTTGATGCCGACAGGACCGTAATTTCTACCCGCTTTCTTTTCGAGATGCTTTTCTAGCATACCTGATGGAAAATAATAACGTTATAACAAAAGAATAATGACCTAAGAATAAAAAACCAAAGTAACTCTAGTGCCATAGTCATGATGATGCAACTTGCCAAAAATTGAAGTTCACGGAGAATGATCTGTACTGTATTATCTACAATAACTTTTGCTATGATGGATACTTCTACAGTTATGCTATAAAGGGAACGATAAAACACCGTTAAACAGAACAGTATTTTCGACATCTATTTTGAATAAAGAGCTCTTTCCAACATTTTGTCATTCATTCTAGCTTAAAAATTCTTTCGAACAAATAGTTTAGGTTGGCAACCCTAACAACTTACGTTGCAGCATTGCAGGTGTGGTGTAATAGTTGAAAGGTATGTTTGCAACCACGTAGTTGTCGGCCAGTTTCTTCAACGTGTCTGACACCATCAGGGTTTTTCCACATCCTGCATTGCCAACCAACATCACTGGACGCTCCTTCTCCACCAAGAGATCAACGAAGTAGCGGATTCGGGTGGTTTCAGCGGTATGGACCAGCACAGACTAAATATTTAACAAGACCGATTTACGCAGGGCTAAAATACCTAAAAGAGTTACGACAGTACGAGAAGAAACTTTTTTTCAAAAGCAAAACCCTTTAATATCCAATCCTATCCTGCTACGTAATAGCAAAACCTTAAATACTATCTTTAATGGAATTTTTTTCAAAAAGGCTCAAACTACCTGCAGGGGCAAGTCTGGATCCATTTCAAACGTTGGCACTCTCTCATTCCAAGGAACAAACTTTTTTGTAGATTGGTCAATACAGAAATCAAAGACAGTGCCATTGGAAGGAAACTTAACTTGTTTGAATTCTTTCACCCACCATCGACTGAATTCTAATCTGTAGTCGGTCATCTATAAAAAAAACTCTTATTTTGTGTCGTTTGTGTGCTAACATATGACAGTTTTTAGCAACACACTGCATTTCAAAACAGAAAGAGCGAGAATTGATGATATATGGTTAACAATATCAAATGCTTTAGACAAATTCAAAAATGTTACAAAAAAATATATCATTATATATATAAATTTAAATTTTGAGAAAGGCTAAGATAAGGGTAATAGTCAAGAGATTCCTAAACCAAGAGCGCTCAAACCACTAATTAGGTGAGCGTACATAAAATTCAGTTAAGGGGGTTCTGGACAAGAGCACTTGAGGCATTGTTTCACAAAATCAATAATGATTTAATGAAAATATGACAATAAATGGATTTGAGCCGTCGTGACGCTTTCGTCCTTGTTCAAGGGACTCTTCAGGCGACAAAGGCCAATTTTGTTTTATTAACCAAAAAAATTAAATTGGAATCAGTCCCCCTTACCGTTTCTAGGCTATATGTCTACCAGTGCAATAAGGCTACTTCAAAACTTTTCGCCTATAGCTTACCGACCACCTTTACCCAATAGGCTACTAATTTACTACTCGAAACATTCAAAATTTACCTCTGGTGAAATCTACTACCTATTACCAAAATCTGCAGGCTAGGCATACTTACTGCTAACACTGCAAAATTTAAAAAGCAAAACTGTGAAATGTCGCCAACTGCAAACTCTATCAACTCATTCTCATTACAAAAGATCAACGATAATCTTGACACAAATTGAAAATTTCCATACTCACGTGATCATGCAGCATTGCGCCGCCAAACGCCCAAACAGCAGCAAAAACAAAGAACAGCTCATATAGTTCCCTGGGGGAGTCAGGAGGAACCGTTTCAGGAGTAATCAAGCATTCCAAGAGATAACAGAGGGTCTAAACGAAAATAGAAAAAAGTTTGTTTTTGAAACACTACATCTACGCTTTTCGAGGCAAATTATCAGATTGCAAAGGGCAATTACGCTACTTATGCAAGAACAATCATATAACTCTAAACCAACTACACATTTGTTCAGAAGCGCTACTAGTGAAAATATAACTTTTAGATCTTCTAATAATTGCTTACTTGGACCATTGTACTGTCGGGGATGGGAGTGATTGTTTTGAATTGCGTTCTCATGGCGTCCAAGCACGTGGGAACGTACTTATCAAAAAGGATGGTCAGATTTGCTCGTTCGGACTGGATCTTTCTCGTGTCAATCCAGCTTGAGACCGGTCTGCAGAATAAATTTCAAATGTAATCTTCACTATTTAGAAATGAAAAAGATTTACTACGCAAGTTTTTTTTTCTTTGCTTTATCGAAAAACTTGGTCATGTTCCAGCTGCAGTACTGCAGTATATAACCTTCTGAAAGCCTAGTAATTGGGCAAAGATCAGCGGAATTGCACCAAATGGAACTTCTTTATCCCAAATCCAAAGAATGAGTGCATTAATTACGCTGAGAGGCAAGAGCGTTAAATAACAGTCTAATAAACTACACTTCGGTGCAACCGAAACACACATTGAACTTGGCAGAAAACAACGATTTGTGACGAAATGCTATTTTACTTACGGATTCCATCCTAGATCTTGTGGATTAACGTAGAGTATTCCGGCTCTAGAAACAGTCGCTGGGGTAGCTGATTTTAAGTGATAGATTTCAAAGAGCAAACGCATAGAGTTGGTCAGAGGTATTCTCTCATTACTCGCCAGCGTCAACATCTGCAAGCACACACATTTTAACAACACACACCAGCCCGACAGCGTCCTAATCAGGTTACAAAGTAAAGTGACCATTATGTGGGGTGTTAGTGCTAGAGTACGTTCTGAAATTTATCAGTACAATAACTATACTTCAAACTACAAAATTATTACTCTAACGTCAGTAAAACCTCTTAGAGTCTGAATGATTTAGAACAAAATTAGCGCGACATTCTGGAATTGTTTCGAAAAACTTGGTAATATTCATATTCGTAAGAAAACATATCTCGAACTGTTACTGAGATCTAAGAAGATCCAAGTTTTGATTGGTTATCATAGCTTTTGCATATGACTAATTTACTCTCAAAGTTGATTATACCAACAAGAATTCACCAAAAATTGTATAAGTTTACCTTGTTGTCATCCATGACAGTGTTGAGGGATTCAATCCACATTGGATCGATGTCACCATCCAGCACAATCCACTTTGGGCCATCGTGTGTTATGTTGGATTGATCACGCATCGTAGTTGAAAATAAACCTAACACACAAACTAAATTTTGCGTTTACAGTGTACGATGTCACCACAGTACTTGTTGTCGTGTAGAAAGCAACTGCGTCAAATTGGTGAATTTTAAACACAACACGAGATGATAACTCAGCCAATACAGAACCAATCAAAACAAGACAGAACCATTTTGCCCTCTGGATTGTGGAACTTATCAGTTGTTTGCAACTTGCGACAATGAAGTATTACAATTCAAATATACTATATATCCACAGTCAATGTGGTACTTTAAACATCTACTTCGACCAAACTCAATGTTGCCTTTTTGAATCAAAACTGCCCCTATTAGCAGATTACGATTCAATTGCTTTTAATGAAAAACCTACCGTCTTTCCATTCTCTGGTGGCTGAATGAATGAAGCCAAACAATTCGTCAGTAGTGAGCGCTTTTGGATTCAGGTCGTTCCACACGGGACGACGCTCCGCACTTTTGCGGGTTTCGTAAAGTGTTTTGAGAATTTTAGACTTTCCCGTACCGGTGTTGCCAATCACGAAAACTGAGTGTCGAACAGCAAGCAATTCTTCCAATTGAACAACCTTGAAATTGCAAATAAGGTCACAACAAAATACGTTTATGTTTGTCACTTGAAGTCGTTTGTTTGTAGTTGCAGTTTGTTTCGGTGACAAGGCTCTCGCTATTCTAATGACCTCTTTGAGCAAATGTGTAGTCTAAAACTTAAACCAAGGAAACCAGCTCGCAACAGTCTTGCAGGAAAAATAAGTTTATTAAGCGAAGTGGTTTCATTATCAGCAAATAGTTCTGCACCGAGGACAAAATACAAATGTTGAAATACTTTGGGAGTAACCAAAATTACTTCATCATCACTTTGAAAAAGTCAGGTCCAATTTACCTTCAGTATAAAATTTTCTTCAGGTTGCAGCTTCATTCTGACGATGGTTTTCCGTATTTTCTTTTCAAACACTTCGTCACGTTTGCGAGGCACATTCAACGATGGAAACAGATCACCTATCAAATAATTTTGAATTGTGACATTTGCATAAATCAAGAACAGCATGAAAAATAAATCTCAAACGAGACAGCTAGTTGTCCTGCTTATCAGAAAAATTGTTGTTCTCCAAAATTAAAGCAAAGTGGTAAATTGCTTTGCGATGGGGAAAAGCAAGCCTTTTCAATCAAATCCTTTAGCCATTGAATTAGCCCACCCTAAAGACCGGTGTACTGTACAACCTTTTCAATCAATACCTATAACGTCAGAAGAAAACTTTGAATGATAACTTTTCAAATCAGATCAGATCAAACTTTATTTTTGAGACAAAGAAACACAAAACTACCATTAACATATAATTAGCAATCTCGACGGGAGATTGCGAAGAGACCTTTAAGGGTCTTCGCGTCAAGCAGCCACAAAAATCTATTCAATTCAATTCAATTGGCATTTATTTCTGCAAAAAAACATATGCCAAGACACGAAGTGAAACGAAGTAACAAAAAATCACAGAACGATGTTTCTGATGAAAGGTTGCGAAAAAACAATAGGCCATTTATTTCGTGGAAATAGCTCAGGCCCTTTTCCAAGCAAAGACGCGGTCATCAACTTTGAACAAAATTACTTACCTATCAGTCCCATGAACACAGGTACATCTTCAGTGACAATCTTTGGAAGGTTGAAATCTCTCAATGCCCTCATCAGGACTTGTTCCTCTGCCCTCTGCCTGTCAGCTCTCTTCAAAGCACCAGCAACCACCAGCACGCTCTTGACAGCTCTCAAACCCCAGTCGTAGTGATACTACAAAAAGCGTTGTCGGTAAACGAGTCCCAAAGTTGTCCGCATTCAAATCTTTAACTTGCGCAGACCAAGAACTTACAGTATAAACAATAGCATCGGTATCTCACGTTATTTTTTATTCAACTTACCGTCTTTGAAAAGGGAAAACTTAGATGTAACAACACATAAAGAGGGTAGAAGGTGCTATTTTAAAACTTAAAATCATTTTGCTCTAAATAATGCAACTGATAGTACGACATAATCAAGTTATGACAACATAAACTTTTTTCATACCTGTTTTGAACAAAGTTCTTTGCACAAATTGTAAAGAGTGATGAACTTTCGCGCCAGAAGTTTAGCCTCAGTAAAACCTTCAGAAACCAGCATAATTTCGCAAATCATTGCAATATCAGGAACCACCATAGCACAGGGTCTAAAAATGTAAGCAAATAAAGCACTTTTGAAGTGGTTTCCTTAGAAGTAATAATGAAGTATTTTCACTTCGTCACTAGCAATTACAGTATTTACTCATTTCTACCAAAAAATTAACAGATTTATTATGATCAGAAATTTCTACAATCAATGCTGTTTTAGCTAAATTAATTTTCTTACAAAACCAAAGTTACTGATTGGCATTTGATTGGAAAAGACTAGCTTGAAAAGAACTTATACCTTTCGAAGAAAGTTTGGACACAGGAAAAACTACTTTGCAAAAAAATTGCCATCAGTATTTGAAGCTTTAGACAACGATATCTATAACGAAGAACTTGGTTTTTCATTTTCTTACCTAAAAAGAGCTTTTAGATTTTCGGGCAGTTCTGTTCTGCCAGCATAGCCTGGGTTCATTGTGATGAAGATTCCAACACTTGGTACCAGCTTGATGTCATCTCCCAGGAACATGAAATGGTCCTTCTTTGTACGCAGTGCGTCTTGAATCATTTTAACCTGAAAGGATACAAGAATTTATCGAATTTTGGAAAATATCCACCTTCATGTTGATTATATAATATACCATATGCAGTTTGAAATATTATCAGCAAAGTTAGTCTCAATGACAGTACTTATGATGCTTTGACAATCAAAATAGTGGTGCTTAAGTTGATCAATTAATGAATTTACCAACATTTATAAAAAGAGATTCAAAACCATCATTTCATTTTAAAATGAGGAGGAAATGATGTGGTAGTAATATCTCTCATTGCACTGGTTTCATATCGCTTAATTCGAGTGCTAAAATCTTGTTCAGTCTGAATTCTCTGGCGTATGCCTGAAAAATCAATTCTTCAAGTCATTCAAAAAATTAGTTTAGTTTGAGGTGAATGAGGTCATCATAGCTATGAACAGTGAAAAGATGTCAGCAGCTTCTCGTGGTGACTTTTTGCATAATCTTAAATATGATATCATACATTTAATGTGACGCAAAGACATCCCTCGACTTTAATGGAAAGTCCCTCAATCTATGATGTGATATTTAAGATAGATGCGATGAGTAACAACGAGAAGCTGGCATTTTTTACTGCTCATCATTCAAAAAACAAAAGTATCAACTGATGAATTAATAAGTTACCTGTACCGCAACCACGGAAAGCACCTCCACAGCTATTCTGTTGAATTCATCGAAGCAGCCCCAAGCGCCAGTCTGTGACAGCCCCTTGTAGATATTTCCGATCGATTTGTAGTCCATCTGTTCCGAGCAATTGAACACGTAAACCGGTATTCCCAGGGCTCGGCCCAAGTCTTTCGTCGTCTCGGTTTTTCCCGTTCCAGCGGGCCCAGCCGGTGCCCCACTCATGATCAGGTTAAGAGACTGGGTCAAAGTAATGTAGCACCTGGAAAAATAGTTTCAAAGTAATTACGTGGTTGAATTTTCTATGCGTTAATAAAAACTATAACAAACAGCAAAAATTTAGTACATAAACAGTTAAACACATCTTATGTAATAGAAAATTTGCGAAATTCGACATAGAGCAAATAAAACCAAGCCTCAAATATTCTTGCTTAGAATCGATTGCTAAACGCAGCTAACTTCGCCCCAGAACATCGGGAATTAATTTTGTATGAGCTAAGCTTTTTCCGAAGAAAAGTTTTTGCTGCAATTATCAATTTAACTGATAGCATTGATAACAGTGTACTTTTTACGAGTTTCCAAATCGAAGTCCTTCCTAGTTAACGGACCAGATTATCTTGACGAAGACCACTGAGCAGATCGGCAGCTAGAATAGGTACCTAAACTGCTGCTAAAAATAGCTAGGTGAAAATACATCTCCATCGTGTATGATAAACAGGTAGGAAGGTGGCAGCTTAACTCGAAGACCGCAAGGTCTCTTCGCTGTCTCCTGGCCAAAGCAGCTTGGTGAATGAAATTGTAATTACAATTACCTGTCGGTCAGTGGAGTGATGACCAATCGAGGGGTGTTTCCCAGATATTCGTACTGGTAGAGGAACTGAGCATTGCAAATGTTGGCGTAGCAGTGCTTGGTGTCGTCATCCCAACGATGACGTAATTGCGATAGCCACGTAAACGCCTGTGATGAGGTCACTTTTTCAGCAATCAGCTTAGCGACTACGTCACGATTGTGTACGTCGATGGTGCAAATTGTCATGATGTTTTGTCTAAAAAACATAGACAAAATACTGTAAGTATGGGTTTTACCAATTTTTCGTTGAAAATGCCAGCTGAATCCATTGAATTAAAATTAACTTTCACTCACGTTTTAGTTTACTTACTCGAGGAAAAATCGATACAAAACTTTTGAGGTAGCTGCTTTAATCACATCTAAATTAAATCAAAGTTTTCACAGTAGAAATACAAAATTTTAACACCAGCATACAGCAAACTACGAAAATACAATTGATGATTGTTTCGCTGCGCTATTCTTAGAACTTAAACATTTCTAACATTAGAAACAAGTTAATTTTGTATTGCAACCTGTCCAGAGCAGTAAGATCTCCCAGTAAATGATTGATGAGTGTGTTCAGTTGAGTAATTTGCTTCTTGTTGTAGTCCTTCATCGCATTTTCAAATCCTTCTTCCAGCTTTTCAAATGCAATCCCAACCTGCAAAATCACACTCAACGTTACAAGTCTAACAATCAAACCACTAAAATTACATCTTTTTCAATCTTTTCTAACACTAAATTTGAGCAACCAAGCTTGACCTTGGGCAAATTATCTTCAAGCGGAAAGTTTCAAATAAATTTTCAAATTTGTTAGATTCAAATTGAGCTTAAACAATCTTACAGCTTCTATATGGGAACAGTGAAACATACAGTTCAAACTAAAAACAAGCATTTTACCTCAACGGACCACCAAATTTGAGAACCAGTCAATGCAACCTGTGCTGGACATTCAAACAGCCACTGGTCACGCGCTTTCTCTTCATAAGACACAACTGCTTCTTGAATCTCATGCCTAACAGTGCTGCGTTGGCTGTCCTGAAGACGATTCAACCAGGCCTCAACCTGAATTAAACAAACAAATGATACACAGCTAAGTAGATGTCTTATTTAATAGTTTCTAATTTTTTGGAACATAATCATCCACTCTAAGCGAACAGATTTAGCTGAAAATGAAAACTTATGTGTATTTGTTGAAACACGCAAATTTTTTGCAAATTAAAAGTAAGTTACTGAAAACTGAACAAAGTTTTCAACAATTATTGCATATCAAACAGAAGACTTATTAGTCGTTTCAGGGGCGAATTTCACATAAACCGTTTGTAATTGCATCTTCATTGACCAAGTTGCCTAGACTTGGAAACAGTGAAGGGACCTTTGACCTTCGAGTCAAGCTGTCACCTGCCCATTTGTATACCATTGGAGGCTTCACACTGTCACTTTTAACGTTGAACGTCAAGCAGGGTAGCTGTGAATACCAAAGTATTTCGTAATCATACAGTATATACTGTAGACTTTGGCATATTCTTTTCACTTTAATGATTCCAATTTGAAATAATATAGTTACCTCTCCAGTCAACTGGCAGGGCTTATCCAGCTCAACGTACTCTCCCTCCTTGCTATACATTCCAAGTGCCACCTTTTCTGGCTCCCCTTCGTCGTTTAACTCAAATTTCAAATCGTTGATGTTGTCGAAAAGCTTTCTCAAATGACGAGTTATCTGAAAAATAAAAGTAGATGATAAACAACAGATTACCCTTGTAAGATGCTAGATGATAAACAGCTTCAAAAATTAAAAAATGTTTAAACTAGTTTTGCAAACCAAAAAAATCCTGGCTAAGGTAAGTTTATGGCCGTATGGTATCTAAACAAAAAGTTTTCGATTCCTTTTAAATCATTCTAAACGAAAAAAAAAGACAGTATTTTTAGTTGATAGCACAAACAACAAAGCTATGTTGTACTGCAATGAAACCACAAACATTTGAACTGCTATGATGAAAAACTATGATGAGTGGGTCAATTTTAGCATTTTTCTTCCCAACTCAAATCAACAGCTACTGACTGGTAAAGAAAAAACAAACCCACACTCTAATTCTAATTAAAGCCTATCTGGATTCCCATATAAATTGACTTCAGCATAAATTACCTATTAGCTTAGTGCTCCGGCTTAACCACGAGGCTTAAATACTCTTTTTTTGTCTTTAAAGGAAAATACAGCATAACAAGCAGGTGTTACATATTTCTTTGATACCTTCGTTGGTTGAGATCCCTTTGACAAAATATCGAGCAGGTCTGCAGATGAAACGAAGTAAAACCGAGGGAAGATCAGTCGTTTCTTTTCGAGATATTCCGCTAATGATTTTTCACAGACCGACAACCTAACACAAAAGAATCAAATAATAATCAACAAAACTTGACCAATTTTACCCGTTTTTTTAAGTGTAAGTCGACAACTGTCATTTAAATTCACGAGTATAGACCTGCGTTACTTCCCGCAGACTGAATCGTTTGCTGATCGGCGTTGCTCCGATGGGGTCAAACAACCACTGTAATGTACGACTGCGGTGAGATTCAAACTGCCAGCCACATCATCTGGACCTGCCCCAAATACAACCATCTAATGAAATAAAGGGACTGGTTTCTTTGGACCCCAATACCAAGCACTGGTTGATCAACTGTTGCCCTGACATTCGAAGTAACAATACAAGAGAAAATTTGCGTACTTTTCTAGCAAATCTTCGAGTTTCTGATGAAGTCCAGGCCTATTAGTTGACTCGATAACGTTTTTGACCTTTTCTGATTCGTGCATCAATTCTTTGAGGTCCTGATCAATTCCCTCAAAGCGAAGAGTATCTTCA
Source organism: Trididemnum nubilum (assembly GCA_963965965.1). Lineage (NCBI taxonomy): Eukaryota > Metazoa > Chordata > Ascidiacea > Aplousobranchia > Didemnidae > Trididemnum > Trididemnum nubilum. The sequence goes on from OZ014490.1 coordinate 9,126,454, forward strand.
GGCAGCTGAGATCTGATATCCTACAAATTACACGTCTTTAAGTTTCGCAATTTTCGAAGAGTACAGTTGAATTTACTGACATGAGTTACATCAGGAGTATTATTGCTCATGGATCAAAGTTCCTGCTTTGATTTGGCGGTGCTTGATAATTTGAGGTATAATCAAAACAAGAAATCAATTTTACAAGTTAGATTATTACCGAAGCGAAATAGGGAGAAATAAAAACTAAAAACCTATTTTAATTATTTCATATCCGCTCATGCTCATATTATTTTGTTCCAGAATGGATCATCTGCGTATTTGTGCACATGAAATGAAACTGATTTCCCTATGTTTGGAGATTTGGCTTATCCACTCATTCCTTTACCACAAAGCTATATAAAGTGCACAGTACGTACTTTTGAACCGATAAAAATACTTTCGAGATGTGACCACGTTCTTTGCACTTCCAGCCAGACTTGTATGACTGAGTCGGCAGTAATAAGCTTTCGCTGCCATTCAGTCACTTCTTCTCTGAAGTATTCAACAAACTTGGACATCAACATATTCTGCAGTTGCACCTAAAACAAAAACAAATGATCGAAAAGCAAAAATTTATCATGTTGTTTTGATTTCATTCAATTTTACAAGCTAGACAATTGGTGTAAGGTTACAGCAACCTATAAAAAGATAATTGTGTGGAGCTATAAAACACCAAAAGTTATAAACCTTTTTGTAGACTATCCGTTTTTACCTGGTTATCTTCAAGGGTTTCGATAAGCTCTTCGTCAGATACCAGCAGTGGAGTGTCGGTTCCAACATGGCGATCATACTGAAATTCCACAGTGGACCATGTGGCTTGCATCTCTTGTAAGACTTTCTCAATTGCCATCTCTTTCTTTGCTTTGTCCACAATACTTTTCACCTACAAAAAAACAAGAAAAATCAACATTTAACCCTGACCGAATTGTTTCTGAAAATGCGATTCAAAAATGAAGAAGCATTCAAACCGTTTGTTCGTCATCAAAATGAATCAAGGCATGCATGTTCATCACTCAAATAGCTAACAGCTGCTAAAAGCCACATTCTATTTGGCTAAAACAAAAACGGAACATTTTCTAAATCTTATTCTTGTCCGATGGCTGGCTAATGCAATCATTTGAGTTATAAGTGTACTAACTATGCGACAACTCAATTTAACGTTACCTCATCTTCCACTCGGTGGAGCTGCAGAGCAAGGAGGTCAGCTAAAGTGGTATCATCTCCCATTTCAAATCTCACTCCTGTCGCAGCCATAAGCTGCTGCCAATGGCGGTCACGGATGGCTGGGCTTTGAAGTTCGACCACGGCTCTTAATGACGTCATCATGTTTTTGACCATCGAATCCAAACCAGAGTAAGCATCCCAAGCCCGGGTTTCTACGCATATACAAACAAGCTTATCAGAAAGTTAGTAAGTGCAAAACGTTTGGCAAATCTTACATTTAAACGTCTAGTCTATTCGGGTGATGAAAAACAGGTGAAAAGCAAAAAACGTCACAATAAAAAAAGAGTACTACATCTCTACAAAATGATATCGGAGCTAGTTCAATCTTCTACCAAGTACTTGCAACGCAATATACATTCTCAGCTACCATTTCATTGAATACCAAGCAAAATTCACTAAGAAATTTTTAAAAAATCATGCTTAGTGTGGTTAAAAACTACTCATAGAACAGTAAATTCATATTTTCCGACCTTTATCGAGCAGTCGAATTTCCTTGAGAAATCTTCGCAATTCTGACTCCATATCGTCCACGTTAATTTGCCTCCAACTTGTCAGTGTCCAGTTATCAAGGCTGGTCCGAACCACAATAATCATATCCCACAAAGCCTAAAATTATTCGATACTTCCAAAACATTTTTTTTTTGGCATTCAGTAGGAACATCAAAGCTGTTATAGTTAGCGTATGACCACTGACCAGCAACTAGAACACAACTTATCCGAAATATTCACTTAAAATATTATTAACAGATATAAAAAAGCAATAGTCACTGTTCAGTAACCGTTTTAAGTCTAATAACCATTTTAAGTCCGTCACACAAATAAGGCTCAGCTAGGTATATTATACTAGATTATAGTACAACGCAAAAAATTACCTTCACGTGTTTCAATTCTCTTCTGCAGGCTCTCAGTTGTTTAAAATCAGGCATGGTTACTTCAAACAATGCAGCAGATTTCTGAAAGAGTAATAGTAGTTTTTACATGTACATTTGAAACCATGGTAGAGATACAGTAAGTCAGATTGGTGTTGGCAAAGTAACAAGTACTGTAGATTTATGACTAAGGAAATCTAGAGAAGTTTAACAGTTTAACTGCTTGGCATCAAGTCTGTGATGTAGGATTGACTTGAGATTTCAAAACCCTGAATGGCCATTGCTCGTCAGGCTTAAGTGTGGAAAGCTCTTCGACTTTCTTAATGAATATTCAAAAACAAACAACAAAGCCACAGATACTGAATATTGTATATGCAGTGCATTAAATCAATGCATCATGTAAGCTAGCAGTTTGAATTACGGTAGTAGAAATCTGCTGAGAACAGACAAACTCGAAGACTTGCTAGAAACAACCGACGTTACGTAGCAAACAAAAATAACAGCTAATATGCTCAAATGCAAATATGCAGTACTAGGTAACACAATAACGTATGTTTCAAAATCCAACTTTTTTCACCCCTTAAGAATGCGATTCATCATAACTCGGCCAAAAATTAATTCCAAGCAGCTTACGTGTATTGCTTCCATTTCATTTTCCATAGCTCTGGTTGCTGCTTCCATTTTATCCAATGTAGTGTAAGGCTTCTCTGAAGAATATTTGAACGGTCCATTGCTGTAAAAAGTTGAAAATTAAATGCTGGTTTTTATATGTCAAATTTTTCATCTCTTTTGAAAGTTTTTAGAATTTTATATGATACCGTACAGCACGATGTGGTGCTAAATTTCGCATAAAATTCAAGGAGTAGCAGCTTTCATTATTTTTTCTATTTATAACAAGTTGGTATAATTGTTTAGAATGAAAAATAGCAGTTCCAGAGCTACAGTAAATTTTTCAAAGATTTTAACCTAATAAAAGCCGCAAAAGATTTAATGCTTTAACTTTGATGTACCAACAGCTAGCTCTCAGCCACGCTCATATTTCTGAATCAAGTTATGTTATTCATTTGCATTTTAAAACTTAACATAAGATGCGTGATATTTTATGATAAAATAAAACACAAAAACAGTTGCATACCGCCTGAAATGTTCTCTAAACTCATGTTGTTTGACATCAAACGCATGGCAGCGCTTCCTAATGACAGCAACCTCATTCGCTTGCAGAGGACTGACGCTCAGACGAACCGATGATGCCTACAGAAGGGAATTTTAAGAATGGTAAATGTTTATTTGCGTGACCAATTTAGGATAAGGTCATTAGCTAGAATTTCTCTTTCAAACAGACTTTTTTCGTTATGAACGAGATGGTGCGTGGGTAGAACCTATTTAAATCACTTCGTAGGCGCTGGATAAATAAAAAAAACTTGTTATTTTGTCAACTGATTTCCTCAACATAACCTGCTTTGGCAGCAGGACTGTTACCAATTGCACATGGTAGCTACTATATACTGATCTAAGTTAATCTAGTGGAAGAACATCAATAAAAACTCACAGTTTACTTAATTCTTAGTGAAGCTGGAGTAAGTAAGATCATGCTTTCCGAGAAATAAATACATCAAAAACCTCACAACGTACCTTTTTCTTGGTCGCCTCCCATTTTTCAGGAAGTTCCTCCAGCTGTTTGTAACTTTCTTCTTGCAGTTCCTGATCATAGAAGTGCAGGAGCTCTATTGTTTCCTTCAATGGCTCAAACATTCCATCGGTTGTCTAAAATAAACAAGCTACTTTTCCTGGACTTCGTAGGCAAAGAATATAAGCTTGATAGAATTATATACTAAATGAAAACGTTAATGGGTTGTAGTAAAATAACTCAGCTACTCACTTTGCAAAACTTTTTTGACTAATAAAAATTCAAAACAATAGAATGAAAAATTATAATATTTATATCACCTACCCTCCTCAAAAAGTTTGCTATGACCTAAGATCACTTTGCTCTTTCCTGGAAAAGCACCCTGGCAAATACATAGCGCAGTCTCACAGCCTGGCACAGCAAATATAGAATGAAACTCTTCAACCTGATTTACCAAACTCGCTGATAAGTTCTCGATGAATACGCATTGTAAATAGAATTTAAAAAACCGCTTAAAATGTCATTTTGAAGATGTTGCTATTAGTAGCTCATTACTCCTTGCTGAGTTGAGTTACTTTTTAAACTTAGAATTTGGCCAAACTCCATCTCGTCAATAAACTTAGAAGTTTCTAAGCCTGCATCTCACCTATGGTGAAAGACATATGTTACTCATACCTGCTGGCGATCACGAACAGCTACCAATTTTGCCATCACTCGCACTAAAGCGTCATAATCCCCTTCTTCCACCTCCTCCTTTAAACCTGCCTCCGCTTCCGCAATGAACTCCTCAAGCTCTTGCAAGCTGAAACCAGTTAAAATGAAAAAAAGAGCAAATTTAAATCTTGCAGGAAATGAACCTATTTGGTGAGCAATGAGGATTACAGAGTACTTTTTGACATTTTTTTTTTTGAAAAATGAACAGGATACTTTTTTTTGAGATTAATCAAGACCAGCGTATTTTGGGTCAAAAATATTGTTGTTGTGTTGCATATTTATCCTCCTGTCACCGGACAGCGTCAGACACTATTGAACGATCCGCACACTTTTCGTTGCAATTACTACTTTGTGCTTGGAGGAATCCGCATTTGCTCAGGATTTTTCAATGATCCAAACCTCCTGTAAATTTCTTCAAATTTTTGTCCACTATATTTGCTGCTCGCTCGAATCTACCAAGCAGAGATAATTATTGTAAAGTGTCTTATCCAAGGACGCATCAACGTGGCCAGGGTGCGGGTTGAACCCAAATCATTTGATCAGGGTCGTTGTAAAAATGACACCTTTACCATCTCGGCCACGCTGCCGTCAAGGTGTTGTTTATTTAACTGTATTTCCAAATGACAGTTTTTTGGCAATTTTTCAACGCGTTTGATACCAAGTTCAATGTGTCTCGTAACATGGTCTGAATCAACTTCCAAATAGCAATTTTTTTTTTTTTTATTACTTGAGCTGGCGAACTAAATTGTTACTTTGATGTGTAAAATAAATCTAACCCTATAAGCCTGAAAGAATAGCCTGAGACACATTCACATCGTATAACCAATAAACAACTATCACCAACAAACATAATATACATTATACCAGGATAAACACCATTCCATCAAAAATTTTCTCCTCAATTTAACAGTTTAACACCTACCTTTCAACAACATGTTTCAACAAATATTCCTTGAACATGAAACTCCAGCGTTTAATGATGTTGAGCAATGATTGACGGAAGGGACGAATATCAATCCGAAACCATGACGAAAATACCTGAAAAATCAAATTATACAAGAACTGTAGATCTATATTAGACTAAGTCACTTCAAAGTCTTGAGAAAAAAAAAATATATTTTTGTTACTCTGGAGCATGGTAAATTAACTTCTTGAATAATTTAATCAAAAACAATACAGCCAAAAAGTGTAGAACACATTCATCAAGAAATCGCAGAGACACGAACACTAAGCGAGATCAATCACCTCCTACCAAACGCACTATCCTTTCTCATCGTTTCGAGCTATCCGAAGTATTTAGCCCTCGACCGAGCGCAAAGCATCAGGAGAGCGGAAATGAATTCTTCTGAAGACATCACCTATCGAAGCAGATCAGCCTACAGCGGACGTATCAGCGATCAAATATCCAACAGATGACCGGAAACACGAACCAGTGCACATGTCCTTGGTTTTGGTTAATTTTTTTCAACCATTGTCAATCTAGATTTTGTGACTTTCTTTTTACCCAATAATCATAATAATAGCAACATAGTTTGCGCACCTTGAAGTCAGGTAGCTCAGACACTTCCTTGTATAGAAGCTCGTATGAATCAATTTGAGCTCTGAACTGTTCCAGAGTCGGGGGAGATTCAGTAACACCTGATTCTGCGTGTGCTTCAATTTCTTCAGCAGTCAAAACGTGGTTGTAAAGGAGGAATTGTCGCATGAATTCTTTGCGATCATCAACCCACAAATAAGCATACCTGCATAGAAAAACAGAAATGTATTTCTCGAAAAAAATGTTTTAAAAAACGAAATTCTTCTTAACGTTTCGAGAGTTATGTCGACTCATCATCAATCAACTACTGATGATTTCAACATCATTTAACTGCTGACAATGAGACGAGCTACATCTTGAAAAGTTTTGTGAAATGTTTTTTTAAGTTTTGGATTTTTGCTTAGCCTCCAGTCACTGTGATCCAATATTTCAAAAGCTTGTAGTTTATTCAAAAAAGTTTTTGTGTTAAACCAAAATCAAATTCAATATTTCAAGATCAAAAATTTAGAACAAAACTTTAACCTAAACATTTGATTTTTTTAAAAACCAGTTTTCATTACAAAAAATCATTAAATTCAGAACTGTCAAACCGTTATTTTTCAATTTTAAAAGCTTACTTGTCAAAAGTGTCTTTGTACTCATTCGCCCCTTCAATGACACTCTGCGTCCGATCCATAACCTCGCTTCTCATATTAGTCAGCTGCAGCATCGACTCCATATCATTGACATAATGCGATTGGCCGTTGTGTGAAGCAACTCTATCCATTAGACTGCCCATCTGTGAAATGAAGGTGAAGTGCATGAAAGCAGAGGCCACCACCTCATCATAGATTAAACTACAACCAGATTGTCAGTTAACATGACTATACATGGGATTCAAACCCGTAGCATCTCTCACTAACCACAGACAACCATCTGGTTTAGAGATTAGTTGAAATTTAAAGACGACCAAATGTTCGGATCTCACGGGAAATTGTTTTGCCTCTTTTTTTTTAACAATAACAGGAGGAACATAAATTCTGAAAGAACACAAAACAATGCTTTGAACAGGAGTATCAATACGCACTTACAGAAATTGCAACGGCAAAGAATTGCCTCTGCTACCCATTCTCTAGAATAACAGTGATGGACGCACCAGGTTGAAATAACAGAACCTTGATGCAGTTAAAGGTTGATTATTTGGATAACGACAGCCCTTCAACGCTGACAAGCATTAGACTACTCCAGCCATCCAAGCCTAATGTTGATTCGAGCAAAATATGTCATTCTAAGCAGTTCCAGCCATTGCAAGAATAACTAGTCTGACATATTAAATTACCCCATAAATGTCAGTGATAATCGATTCCATAAGATCAAAAAATCCATCCTTCATTTCAAAATCGAGAGGAGGATCAAACAAAACATCTGGAGCGTTCAAGAGGAGTTGTGATTCCATCAAAGGAGGAGGACGCTGACTGTTGTCTACAATAAAATGCGATTAGCCGTGAGCACAGGGATTTACGTAGCTTGGTCATAAATTAGTTTCTAAGCTGTATTATCATAACACGCAATTATGGTAACAACAAACTTCAAAGTATTTGATAAGGATTTAAGTATCTTAGGCTAAAAATGTCAAAATATTGTCATCTACCGAGAGACCATAGCAAATTCCAATTAGCATTTTCTGTGAATGACTTTTCCTTTAGATTCTTGCTATGTCTTTCTGTTTTATAGAATTAGAATGCATTTTGTGGAAAATGTACGACGTAAAATCTAAATAATCGAGCTGGAACATAAGCAGGACTTTTTGTCTACTCCAGCATCCAGGAAGTGTGATACCGTAAGTAGTAAAGGTACTTTTGAAAGCATCTAAAAGCTTCCAGCATTTAGCGGTTCAATTCGTAAAACGCTTTTTTCCTTGGATACTAAAATAAAACTTAACGGCAAAGATGGTAAAGTTACCTGTATTTAAGACAATGTACTGCAGAGAGCGATACACTGCATTGTACATTCCCTCTTTCACGGCTTCATCCACATAATTCAAGTAGTCTTTCCATTCTGCACTGTTGGGGTCTGCTCTGAGCAATTCCGTATTTTCCTGAAGTAAAAAAAAAAGAAAAATTACTCGCTCTGTCTTTTATTACAAATTGCTTTCAAAATTACATGGTGTTACCAACACACTTTTAAGATGTATGCTTCCAAAACTTTCTGAAATAAAAAATAAGAGTACCCGAAGGCCTCTTTGTTAGGATTCTTTAGATGAAAACTTTCGTGTGGTTATAAATGCTGATAGCATGCAGGTTGTGGCAACTCTGAGAACTGTACGCTGAGATGATTGGAACCACACGAGTGGTAGCAACAACTCATAACTATTAGTATTTCAAGTTTCAACTACTTGAGCGTTACAGACCCTCAGAAATTTATCTCTGAGGTTTTTATCTGCAGATCAAATTCGTGAACTTTTGTACCAGAAAAGACAAACTAATGCAGCAGCTTAAGGAGTGCTACATTTCTTCTTACTCTTATCAGCCTGAAAATTTCCTCTCCATCTTTGTTAATTGCAACGTATTGCTTGCCCAGTTTTTCTTCTCGGTCATCCATATGAAGAAGGACGTTGTTTTTGTCTTCTTTCCTCGTGTACAATGGAACTTCGCACCACTGAAATACAATAGATAGCATTATAACATAATTATTACGCTACTCTAAAGTATACAATCAATATACAAAAATAACAGTATTGAAAACGACACAACGTGTCTGTTTTTTTTTTTTCGTTATTTTTCGGTCATTGATCGAAATTGTTTATGAATGACCTAAAATAAATCAGTCAATTCGGTTAAAATGACCGAAAAAATTAGCAAGGTTTTAAATTCATGTCTAAAATCACGTTTCAATGCGAAAATGAACGAAATTCCGAAAGGACCGAAATTTCACGCCTAAATTCGGTTAGAAACAAAACCCAGCTAAATGATGTATTGCAACAACAACTAAACTGGGTCAATCTAATGCAAATGGTTGACAACTTTCTGCTGATATGGACTCAACTCAATATCGTTAATTTCCAGTGAAAAGTAAAAGTATGTTTAAAAGGAATGATGAAAATAGAGTTGAAAATGGACATTTCAAAACATTTAAAGCGAATAGAATTACACTACACAGGCTTTACAAAATACGTACAACTATTTCGTTTAGTGATCCAATACTCTTCAAAAGGGAATTCAGGCCGAGCAAAATTTTTGCTCGGTTTTCTCTTAAATTCTTGACAGATCTAAAGACTAACTTCACCAAATTTGAGCTTTCTACGACCTTTCGTTCCCAAGATTTGAGAATTTAGATTTCCCCTGAGAAAGGCTTTTTACCCTTAGAAATTTTGCCAGAGATGCCTACTACAAACAAAATTTTAAAAACTTACTGCATGTTTGTAACTCTCAATAAGTGTTTGCGGCAGCTGTGTTGTCGTCAAAATAAAGTGAAAGGCAGGATTGTAAATTAGCTGTTTTTCAAGTAAATTTAAGTCAACTTTCTAAAAGTCAACTTTCTGTCACAATGCTGGCAAAATGGCAACACTGAAGTTAGTGGAAAATTGTTAACTTTGAACTGCAATATCTCGGAAGCGGCAAGGCGTAGAAAGTTCAAATTTGGTGAGAATACATTTTAGGTTTTTCCCAACATTTTGGTCAACAGTGAAAAACTTGACTTGAATGCTCCTTCAATGCCTCGGACATCAGTTGTTATCACTTACCACTTGCATAATTGATTCGATGGATGCGATGTTATCCTTTGATTTCTGAACTCTGGATTCTAGATCCTGCACGGAACTACGACATTTGCGAATGTAATCCCAGGTTTCTGCAAAATGTCAGATTTGGTTTCGTTACTCCCGAGTTTTGGCCAAAAAAATTCTAAATTTACGACATAGTTTGATCACCAAAACCTTACATTGTAATTCATTCTACTAAGTACTAATCCAGCATCAAAGCAACAATTCTTGTCCATAGCATTAATTTTCTCAGAGCAATTACTTAAAAAACGTTTGCTAGCACAAGTAAGATGCATTGTACGAAATTAGTTTGATGAAAAATTTATTTAGTTTTCCGATTCAGTTTTAAGGGTTTTCTAAACAATCTAAAGATTTCGCCCTTTTCTTGTACATTCAATAATGCAATAACGATTAGCCTGCAGTTCCTCTCTCACCTTTTCCACTCCACGTTCTTAATCCGTTTTCCGCTTCTTGGAGGTGTTCGTCAATTTCTTGTAGAGTGGGAAGAATCAGAGGCTTCTCCACGTCTAGCATTGTGTCCAAGACCTGCACAAATACCATTGTCTGTAACTACAGTAACCGAGCTTGGTCATAATGTCATTCTTTTTAAAAGTTGAAAGTCAGTAAACTATAAAGCTTTAGGAGTGACAGCGACTGCTTTCTACATGGAAGGTTCTATTTTATCGAAAATTTCTATTGACTTTTTTATTAATTCTGAATCAAATCTAACCCAAACTCAAATTTTTACTCTAAGACTAACCCCAAATCAAAACTCAAAACCCAACTCAAACCCTTAAAAAAACGAATGAAAAATGCGGGCATAAATATTCCTTATTTTCGTTTCACTCTCTTTAACTTAAACTTTTCCAGTAAATAGTTTCTCCCTTTCTTCAACAGTATTTTATAAAGCAATCAAGAGAATTCAAAATTTTGATTTTTAGTGGCGCCCAAAAGAATTGAGGAAAGATGCTGAGAGAAAACGAAGTTAAGCCCAAAAATAAAATACCTGAAATATGTGGTGATTTCTGTTTCGTTTGAACATACAGTAACACAAAAAAGTTTTACCTTGTTGTACAAAGCAGATGTAATTTCAAGGTTGGCATGATATTTCCACAAGGTTTCGTTCTTTTCATAAATCGAAGCAGCATTTGGTGGTATTGAATCAACTCCTAGTGTGCTCAGGTATTTCACTTCTCTCAACACAGACGCAAGCTAAAATAGCAAAGCTAGTGTACAACTTGCAATAAAGTTCGTTTTAAAAAGAGTAATAAAGTTCGTTTGTTCGAGTGAATTAGTGTTCACTAATTCACACAAGCAAACGAAATTTATTACTCTCTGTGAGAAATTTTGGTGCTGCTAGCCTGAGAAGCTTTGATGGTCCAAAAAACAGCCCTCTTTGGCGTGCTATTGAAAGCTATTATATTGTTTGGCATTGATCGACCTTAAACTGACCAAGAATTTTCTTTTTTTGTTTGTAAATAAATTAAGTAATGATTGTATCTTAAAGGAATTTCCTCATTTAACATCGTTAATTATTTCCTGTCATTATAGTTTAAATCCTTTTTATTTAATCTAATACCCAAGTTATTTTTCGTCAAAAAAAGCATGTATAATTCCTATTTAACATTGGCTTGAATAAAACATTTGCTTGAATAAGACATTTCATTCAAAATTTCCATTTATTATTTCCTACATCTACCGACTGTCTTCTACCACCTTTTTTTTGTTTTGCGTTAGCACCCTTTGCCCGAAAGGTTTTGGAGTAAATTAGGTTAACTATCCTTTTTCGTAGATCATAGATTCTAGTACTTGAGGGCTGAAGTTGACAGTGATGATTCTTGAATCGGGATCTCTTTGTATGAGAGGTTGATCGAGATTGAAATTTGCAATTTGATCAGCTTTCGACTGCCATTCTGAGTATCTGCTATCTTCGTGGCTGAAAAATAATTTGGAGGTTAATCAGCTTTGAGTTGAGTTGATAGATCGCCGGATTAGTGATCAAAACATTGCTGGTTACCGGCTCGATTTACGAGCTGGCAATGCGTCGCTGTCCCTTTAGAAAACGCGATCAAAGGTTTATTTTCTACTTTGACCAAGTACTGTAGTAGTTGTGAACAAGCTAGACAAAGACTTGCAAACAAAATTAAAAAAAGGGTGCTCTGTTAGTTAGTGCTAGTTTGGTCAGACAAGCGTAGATTGACTGGTTTATTCGCATGAATAATGAAGTTCATGAGAGTGCTTACTGTTTCAATAGTTCCATCATTTCATCGTATTTTGCAAATATTCTGACAGCTTCTTCAGATTTCAAAATTCTAAAACAACACAAAGCAGCTGTTATTTCAAATAAAGTCTACCCATGTAGCCACAATCAGTGGAAGTGGTTATGGCAAACCAAATATCGGTCACAACGAATGCTATTCTTTCGCATCAGTAAATACTGTATCTTAAGGTTACAAGAGCAAGCGGTTTTCATAGCATCTACAAACAATGCTCGATGCCAAAGCAGAACTAATATCTAAGTGAAACTATTTAACACGAGCTGTAATTTGTGACCATTTGTTTCATGTTAATACTACCATCAGTCACATTAAATCTCTTATTCAAATAGAATACTCTAAGGTTAAATATGTGCTTTTGTTTGTCTTTTAAACAGTTGTTTTGTATTTGTTTTAAATATAAATTCAAGGCTTAAAAATGGAATTTTATGCACAGATAGCTCTAAATAAACCTGAAACCAAAATTTGTTCTTTTACCTTCCTAAACTTATTCGTCAATTTTTAAACTCTTTTAGCCCATGAAGTGACAGCTTAACTAAAAGACCGAAAGGTCACTTTGCTGTCTCTAGCTTTGTTAAGGCAACTCCGTAAATAAAGATGTAGCCTATGATAAACTTACGGATGATCATAAAAACGGAATTGTTCCTTAGGAGTTAGTATGCGTCTTCGTAGCTGTGCTACTCTCTGCACGGCACCTGATACTGGAGGCATGTTTTTGCTATGAGCTGCTTCTTTTGCTCGAAGATATTCGTCATAAAGCATCTATTGCAAAATTCGAGCCTTTTAAAAGCAAACCTTGCAAAAAATGCCATGTACTACGGGAAATTGTTAGAGAGGTTGCAAAATATCGCCAAGCATGTCAAAATAGTAACTGAATAATTGCATCTCGACAGAAAAAAATCAGCAATTTTATAGCCTCGCTTTTGCAGCACACAGCCGCTAATAATGATTAAAACGCGGTACCACCACAGGCTTTGACCCAGCAAGACAGCATGTATACGAGTGAAACCAAACTAATCAACCGTACACAGTGGCCAATCATTAAAATACACCAGATAATTTCATAGCCTACCTTGCATTCTTCCAACTCATTATCAAACTTCTGCAGCAGAATTGCAAAAAGTTTTCCTGTCTCTTTTCGAATCAAAGGTCGACTGCGTAGAGGTCCGAGAATTGCCAAAAGCTAAAAGAAAGTTAATGAAACTATTAAATATTATTAGTACTGTATTATTAAGAAAATCCAAAATGCATTCAAAAAGTCATTAAAACTAAACGCATGTAAGTTTTCTAGGATAAAAAATTTACAAAAAAGGAATATAAAAAAATACGTAAAACCACCAAGAACCTAAACGGAGCAACGCGAGTAACATTTTCTAAACGTTGCAAACGAACAATTAAAGATACCTTAAACATTCCCTCTATTCCAGAACAATCATGGAAAGCTTGTAAGATGATGGTGGATAAACGATGATCAATTTCTTGAATTTTTTGCTCAAATGCTTCAAAATGGTCCACAAATTCCTAAAAAAAATCAAAACGATGTTATTCTCTGCTGTTTTTGTCTTGTATAGTGTATTTTTTTCCTTCTCTTATTTTTGTGTGTATTTTTCATGTTAATAAAATGTATTTATTACTATTTTGTTTTGTGTGTTTACAGTTTGTATGGTCTTGGCCACTTATTCGCGACGTGTTCCAAGTTGTTTAATTTGTAAAGTAATTTATCCTGTCTCAACAATTGTTCCAAAATGTCCAAAGTGTTCAAGTTAAATTATTTGCCCAGAAGCAAGCTTCAAAAACAATTAATATGAGCGGATGCAGACTCAACAAACGCTGGTTGATATCAACATTTAACGGTCCGTTTCACTGCTTGGTGGGCTTCTTTTTATGGATGCTGATGCCGATTTCAAGTTTGTACCCTCTTGCACTACGTTTGGGTGTGCTAACCACTATTGCATCTCCTATAACCAATAAATATTGAACACTGAATAAATAAATTTTTATTGAAATTTATTTTATGAAATGTGCTTACCTGGTTTTTCACATCAAAGCTATCATATGAACTTTCCTTGAAAATTTTCCAGCAGCTTGTGAATTCCTGATGAATTGCTACAGTCTGATCGCTTAAACTTTTCCCCCGCACTCCACCAAATTCAAGTTTTTCCAGCTTTTCCATTTCCAAGTACGTATCAAAAAGACTCTGAAAAACAAGTACAGAGTAAATAAATTTCTTTAACAAGAAAATGTATGTAAAAGTAGCTAAGAAAATGAAGTTTAAAACGTAGATCAGAAAAAAAATAGAAAATTGTTAGTTTAAGTAGAATTTCAGAAGTGATTTTTAATTTAAGGACTGGCTCAATCTTGATGGTATAAATGGAATGCAAATTTTTATTAACCCAAGACCAGTATAACAATTGTAGTAGTTACGGGTCGCTGGAAAATGTTGCTACTGACAATGCACAAGCCGAAAAATGCCAATACCGAAAAATGCCGGTACTGAAATTTTTCAGTACCGGCACCGGTGTTTTCAGTTTCGGTATTTTGCAGGACACCGTATAGTTACAGCAGATTTGAAGCCTATTCATCGCTTAAAAGTTACTTTGATATTTTCCACACGGAATAGAAAGACATCTGATCTTGCAAAAACAAGGCTGGCGGGAAAATCCCACTGTGGAGGAACATTTCCATTTCGGGGTGTGTGCTCCGCAATCCGCGTCCGCGTTCGATCATAAATCTTTCGAAAGTGACGAAAAACTTTGATGATGTCATAGAGACGTTCATGGACCTCCTCTACATCTCCTTTAAAGACTTCATCATAGGCAACGTAGGTTTTTGCCTAAAAACAGAAATCTTTTTATCAAACTGCAGTATATCAAGGATGTTGCTAAAAACGTTAGATTTTACCTTTTAGATCGCAGAAGGTTTTTGGAAAAACACAATCCTTTTTAGGTATCCAAAAATTTTTCTTTAGCATAGATTAAAATCTTAGCCTTTAGGACTTAACTTTGCTCTTGCCCTACATACTGCATTTGGCACAGTAGCACATACTATTTATTGTTGTTGCGCATATTTATCCTCTTGTCACCGGACAGCATCAGACGCTAACTTTTGGACGATCCGCATACTTTTCATTGCATTGACTACTTATTTATGCATGGAGGAATTCGCACCTGCTTAGGAGTTTCTATAGATCCAATGTTCCTGTAGATTTCTTCGAATTCTTGCCCACTGAATTTGCTGCTTGTTTGAAGTCACCAAGCAATGACAATCATCATAAAGCGTCTTATCCAAGGACGCATCAATGTGACCAAGGTTGGGGCTGCACCCAAATCAAGCGATCCGGGTCGTCGTTAGAACGACACCTTTACCCATTCAGCCATCTTTCCGACTGAATACTATGGTCACACCTATCTCGAACGACGATAATGCTAAAACACAGACCTCCAACAATCGCGTGGGACAATCACCCATTTATTAAAACGTCTCGACCGCAAGATGAAACCTTTGCAGTGTTATCAACAACAGCAGGGCTTTAAAACAACACTTCAACCACAATTCAGGCCATTGTGTTTGCATTTATCAACGTTTAAAACTTTAAGTACTTTGGAACCAAAAACTCTCTTACGTGGTCAATTAGCATGTTGTTCACTTCTTGCAATAGGACAATGACGCGTGGAGCTGAACAGTAATGGCGAGAATGCTGCCAAATAAGTTCCACCACTCTCATAAAGGCGGTGATATAAGGCTGCATATCGGGGATCGAACCCTGCTCCATTGATTCGATTAAACCTCGAAGAGCTTGCAAATGAGTCGTGACGTCAGAGGCTTCATCCAAAGCTAAAAATTTTGACGAAGTTTTATGAAGCAAAAATTTTCGAACGAATTTTCACTGAAGAGCATTATCAGTAGCATTGAGTATTTTTCAGATCCGTATAACTACCAGTTGGCGGGCCTGTGTATTATAGGCCTACTGGTGAAAAAATGAAATCCCATTTCAGAAAATCGTCCCTTTTTCAACCAACTGTTAAGTACAACATTTCTCTCAACACGATATGTTATTTTCCTCAACACAATGTATTACCTACCATGCAAATGTTTGCTACTTTTTGGAAAACTAGCTTCAATCTTATTGTTTCATTATATGGCACGAGATTTCTTCCAGCAGGGTCTAACAAAACGACTATGAAGACAAAAAAAAAAGAATACCGGTACTGACATTTGTGAACATCATCAAACAATTTCTTGAGTGTCGACCAATAACTGCTGCCTGAACTTTGCAGTAGACGGGCCATTTTTGCAATCTTCGGGTTGTGGAGCTGATCATTGATGAACCTAAATACCGGCACTTGTGTACAAACTGTCTAGGGTGTATGAAAGTGAATTCAATTCGAATAGATCTTACGAGTTTAAATCGAGTTTTTAGAGAATCTGCAATATCTCACTTAAATAACAATCGAAAGCACATCCTCACAAGGTTATAGTACATTTTAATCAGAACTACAACGAAATCATAAAAACCTTACTTCTACCATAAACTAAGAAGGATAGAGCGTCTGCTACTGAAACCGTAGACTTGGGTTCAAATCCCGATCGGGTCAAACCAAAGATTATAAAAATTGGTATTCACAGCTTCCCTGCTTGACGTTCAGCAATTAAAGGGACAGTGTGAAGCCTCCGCCGAGTGTGGTAGACAGGTGAGCAGAGGTGGGCACTTGCGGCGCCACTATTTCACTTGCGATAGCGCTAGCGCCGCAATTGTTTTTAAACGGTTGCGCTGACGATTGCGCAGCAAGTATTTTAGCAATTTTGAGCGCAATCGCGCCAGCGTAAGTCAAACTCGATTATGAATGATTGTTTTTCGATCCAATGTGATTAAAGTTAAGAAAAAAACATTGACGAGGTACATAGACTTAGCCAGGATTTTTGAATGGGGGGGAGGCCAAACCGCAAATCATACGTAATGGCGTCATCAATGGAAGATTAGAAGCCCGAGCCCTGGCTTGGCATGTAACCTGGGTTTTGCTAAAGAAAAAGGACTTGAACCTAAAGTTAAAAAGATTTCCAAAATTGTCTGAGGTGGGAGACGTGGTGAGCAAACTAGTTTAGTCCAAACGTATCACAGACGGGGGTCTGGGGGCCGCCGCTGGTAGATTTTTTGGAATTTTTTTTGGAAAAAAGAGCTATTTTAATGCCATTTGGTTCACATTTTGCACGTTTTTAGAGCCATTTAAAATAACTAAATTTTTAAGAATTGAAAGCCAATTGAAACAATCAAATTGGTGAGTCTTCCCTTAACTTTAAGATCAAGCCCAAAACACGTTTAAAATCTTGAATTTGGGGGTTAAATTTTGTAAGTGACTTGGCCCAGGTAGGAGAAGAAAAAAGTGCATTGCCTCATGCAATATTTTTAGCAGTAATTAATCAATTGAATATTTGCCTAGAGAAATCTTTGTTTTGTCATGAATATACATTTAAATTAGATGGCAAAAATTTGATTTGAGGGACCCGGGCCACCTAACTGGTCGTAAATATTAGTCTGTTGTACACGTACACTGTTCTACGCGAAAATGCTGAAGAAAACTGAAACTGAAAAAAACATAAGGCTTTGTTGTTATTATTTTTATCATTGGTGGCATTTCAATTGGGGGGGCGATTTGCCCCCCCGGCTACGGTTATGACGAGGTAGGCTCATAAAAGCTTCGTCATGGAAATTCCATTCGTCTACTGCTTGCAATACTTCTATTGGATTTACAGCAGGAATCATCTCTCGCTGAAACGTTTGTCTCTAAAATATTTTTTGCCGACTTTTCAAAAAAAAACTCCAATTGATTAAGTTAAAAAATGGTTGTAAAATCAAATTTTAAACAGAAAAACTGTTTTTGTAATTGTCTTTTTAGAAATGCGCTAGTCGTTTTTAAACAATCTTAACTTAAACAGCTTTTTAGTGGTACAAAACTTTAAGATTGCTTTGATCACTATCGGATTTATCGTCAATCTTTTGAAAACTTTGGTAGCCTTGAAAAAGGCTGTTTCAAAAAGAAAAAGATTCGAACGGCTTTCGTCTCGCCCGTTTCAAGAATCAACGCGAAATTTCTGTCTATGGAAAGCCAAGACTCCTCCAAATCAATTGGAATATGATTCGGCCATTGGACTTCACTTACTTCAAAAACCTGACTGCGCTGCTCACTATCATGATCGACAATTTTCAATTTTGGCAAAGGCAAGAACTCAGTTTCACTTAGCAGCCCTAGAAGCTATTTTTATCAAAACACAGCAACCAATTTTGTGCGGCCTGAAAGAATTTGTCTACTCTCTTCAAATCTTACAATAATCAATCACTAGATGGCGTGCATACAAAGTTTGACAATCATCCAATCAAAATTGTACACGTGATATATTTTTTATCTTTTTTAGGTGGAAATTTTGACTCCAATTTATTCTCGCGTTGATTCTTGACACGGGCGAGACGAAAACCGTTCGAATCTTTTTCGTTTTTTAAAACAGCATTTTTCAAGGCTACCAAAGTTTTCAAAACATTGACAATAAATCCGATAGTGATCGAAGCAATCTTAAACTTGCTTTGGACATTAACCGCGTTACTCGTGACAGTCCTTTTTTGCTGTAATTTAAAAACAAAAAACAACAAAAACTATTGATTACAACTTTTTTGCTAGATATTGCAAACAGGAGTGACAGCATTGGTAAAGCTCTTATAAGTAATACTTAGATGGTTCAATTTCTTTAAACAAAAACAGGGTGAGTTTTTAGCGTGCTCCATTTGTCAGAGAGTGATGCTAATTGCTCCAGAAGCACAAAATATGTATTAAAGCTCGTAAAAAATTTCCTTGAAGAGCCATTAGAAAAAACAGTGACTCCGAAGTCGTTCGCTTACCACCACATGCAGACTTTAATGGTGGAATTTTTTAACACGGCGGTTCCTTGAGTGCGGGTGTTGAGAATATTTTTTCGTTAAGTATAAACATGTTCTTCGCCCAAAGAGGATTAGTGATGCCCATTTTTAAATGCTTGTATTTTTTAAAGAAAATCAATAATTTTTTGTTTACTAGTTTGGTAGCGTGAATAATTTGTTTTGAATATTGGTTTCTTACCGTAACCTAATGAGGTTTGAGCAGTGAGTCAATTAGAATAATACATTTCAAAACGTCACACTTGCGCTTGCGGTTGCGCTTGCGGCGCAATTATTTTTTGGGCTTGCGGAAACGCTTGCGGCGCAAGATTTTCAGAGTAGTTGCGCGTGCGCTTGCGGCGCAACTTTTATGACTTGCGCTGCCCACCTCTGCAGGTGGGCAGGTGGCAGCTTGACTCGAAGACCGAAAGGTCCCTTCGCTGTCTCCTGGCCAAGGCAACTTGGTGAATAAAATGTTATTACAATTACAAAAAACAAATTTCTTCCAAAAAGCCATAAACAGTCACAGGCTTTCAAAAACATTGTCGCACAGGCAACATGCTCGCTCCTCGCACAGGCAACATGCTCGCTCCTCGCACAGAAGCTAGTTTTGGCTAATCAAAGTCTACCAAATACCAAGCGGTCACGTATAGATCGACAACATAACTAAGTTAGCTTAGAGTTGTTGCAATTGCTTTTCCAATTCAATCTAAAAACATTTTTGAAAGAACGGGAATTCAGGACATAAGACGAATACGTACTGCAGATTTTTTGCTTTTTCCTTCCAGAAATTTAGTTCCTGGTGTGGCCAAGGATACTGTCCAGCTAAGATAGGCTCGGAAGAGTCTTGACGAACTACCTCCTGTATTTGATGCGCCCACTGAATGACGACTGACTCGATTGCATGGATTAGGGTACGGTGCTGCTGGATTGATCTAGCAATTAAATGCCGTTAGGTCGAAGTTACTTGTTTTGGTTTTTCCTGGACAAGAAAAATGAATCCTGTATACTTTTCGAAAAATATGAAGCGAACTCGGATTAACATCATCCCTTCCAGTAATTGAAACTATTTTGCAGTGTAAAGGTTTTTTGCAGTAGGTACAATGTACATCGTTTAGGACAAAAATAAGTCTTTTTGATCTCAAATAGCGCATTTCTGGAAACAACAATACCATGTTATGATAAATTCAGATGAGTAGAAATGGTGGTTCCATTCCTGTCCGTAGTTATTTTTTCTGACAACTGAAGGCCGATCCAATGCGCGACTTCTTCTCTATTTGCTTGAATGATCTTTCAGGTTATCACGCAAAACAAAAAAGGGTCTCAAGGGTTCACCTTGAGGTAAACAAAAAAGATCCCAAGTGTTTCCCCTGAGGTTAACAAAAAAGGGTAAAAAGGGTCTTAAGTTTTTTCACTTAAGTTAACAAATAAGGTCCCAACTGTTATCCTTGAGACCAACAAAAATAGTCCCAAGTGTTTACTTGAGGTCAACAAAAAAGGGTCTCGAGTGTTTTCGTTGAGATAAGC
The DNA here is from genome assembly GCA_963965965.1 of Trididemnum nubilum. Classification (NCBI taxonomy): domain Eukaryota; kingdom Metazoa; phylum Chordata; class Ascidiacea; order Aplousobranchia; family Didemnidae; genus Trididemnum; species Trididemnum nubilum. The sequence goes on from OZ014490.1 coordinate 9,146,892, forward strand.
AACAAGCATAATTTCTAATTAGCTCAAAAAAACAACACATTTCTAATCAAAATTCTCACTTTGTGTATTCGCTGTCACTTGCTGAAGTTGCTCTGCTTTGTGAGGCTGAGCTTCCTCGTCGCTGCATTAGTCTGTATTCATCTTCCTCGCTTTCATCCAGACTGCTTTCGGAAATAGAACGACCCTCCACCGGTATGGACAACACGGTTTTTCCACCCACCAGGCCTTCAGACACGTCAACGCGCCCAATCAAAGCATTGACTTGTCGTGAAATGTCATCAGATACCACCAGGGGCCACGCTGTGTGGTTCTTAGAGTTGTTGAGAACGGAGAAAGCAACCTTCAAAAAATAGCATTTATAGGAGTTTAAATAATGTGATTTTACACTAATCAATGTGCCAAGACCTTCACAACTTTTTTTTTTTCTTTGCTCTTTACGCTTTTCTTTAAGAAACAGTACATTTAGAGTTGAGGCTAGTTGTTATTAAATTTTCACGGATTTTTGGCCTTATATATTCTTAAGTTTGATTAAAGAATAAAGTGACACAAATTCATTCTTGGTCAGTTTAAAGTTGTTTATTTTTAGTGATCACGATCATTGATATAATCTTTAAATAAATCAACAATGGCAATATAAAAAAAGGCCAAAAGACATGTGTATTGTACTAACTGCTTACAAATGCTTAGTACTGGACCTGTTCTATTTTTTTTTCATCTTTTTTCCAAATTTTGAACAAAAATGAACCTCGCGCTCTTGTAAAATTGTTCTTATATAAAAAGTGCTTTTTAATGTTATCGGTTATGAACATTTTCAAGGCTCAAAAGCTCTGTAATCTTAAGGTCAACAAAACAAAAGATTTTATCAGTTTTATGTACGAAATTTCTTTTCTTTTCCATAAAAAACGAAGCATAAGTGGCATTAGTGAAAGTGCAATCGAATTCTTCAAACGCGACCTTGCTGGTTACAGTAAAGACTGTTTATTTAAGACAAAATTAGTTGAAATGAAAAGGACAAACCACAAGGAATAAGCTCTGGATAAGGATCTTTCGTCAAATTCCAATTCGGTTTAAAAGTTTATTATGGGTATTGTTACAACCTCGTATTTGTACAAGACCTACCTCGTTTAAAAAAGAAGAAAGTTGGCCAAAGGTTGTTGGAGAGATGTCACCAATCGTGAGAATAGACCGAATATTATCGTAGGTGATTGCAGCAATTTTTTTCCGCATCATGTAAAATGACTTGCTCTTCAGTGCTTCAGTGAAATCAAATGAAATCACAACCGCCCCTCCTGCCTATATACAAGCACACGCAAAAGTTATACGCTGCGAGCTAAGTTCGGGTTTCGCAACAAGAAACAAAAAACGGTTACGGTATGCATTCGTCTCTGGAGCGGGAGGTCTGAGGTTCAAATCTTGGGCTGTTCAAATCGGACCCAGCTTTGCCAACGGTTTGCCAAGGCTGCGACATTTCTTTGAAAGAAGCCGTGTTGCCCGGGCGCAATGACGGGGAGATAGGCTTCGCCAACTCATTACACGCTTTGGCGTAATACAGCGAGTATAGTAAAATATTTGATTTACCAAACATCGTTTCAACATCTGGTTTTTCAGTGTGCTGAACTGCTCACACTTTTTTTGCAATTTTTTTTATTTTTGCAATTTTTTGACTGGCTTTCAAATCTTAGCAATTATAAATGTTTTCAAATGGCTCTAAAAACATGCAAAATGTGACCCAGTAAACGGCGCTACAATATTTTTTTTGAAAAGTCAAAAAAATTGCCCAGCAGCTAAGTGGTTCAATTCCAGCTTCCATGGTTTCCCGACGGTTGGGGGCTCTGCCCCCAGACGCCCGTCTATGATACGCTTGAATTGCACTAATTTGTCCGCCACGCTGGCCAATGGTGATATTTTTCCAACGAAAAAATGAGAACTTTTTTGGTAAGCTGGTACCTAGGTGAATTCAAAAGCGCCAAGAAGTTATTTAAATCCGACCCTGGCTTGGAATCGACCTCCAAACAAAAAAATCCACCAGAATATCTAGAAATTCCTAGATCCATCTAACATGACCTTCGAAAAAAAACTGCCACTTTCCAAAAGTGCCATGAGATAAATTTAGCTTTATTATTCGTGTTTATTTGTCGTCGCTTCCCCAACGGTACCTACAAAAAAAACTGTCAAAACTCATCGTATACTCACTGGTGCTGAAACGACCAAGAATATGACATTCGGCTGGTTAAAAAATTGTTGGAGCGCGAGTTTGTTCTCATCTTGACCGATAGCCTTTCTCCATTTGTCCGGTCGTACTTTTAGCTTGCTAGTAGCAAAATCCTGAATGTATTCTACCCTTGGATCATCACTTGTCACTTCTGAATCTATGTCGATCTACAAAGCAAGAAAACAACAAAATTGCGTCATAAATATTTTGTATACACTTGTTTTTTTATACGAAAAATTTCATGAAAACACGAGGCTCGATTTTGCTCAAAATTGAAGAACAAATGAGACTGAAATTTCATAAAAATTTTTTGTTGTTGCTTGTTGTAGATGTATCGTGCATTTCTAATCTCCGTCACCGGACAATGGCAGAAGCTAACAATTGGACGATCTGCACACTTTTCATTGCAGTAACTATACTTCGAGTTTGAAGGAATTCATTTTTTCACCATTTAAGAATAGCCAACCTAAATCCAAATTTTAAATTAAATTAACCGAGGATTTACAACTCAACAAACTTAATAAGACGGAGAGATGAGGGTGACTGGGAAGTGAGCTCGCGCTCTTCAAGTCTCCAACTACCCGCGTATGTGTCGAAGCAGGCGGCCTGCAGCCGTAATCGAACTCGGGTCGCAGTATTGCTTACGCAATAATCAGCGCTCAGTTCCACTTGGCCATGCTGCTGACATCTAGTGGTTCTGATTTTGGGCAGTGGGCAGTATTGGTACGTTATCAATGGCATGCCCTGCGTTCAAGTTACTATTTTTGGTCTTTGGTTCACACAATGGAATCTTATAATTGGAAGACAGCGGTTAAACGAGATCTTCTACTCCTTGTGAGCAATCTGTACGAATGCTGAGTAACCTATTGGCAATTAGTGAAGCACATCCAAACATAAGGGAAAAACATAAGACTAGGCAAAAATAAAGCAAAACGGAAACATCCACATACTCAATTGCTCATATTAAGGTGGTTTAAAGATATTCTGTATCGCGTTATCAAGTGTATAGTTGACTAATCGTAGAGTAGGTTTTCTGGGTTGTGAATTTATCAAACATTTTCATTGAAATGATGAAGTTCAATGATAAAGTAGGGTAAATTCTTGTATTCGTCAATTGCACTCCACAGCGTGACCTGATCGGATACTTTGGGTTTAATTTCCACCCTGGTCACGTTGTTGCGTTTTTCGCTAAGGCACTTTACGATGATTATCTCCGCTTGGTGGCTTCGAACAAATAGCAAATTTAGGGGAAAAAAGCAAAACGTGGAGCGGAAAACTTGGCGCCACTGTCGCTTTTTCGTGACAGAAAGATTAAGATACATCAATCAACCAATCAATCGCTCAGTCACCACGCAACACCAACCTGATCAAGATCTTGTTCGTCTTGCTCCTTAGACATTTTGCTGCTTAGGTTACGTTCAATTTTCCATCAGAATAAATCAAATATATACAAAAATCTAATCCTAACAATAGGATAACAATATTAATCAATGCTTGCTTTTTAAAGACTTACAACATTAACCTCACTATCTAGCTCGAGTGTCTAACTGGGGCAAAGCCGAACATCAAATCAGGGTTAAAGAATTAAGATGCCAGATTTATTTTTAGGGATTTCTCCAATTTCTGCCCCATAAGTGCGCTTCCTACAGTTTTTCAACCTAATTGTCTCAAATTGCTATCCTTGTAATCGGGGTTTATTTAAACATATGAGGGCTTACTGTGGATAGTTATTCGCCAAGAAGCACTGGCCAGGAGACAGCAAAAGGACTTTCTGGTCTTTGAGTCCCACCTGTTTTCTTGGCAGGGTGAAGGCTTTACTGTTTCTCTAATGCTGTACATCATGCAGGAAAGCTGTGAACACCAATTTCAGTAGTCTTTGGTTTGACCCGATTTATGGCTAATACCATAAACTTCATTGGCGATATCAAAACTTACACAGCTCTGTACTTTTTGCAGTAAAATCACGAGGTTTCCATTTCACAGCTGGGGTTAAAATTTAAAACTGCTTAACCGATGAAAGTAAAGCTGCTAAGTGTTTAAAAATCCGTTATATCAAAGTAAATTCCACTTGTAATTGAGTCATTCGAAAAGCCCCACTTCACATTAGGCCACCAGGTCAAGACATTAACAAACAACTGACATCAACAGACAACTTACGCATGGAATTTTGCCATCGATGGTCTCTGCAAATATGGACTCTTCTCCTACTTCAATGCTTCTGCTTATATCCACGCTTACGCTTTGTCACTAACGGTAATTTAGCTGCTTAGGCAACTTTTGGTACGATTGAAAAGAAATTTTATTGCTTGAGTAAAGTGAAATTGCTTGCTTTTTAAGAGTAGTGTGCTGTGTAGCATTTCTTCAACGCACAAGCACAAACAGTAGAAATCGCCCAAACGCTAATCTGGTACTGTAATCATATCAATTCCATTGGCGCTTTTTTAAGAATTTGTTAGTCACATTCTTCATGAACATCTGCATTCTGCTATGCATCTTACGCACTCAAAATTCCAAACTCTGCTCTGAGCTAACTCTGTTGGCTATACAGCGTATGAGCTAACGTTACAGCTGGTCTGCTGTAGTAACGCAATTTAGCGTTGTATCTATAGCAACAACAGTTAATATTTAACTGAACGCAGGCATTGTCCTGCGAAAAAGGCAGCGCGCCAAAGACGAATTTTCTGATAACACAATAGGGAGTTGTCCACTAAATCAACTGTTGCGATGAATGAGTACGTTATGTTGAACCTATGGTAGAACAAATAACAACTTTGCTCACGCCATAAGAAACCAGACAATATTGAACTAATCAAAATCCACTTTTTATGGTTTTTATTTACTTTTACGCTTGCGATATCCACAGTAAAATTAATGGCAACATTACGTTACAAATTATAAGAAAATCTAGAGTAAATTTATTTTATTTTGCTTTCTTTGCCTTGCATATCAAAAATATATAATCCGAAAATTAATTCTTGTTCACAAAAGCAGCATACTGTATGGCAAAATTATACTTCGCAAACTTTACTCTTATTCGTCAGAGGAAGTGCAAAATTAAGGAGGTGGTCAAATTTTTTTATGGTCTATGCTTATTTCTTGAAAGATTTGTTGAAATTTCTTCTATGACGAATCACAGATGTTCTGAAACATGGTTCTTCTCGACAAGGAAAAACTTCCTTGGAGCATTCTGGAGCCATTTTTCCTGATACTCGGGGATCAAGACAATTTCTAAAATCCATAAAATCTCAAGGTAAATTTTACTTATTCGTAAAGTGCTTTGGCACTTTGTTTTTATTGTACGTGGCAAAGAGCCATTTACCGCGTTCACATGTTCTACTAACTGCTAAGCTTAATTATGTTCATAGAAGAAAACGTTTTGTTTATTTGAAATTTGTTCCTATTGGCGTCATTATGCCTAGCCATAAATGAGACGTGGAAACGCGGTAGTCTAGACTAGCGATGGGCATTCCAGAATATCGAATCCAGAAGGATCTGAATCCCAAAATATCCGAAGGCGAAATCCAAATTGAAATTTAAACCGGATTATTGGAACCGGTTTTAAATCAACGCTATTACGTTGGTAAAAATTGCTTGCTGTTAATTCCCACATAAAAGTAAAGTGACCCATTTGATCTGTAATTGGGACTTCGCGTGAGTGCACAGCACCTTTGTTTTTGTTCGCAAATTTTGGCAAATAAGGACTGATTTGCTTACAACTAGCAAACAGCAAAATCTAGCGCGTTGAAATTTGGAGTCAACATAAGAGTTAATGAAAGCCTCATGTGTGCCAATTTTGGAGATCCTAAGTTCCGTGATAGTGAATTGAGACACAAAAAACATAAAAAACTGCAATTTTTGGCTTGAAAATTTATTAATTCGGCTATAACTTAAAAGCCACTAACTTGACGTGCATAGCTGAAATTTGAACACAATGTGGGTGCTTATCAATGCTTTATGCAAACTAAGTTTGGGGGCGTTCGGTCGCGTAACCAAGATTTTACAGGCCAAAAATGGGCAAAAAAATTGACAAATTTGAACCGATATATCTCAGTAATTACCGATATTGATGAAAAATAGTTTGTGATTTTTGAACACACTATCAATCGCCTTTCTTTTGGTTATGTTCGTTTACCCCAAGTTGAATGCTATTTTTCTTGTTTTGCATCTTTTTTTTTCTTTTTCTGCTGCCGTTATCTACTTTTAAACTGCTAAACGCACTGTATTCAAAGTTTGAGCGAATGAAGATATCAGGAGGACTTTTGTGCGACTGAAATCGAGGGTTCGAGGTTTCAATCGGATCCTCCAAAATCTTGAACTTTTAAATCGTTGCAGCTAGATGGATCAAATTTTCGGAATGGGTAAATATTAAAAATAAAGTAAACCTAACAAAAATTGGGAATGCCACGATAGGGGTTTCCCCCTCTAAAACGAGCTATCCAAAATACAAACTTTTTAGCCTTTTAAGCTAGACTCATGAAACTTTGGACTCATGAAACTTTTAAGCTAGACTCATGAAAGGTGAGTAAATATAAAGCAAAGATAAAATTTGACAAAATTTGGGGGTATCAAAATGGGGGTCACCCTCCCAAACAAAGCCTCCAAAACTCCAACTTTTTAACCAATCACGCTAGACGCATGAAATTTTCAGGATAGGCAAGTATGAAGAAATAAAGTTCCCCCTAAACGGAATCCTCCAAAAATCAAACTTTTAACCTTTTAAGCCGGACACATGATATAGTGGTTTACAAATTCTCAACTTCCCCATTTGAAGCAAGTTGCTTGAAAATACCTTTGCATTTCTACAACATCAGTTTCTTCCGAAAGGTGTTTCTCCAGTGCAGGCTTGACTGTGAACAAATTAGGAACGCAACTAAGTGGTGAACATTTAGGAGCACTCAATGTCATGCACTGCAATAAAGTGATGCTTAAATTAAGCAAATCGTTGAATAAAATTTTCTGGATATTGTTGGTGGTTGACTGGTAGTTCACTTTTTCAGCAAATTAAGTTCATTTAAACCAGAAAAGGATTCGGTATTCTGGATTCGGTTTTAGCTATTCTCAATAATTCTGGAATAGCCAACTTTTTTGAAACGCTCTACCCTAGTCGAGAGAAACGAGTTTTGTTTGCTCAAATTACAAGCTGCTCTAAATGGAACTCAACAGCTTTGGTTTGAGTTGCTTGGACTATGGCAAAGCATACGTTTTTAAACTTAATATATTATTAAAGAATATTTATGCATCATATAGAACGTCATATAAAAGAGAATTTTTATCTCAAGGCAATAATTTACCTATGTTTAATTTTATATCCTTGGCCGCAATACGCAGAGCAAGCTGTAACTTCCCATTCTGACCAGTTATGACAGTAATCCATTTGACAGGGTTCATCTTCGATAGAGCTTTTCAAGCCCCCGTAACACTGATCCAAATCGGTCTCCAAACCTACAGAGTACCAGTGCGCTTATACCATATAAGCTAGACTAATAAGTGCCACAAGCGGTGTTGTTAAAGCTCAAAACAGCCATTTCATGGACTCGGGTTTTTTGTTGTAACTGCGACAAAATTCCATTTAACAAAAACAGCAGCGAAGTGTAACTATGTACTGTACAACCAAGGACGTCATGTTATTTCATCAAAAATAAGAAATTGGTTGGTCTTACTGCGAATCGAACTCAGGTTTTCCACTTCAGATGTACTCTAACTATCTACAGAGCTATCTTAAGCGGTAAACGTAGTGTGATTTTTGACAGAAAGCTTCAGTTGGTGCAGCAGTTAGCATACACCGCAAAAAAGTACAGTCCAAAACATATACATTGTTGTAACTTGCTGACTAAGTGACTATTCTATGCCAATAAGAGAGCAAAATTATTGTACCTTCTAAGAAACATTTTCTTGTTCTTTTCTTCAAAGCAGGACTGCATAAAGACGGACAATTTGTCCAAGTACCCCAAGCTGTCCAAGACGGAGAACAAGGATTAGTGCAAATTTTTTCTTCCCAGAATTCCCCGAAACATATCCCATTCAATTTTTCATCCAAATTCCCGCACTTCCGTATTCGTACTTGCTTTCCTATGTCACAGGGACTTCCGTCGCAATCGCTCCAGTGGCTCCATTCTGACCACAGTCCCCATTCTAAAATACAAAATTAACAAAAATGAGAACAAATTCTTTTTTTTTTTTAGTAAATTTGAAAGCAAAAAACATAACACAAAAGCTCTCCTCAAAGCCTCTTTGCTTGCCTGTAAATATGCCTGAAAGTTAATAAAACGAATTAACCAAGCCATGTATAAATTCATGCGGGATTCTAAATGGGAAAAAATTAGAAGATCTCAATTATGTTGTGATATTACAGAAAGGTGGGGCAAAAAATTGACTTGGAGCCATATTTATTGGCCTTAGAGCTTAAATGGTTGTGCAAATTTTAGGCGAAAATTACAATTCTAGTAGGGAAAAGTAATGAAGAATTGTACCTCAATAATTTATTGTTCGTAACGCTTTTGTTTAATTTGTAAATTTTAAATTGTAAATTTTAAATTGTAAATTTTTGCGTTTAATTGCGTTTAAATTGTAAATTTACTATTATGGGCCGTACGTAATTCAAAAGTTGGATTATTTGCGTTGTTCCAACTCCATGTTGAAAACAGAACAAATGCTTGCTATAGTTGCAAGCCTTGACCCTGAATGAGATTTGTTCACAGTCAATTTGGTGGATAAAAAGATTCAAGAAAAAAATCTCTAGGTGGTGCAACTGATCTAAAAATTTGCTGAAACTGATCGTGATATCTTGACATTGTTCTTAACCGACAAGTCATAAATCATCCCATGTCGAAATTTCATTTTTTTTAATATTACTGGAAAACTAATAATTTAAAGTGATATTTGTTAAAATTCAAAATTGAAACAACTGGAGTATCTGTGTTTTTTGTGTCACTATTAATGCATAAATGACTTGAATGAATGAATACATACATTTCAACATCTCAATTGTTGTCACCACGAATATAAATTAAATCAAGTTCATTAGTTCGACTGGTGGGGCAGAAAACTTTGGCAAAAAAGTTTTCTTCCCCACCAGTTGAACTAATGAACTTGATTTAGAATACATACATTGTTTATCTATTATAATAATCTCACAATACATACAGCTGGACAGCGCTGTTTCGAGCTTTTCGCTCTCGTCAGCAGCCCTCGGCATATGCAACCAAAGGTATTCCGCAGTTGGACTAACCTTTTGGTCAACTGGACAAACCTTAACGGCCTGTACAGTGGCAGAGGGTTTCCAGGGAATAAACGATTTTTCATTTGTGGTACTTTACAAAACAAGTGAGAAATCGCTGGACCCTTGTATAAACGACAGTTATAGGCTATCCTTAATACAAGGGCTCCCCTCTGCGTGACCACGGAAATTAAAAACTGACGTCTAGCTTGCTCAATCACCCAATAGCTCACTTAATGGCGATGATAACTTTGTCACATTTACAGCTGGTAAAATGCATTGTCCTCTTTTATCGAATGTATTTTCGTGCCAGCAGCATTGCTCGTCCAGGCACGATTTTCTAAAAATGGAAAAGTTATCATTAAAACTATTGCTGCTTATTGAAATAAACTTTTGAGCTAAAAATTTTTTCAAAAAAACCAAGGAACTTTTATGCAGTCCATTGATATTGATTAAAAGTAACTCATGTCTTCCAAGATCCAAAGCGAAGTACAGGCGTGTGCAATAAAATAGAGCGAATTTAATAGTGATGCAGTTGCATTGAAAGTAAAATTCAAGATCATCATAACAAAGCAAATCACACGAGTAGTGCAGAATGTGGTATGAGTAATTCATAAAACAATATTTCATTTCGTACTTGTCATAATTGATACTTCCACAAGGTAGCCCTTGGCTTGCACAACGAAAAACAACCAGCAGTCCGTCTAAGTAATAGTACCCAAACGGGCCAGAGTAAACGATTTCTTTCGGAGATTTTGTTGTTGTCAATATCATGGTCGTACCAAATGATGGTGTGCTTGTTGGGATCGTTGGAGCTGCAGATGGTGTTATTAAGCTGGTTGTAGGTATGTTTGCTGGAAATGTTGGTGGTGGTTGCAGAAATGGTGACATCATTTCTACAAAACAATTAATTTCTTTGTTGTTGATCATTAATCAATGCAGTGGCAAAGTTTTAAGTCAGTTCTGGTTTTTTGTGTCGGACTCGGGCCGGGCTTAGCTAAGGCTTAGGCAAGGTTAGGGTGCAAGGTTGACAAAACTTCAGTCTTAATTTGGGCCTGGTACGTGCCTTGCGTTTTGGGTACCATAATAATTTCGGGCTTTGTTTGGGCTTCAAATCATTTTTTGAGTTCGGCCTAATATTTTTGGGGTTCGGGCCTGAACGAGTTGTCCCGTTTACAATTTTTCTCTGTGGAATAAAATCCTCGGATCAAATCAGAATGCAGCATAGTTTATCATATTATTAATGCTAAACAATGGCATTATAACCTAAATATTGAACGCTTGTATAGCAGCAGCTGTAGCAGTACCGTCGCCAGAGCAAACGTAGTGAGGGGGCACTAGCTGAAAGTGGGGGGGGGCACTAAAATAAACCGAACTTTTGCATATAAAACCTGATCTTCGAGCAGATCTTGTACGGCTACCAGTATGCGCAATTTTAACAATTCTGTATTCATGTAAAAAAAGAGAGACCTATTAAACCGGCAGCGTTTCTTAGCTTGTTTCGTCTCCGGCCCACAACCGCCTGAAAAATCTATCTACAGCAGTGAATGCTACCAGACACGCAACCAGAATTTTGCTAAAAGGGGTGAACGAAAAGTAAATTTTTTGCACAAACATTGTCTGATTTAGGCTCCGTGCAAAACAAACTGATACACTTCAAGCGTGTCACAAACGGGGGCAAAGTCATTAAATATATGGTGCCTGTGGATGGGGGCCTAGGGGCGGAGCCCCCAGCCGCTGGGCAATTTTTGTGATTTTGCAGCAAAAGAGATGCGATTTTTATGTCATTTTAATTGCACTTTGCGCGTTTTAAAACCATACGAATCACTAAATTGCTAAAATTCAGAAGTTATTTCAAAGAAGAATTAAATTTCTCAGCTCCTTTAGCTCCACCTTACTTCACATCAAGTTTAAAATACGTTAATACTTCACATCAAGTATAAAACTCGCGTATTTTGAGGTTAAATTTCTAAGTGACTTGGCTTAAGGAGCTTAAGCCCCTTCACCCTGGTTGCGCCACAGACCGCGACCTCAAGATCTTGAGTGTACTTCAAAAATCAAAACAGCTGGTCTTTGAAAAAAATGTTTTCACGTATCCTTTCATGTCAGGATCACTAACGAAGCACCGGTAACAATTCTACAGGCTTACTTCTCTCTTCCGCGACACATCCGTAAAGATATGTTAATGCGATGAATTATTACGTCAGATTTATGCACAGCAATTGGTTGCCAGCAATTTTGCAAGCAATCAAGAAAACTCAAAAGGAGAATTATGTTTGAAAGTAATTACTGCTTGCATCATTATTGTTGTTGTCTTGCAGTTACGTGATGTTCCAAAAACAGCAATTTAAATAAACCAAAATGGGTGGGCACAAGCAGTTGTTAGGGGGGGCACGGCCCCTCTGCCCCCCTCCCCCCCCCCTGAGCGACGGCACTGAGCTGTAGTATCTGAATTGACCCGAACTAACAATTACAGCACAACATATACCAAGGGCGTATTCTCCACGCATGCAAGGAATGCATTGCATGCCTAGTCATTTAGTCAAAAAATAATAATAATAATTTAAACAAGTAAAGTACACGTAAAAATTTAAAACAGCATCAAGCTAAGTTGCCACAGTTACAGGCATTAGCTTTCTAGTCAAAGTAGCAACAAATAGTCTCGCTTAATTCATTGATTTCACTTTAAGCTTGGTTTTAAAATGTTGCTAAATTACAAAAATATGTGGCAACACGAATGCAATTTCTAAATTGCATTCAGCGTTCAAGAGATCGTTATGTTTCGATGAGATTTTACAACTGGTGGTATTTGTCCTTTTGGCCTCGCTAGCCTTACTGATGAGCCCTGAAATTGGGGGAAACAGCTGTCTAAGGCAGGCTATTTGAAATTATTTTGCATTGAACTATTAGAATTATCTTTTGTAATATTGTGATTACTTTATATTTTTGGGAAAAAAAATTGTGTCATGATCTGGTTAATTTGCGATTCTTTGCCTTTCTACGCTCATGTTCATACCTGTAGTCCTAGCTATACAGACGAGGAATAAAAGACGAATGTCGATTCCGAAACAGTATGTCTTAGGCTGCTAATCAAAGGTTTGATTGTGCCTATAAGACTCTGTATACTGTCTATAGCTTATTATTAAAATTAAATAGGTTTGGAAACTTTGATTGATGCATTGTTTCCTGCAGAAGTTCTTGTACATATTTGTAACAGAAAATTGGCTTAAAACAAGCTACAGGCTATGCACCAAAGCATGCAATTTTAAATATTGCATGCCTGTTGCTATTTATTTTACGTAATTTAAGCGATATGCTAAGACGAATAACTTAGGCAGTGAAACGAAGCTGTGGTAACCAGTAGGTATTAAGCATTAGGTAACGTAAGTCAGAGAGAGTTTTTGATACGGTACAGAGCTAAATGCTAGCCTATGAGAGTGAGAGCAAGCTGTTTAATCCAAGAAAAACGAAGAGTTTACTGTAGGTTGTCCAGTTAGTACTTAGTTGGCCTTGTTGTAGAGCTTGCAGTACGGATTCGCAAAAAAGTTCGTAAGGCTATCAATAAACTACAGGTAAATTGTTTAACTGGTTGTTTTGTTTGTGTTTTATTGGTTATTAAATACAATGAGCATCGCGAGGCCAAGCCATACTTGCGCTAACTAGCCTTGAGCCTACCTGCCTGCTTAATATTGCATAACATCGCTCAGTAGCGTAGTCAGGGGGGGCGGGGGGGGCTCGAGCTCCCCCCCATTGACCTGAAGAGTATGCAAAATACCAATTTTTTAGCACTTTTGAGGCCGAATTTTGCACTAAAACGAAAATAGCCCCCCCCCCAATGGAATTGGCAGTGAGAATTGTTCAAGAACCTGATGTGATATAGACCAGAAAAACTCGCTTTCAGCTTTGATTAAGACCTTTTTTTTTTTCGAAAAACACCTAAATTTCTTCCGAAAAAAAATTTTTTTTTGGAGAACACCTAAATTTGGGCAGAAAAACCGACTCAATCTGAGTGATGACCAATCAAAATCTAGGTCAAAATCGTTTGATTTTTTCCAGCCTTCAAAGCACCCCCCCTCACTGCAAATTCCTGGCTACGCAACTGGCATCGCCAACTGTTGCCAGGTTAAAGTACGTTATAATGGCATCAGAAAAAGAGGCTAAAAACGTAGGCTACTCTTTTGCTATTCAGTAAGTTGGCTCAAATTTGTTTTACAATTAATGTTTATACTTCAATGTCATTAGATCAACTTTACTGTAAGCGTAGTATGGTGCAGGGCTTCTTCACATACTAAACTGCTAGATCTGTCACTGCCTGTAATAACACAGGATAGAGTTGTACTAGTACACAATAATGTGTACAAGGGAAGAGAGACCTAGTTGCAATATTAGAACATTTAGCAGTGAAAGTTCTTTTTTATTTTATTGTTTGATAACCAATAACGTTATCAAAACTGATGACGTCATCAATCATATATGCATACCTTATCTGAAATGACACGCTACGCCATTGACATATACACTACCTTTTCTATAGTAACACATTGGTTGTTGACTTATATCAAAGCAGCATCCTCTTAACTCACAAAGCGGCTTGTCCAATGCATAATGCCCACATACTCGACGATTTGACCCCGAAATTTTGCACATCTCATCAGTTGGACAAGACCCTAAATAAACAATTTTTTTGTCAAAAATACCGCTCATAACATTTATTATGGGTGAAAAAATTACTGAAAAATCAATTATTTGAGCACCAGTAACGAACGCAGGATTTTGAAAAAGGGGGGGGGCCAGGAACTTCAGAAAATTTGAGAACAAAGATCCGAATAAGAAATTGTTCCACCCAAAATCAGTCTGAGTTTTTGCCCAATATGAAGGTGAAGAGCAAAAAAAAAGGTCTTCACTCAAATTTAGTCCGATTTTTTGGTTAAAATTAGGTGAAGAACAAAAAACGAAAAAAAAGGTCTTCCCTCAAATTTAGTCCCATTATTTGCCCAAAGTTGACTGCAGGCCAAAAACAAAGATCTTGGTCCACCATTTGTGTGCTCAAAGCTTCTCCCCACCTTACAAAGGGGGGGGATGCCGCGATTTTGCATATTATTCTAAGCTAATTATACTATCCTGACGACCCAAAGAGGGGGCATGGCCCAATGCCCCCCCCTAAATACGCCCCTGTTGAGCACGTTTATGTTAAATAACACCAATGTTTTGGTCCTGGGACTCTTGCTTTGGAATGTGTGAAAATTTTACTAGAAATCAAATCAGAATAAAAACGATTGCCAAAATAGAACTAAGCATAACAACTTATTAGACGCGTTTCGCTTTAACGTAAAGCATCATCAATAGAATGAATTTGCAAAGTAAAAAGCACGAACTTGTACACAATGGCCACCCATTAATACAGTTAGCCACGGCATGGCTTAAGATTTCTTATAATTGAATAAAAGAGCGACAGGTCATAGGTTTAAACACACAAGAAAACACAGCCGAATAGCGACGTCATTTTTAAACAACAATTTAAAACAATGAAGCATTGAAAAGACACAAGGCATTGATTGTCGACATTCAGTTGCGGTTCTGTTTAGGGAATATGTAAGGTTTCTTTGATGAGTAATTTAGTCTCGTGATTACTTTTGTCCAAAATTTTGGGTGAGTCAAATTTAATTTCGTGGTTGGGATTATTGAGCAAATGTTTGCAACTTCAGAGTCTTCACAAACTCGATGTTCATTGAGGCAAGTAGTTAGATTCCGTTTGGTTTGGCCAATATAATTTTGACCACAACTACAAGTTAATTGATATGCAACACCTAACGAATGTAATAACGATTGGCGATCTTTATACGGAAATAGTTTGCCAATAGTAAAGTTACGATGAGGCATTATCAATTTGATATCATACGCACATAAAATTTCACGAATTTCTTTTTCAATTTGCATAGAAATACGATCAATAAACTGCAATTTAAAAATACACAATGCTTCGTAGACTGTTGTTGGTTAAGGTGGAGTTTGGCATCCGGTTTCTGATTTTTGTTTATGGCTTAGCGAATAACATTCCGAATAGTTTTGGTAGGATACCCATTTTGTTGCAACATTTCGGTAACTTTCTCACATTCAAGAAACAATAATTGTCGATTGCTGCAAATTTTAATAGCTCTATTGATTAATGATCTAATCAATTGCCTCAATGAACATCGAGTGTGTGAAGACTCTGAAGTTTGCAAACATTTGCTCAATAATCCCAACCACGAAATTAAATTTGACTAACCCAAAATTTTGGACAGAAGTAATCACGTAACCAAACTAGATGGGAGTTTGCCAGCAAACCCAGTGAACGACCGACGCGTAGTTAATGCTGTGCCTCTCAAAAGTACTTTTTGTCTATCGTAAAATCAGCAATTATTTAAAAATATCTGATTATGGAACCTCCAGAAAAGTAGAGTCAAAATATTCGTCAGTTAAATATCTCCTGATATCATAAAACACTGGCACCCTAGCTTGGACCGTTCAAAAAATTGATTTTGGGGGGTCCATTTGGGGGAGTCCCCAGGGGGTGACACCCCCAAACTACGCCAAAATATTTGTCTGTTAAACATTGCTGATATCATAAAACACTGGTACCCTAAGTTGAGCCGTAGAAAAAAAAATTTTGGGGGGTCCTACGGGGGGGGCACTCCCAAACTACGCCAAAATAATTGTCTGTTAAATATCTGCTGATATCATGAAACACTGGCAATCTAAGTTGAGCCATTCAAAAAATTGATTTTTTGGGGGGTCCATTTGGGGGGGTCCCCGGGGGGGTGGCACTCCCAAACTATGTCGAAATATTTGTCTCTTAAATATCTGCTAAAATCAAAAAAAGTTGCACTCTAGCTTGAGCCGTTCAAAAAATTGATTTTTTGGGGCCCCATTTTGGGGGGGTTCCCGGTGGAGTTGCCCCAAAAAATTTCAAGAGAGAAAAAATTGCATTTGCTGCTCAACAACTTAACACAAAAATTAGATTTTGATGTTTTGTGGTTTAGGAGAAGAAGAGCGTACAAAAATTAGGAAGAAAAAAAAGGAAAGAAAGGGAAAAAAAGGGGAAAAAAGGAAAAACAAGGAAAAAAAGAAAAAACCTCATTGCGGATAAAAGTGGGTTGGTTGGGATGAAAGAGTATTTTAAGACATGCAACCATATGAAATATTTTTTGCCATACTTAAGTCGTTTTTGACCGAGACCGCTTTTTACGCCAAACTTGCGGGGCGGTTTTCGGATTCTAAAACCAAAGTCACGGAGCCTATTGCCTCGAAGTTTGGTACAAACATACAACTCATTAATCTTAAACTGCTGTCAAAATTTCATGCAGCTAGACCAAACCGTTCTCAAGTTATAAGCAAAAGCTTGAAATTTCGCACTCGTTAATTGCAAAATGGCCGAGTAAACCACAGAAACACGCGACGCGAGCGTCGGTCGTTCCAAACTTCCAATTACGCATCAAAGAAACCTTACATATTCCCTAAACAGAACCGCAACTGAATGTCGACAATCAATGCCTTGTGTCTTTTCAATGCTTCATTGTTTTAAATTGTTGTTTAAAAATGACGTCGCTATTCGGCTGTGTTTTCTTGTGTGTTTAAACCTATGACCTGTCGCTCTTTTATTCAATTATAAGAAATCTTAAGCCATGCCGTGGCTAACTGCATTAATGGGTGGCCATTGTGTACAAGTTCGTGCTTCTTACTTTGCAAATTCATTCTATTGATGATGCTTTACGTTAAAGCGAAACGCGTCTAATAAGTTGTTATGCTTAGTTCTATTTTGGCAATCGTTTTTGTTCTTCCCACCGTTATGCTCCAAAATCAAATTAGATTTAATATAAGAATATAACTGTTACTATCAGTTTGTAGAAAAATTAAAACAAGTCAAGTTTCTTGTCCCAAACTCCCACGTCACTGAGTTGACAAACTTATTCCGACCTGTTTTAGAGTAACAAAATGGTCTTTTATGAGTTTCCAGCGTGTGGATTGTATCATCATAACAGCACCCTTCTCTCAAGCATCCGTCTCTGTCTAAAAACCCTCCATACTCGCACGGTTGACGCAAAAAGACATTAACCCAGCAGCCGCAGTCTAAATAAAATTAGTGCGCTAAATTTTAAACATCATGTTAGTTTAAAAGAGGTCGAGCGGTAACGCCATCGTCTCTAACGCGGGAGATCTGAGTTTCAAATCTCGGTCCGGTCAAATCGGACACAGTGTTGCCAACGGTTTGCCACCGCTGTGTTGCCCGGGCGCAATGATGGGGAGATAGGCCCCGCAAACTTGTTGCCCGCTTTGGAGTAATACAGGGAGTATAATGAAAGAATTGATTTTGATTTGAAACTTCGAAACATGCAAACTTTCATCGGAAATTTCTATCTACTTTTTCATTAATTCTGACCCAAATCTAACTCAAACTAAAATCCTTACTATAAAACTAACCCCAAACCTAACCCTAACCCCCTAACTCGAACCTTAATCTTAACCTTTAATTTTGCAATTGATTGATCCATATTGATCCTCATTTACGAGGAAGCAAAACCGGCGCTTTAAAATAAAATGAAAAATGCGCGAATAATTAATATTCTTCGTTTTCGTTTTATCCTCTTTAACTAAACAATTTGTCGGTGATATAGCCACTCCTTATTAGTTTGCATAACTACAATCAAAGCATTTCATAAGAGTCAAAAACGCCATCGTTGATCAACTTTAATCCGCGATTAACAAAACTTTGGGCTTTGGGGAAATATTGAGCAAAGAGCAAAGTAAATTGGCAAAACAAGATCAAAACTAAGCTCTGTAAATCTATAAATACAATCTATTTTATGCCAAATAACTTCAATGGTGTCTGAAATAGCATCACAATTAATCTTTTTGCAAAATAAAAACAATATGTATAGGACTTGAAACTTACTGTATTTCAATATTGTTACGGAACTTTTACACTACTTTTCATTTACCTTCAAATGAGTCTAAATATTCCTTTCCTTTGACAACTAACACTAGATTTAAAATATAAAACATTCTCAAACTTTTTAGTTTATTTACCCATATTATAGTCATCATCAAAATCAGTACCGGTATTAAATTTTAAGTATAAATACTGTGTAGTTCGTATTTCTGAATATTCTTACTGTTGTTGTTGAATGTATTAAATACAAAAAAAAATCATCTCTATCTCATTGATAAAACCTCTGATTTCTTTGCAGTGTCACAGGGCAATTGAAATGAAGATTTTGCTTTACGTAATCCCGCGGCAATTAACGAAAATGCGAAGCTGCAATTATAACGTGTCTACAACGAAAAGGAAACTTTTATTCTTCTAACACATTTTTATGTTCAAAGGAGCCGGCGCTACTAACAGAAAGAAAAGTTTTGCCATTGTTTTGAAGTGCCTTTAAACTTACACCGTTATCGAGAAAAGTTACAAAAGCTTTATACATCGTATACAGGAAGTGATGTAAAATATTTATTAGATTTTCACAAAAAACATTACACTGATTACACTTTTTTTTTTGTAAGGCACCAGAAAACTTTGGGTCGAGGCTGGCTGTTCTTGAATTTTCACAAATTTTCTGCTTCATTTGTTCTAAAATCTATTGGAGAATAAAGTAAAGCAAGTTTATTCTTGCTACGTAAAAGTTGTCTTTTGTTGTCGATTGTGTTTACTGTTGGATATATCAACAATAGCAATATTAAAAAGACCACAAAGACTCTGCTGATTACTTAAAAACGCGTTAAATTAGCTGGTGTTTTTATTTTTTTAGTTTTTTCATGCTGAAGCTGGTATTGTTCTTACTTTTCCCTTAAATTTTGAGAAAATCCGAGCTTCGTGTTCTTGTAAAATTGTCCGCCATATTGGAGCAACTGACAAAATGTTTGAAGCAGATATCATTTTTTATTAAATGGTAAGCGTTTTCGACCATTCTTATAGTCCTCTTCAGAGCAAAATATTAAAAACGTTTTGCGTTTAATAAAAGATGATATCTGTTTTAAGATTTTGTCTGTTGCTGCAATATGGTTGATAAAAGCAAGACCTTTGCCGAAGATTTACTTTATAAAATTGTTCTTATAAAAAAAGTGGATTGGAACAACGTCTGCCAGTAGCGTAGCCAGGGGGTAGCTACTAGCTATAGCCTCCCATTGGCCTGCCAATCAAATGCTGAATAAGAAAAATACCACGTTTTTAGCACTTCTGAGACTGCCTTTTGCACTTGAATGGTCTCAAAAAATGATTTAAAGCATACAGAATTTTGAAACTTTTGTTTAGGGAAGGGGGAACTAATTTGTCAGAAATAAAACTCATAAATTAGAAAAAACTTTGAAAAATGGCCAAAAATTTGTATTCAAATTTGATCGCTTATTGAAACATGCTTAACGTTTCATCAAAAGAAAAAAAAGCTCAGGAATAGGGAGGGCTACTCAGTATTGGTTAACTACCAATCACTTCTCTAAAACTTCTTTCCATTAGCCCCCCTAATTACTTCTTTCTCTATAAAATATAGACCAAACAGATTACTCCTTGAAAGTTTATTTGAACTATCTGTATAGGCAGCACGTAAACTGTGAAATTTTGCATGGGGGGACGCTTTTGCAGCCTTGACCAAATGCATTCGGAATGCGAAAGTACTTTAGTGGAAATTATGTCTTTCCGTCCCCGAAATCGAGTGAAGACCAAAAAAAATAAAGAAAAGGTCTTCAGCGAAAACTGAATAGTTTTTGTCCACGAAATCCAGTAAAGACCAATATAAAAAAAAGTCTTCACCGAAATTGAAGAGGTTTTGTCCGCGAAATCAAGTGAACACCAAAGAAAAAGTAGAAATAAAAAAGATCTTCACTGCAATTTAGGCCTAAATTCGGCCGGAATTTGTGCGATATATTCGTGCTGTAAGGCCCTTTTTCGTCTGTTCAATCAGCGCTCAAACCTCGATGGGGGGACGCTGAATCTCGATGGGGCACGCTAAATCTCGATGGGGGGACGCTAACTCTAGATGGGGGGACGTGTCCCCCCTACAATTTAAGTACTGTTTAAAGGATTTTATGATTTACCAGCTTGTAAATAATAGAACTAAAATTCTCCCAATAGCTACCTCCCACATAGCCATTTTTGCAACTAGTATAATCATGTTTTTGCGCTGCTAATTTCTATGCCACGTTGTAATAGGATTAATTGTTAGCAAAATAGGTTTAAAATTAAGTTATTTTTGCCACAAAAATACAAAATTTTCGAGCGCTGGGGACTCCGCCCCCAGACCACTTTGCCTCTCGCGGTTGGGGGCTTTGCCTAAACAACAAAAACTTCTTTGCAGCAACGAAAATGGATTTTGGACTAACTGTAATATAAAACAAATGTCATGAGCTATTACAATTCTATACAATTATTGAATGAAATATTATTGAAAATGGTTTAAGCGAAATCGAATATCACTTAAAATGTACGGTACCATAATCGATTTGTTTTTGAATGAAAAGTTTTTTGTTTAAATGGTGAAGATCGGTGGCACAAACGCGCAAAAATGCATTGTATAAATTGCGCAATTATACAGCATTCAAGGAATTTATGACCGATGTGAAAGAGCCATATGGGTGGAGAATTATCATCAATTGATAATACTGCCTTTGCAATTGCCTATAATTAAGGGGCGTTTACTCGTTTGGGACGTGACGATCATTGCTATATTGTATTCAGATTTCTTTCTAAATTCTTAACTTTTTTTTTAACGAACTATGTTTTAGTAATTTTAAACTAGAAGTTTGGAATTGATTTCATTAAAAATTAATGCACAAAGCACACAAAATTTACTGACCTTGAAAATTCTTGCTAAAACATAAATTATCTCCGTACTTGCAATTTTACAATACTTCAACCCAACGAAAACACTACTGCATCTTTCCAAACGAATGCTCAAAAATCAGTTCATCAATAAACATTAAACCACATTTGTAGCATCAAAACCCCTCATTGATATAGCAGCAGAATTTGCAGCAAAAACTCTTTAGCGATACTTTAACAAATGCTTCGTTTCCCACGCCTATTAATACCTTTGAGGAACAAAAGGTTAAAAATTAATAACAGCCAGTAAGTTTGCAAGCGTAGAAGCAGAAAGATGATTGTCGCATTGAGCATAGCTGTTCTTGCATTCCTCTCTGGTGCACAAAGTAGTAAGTTATGAACGCATTGAGAAAGATATTTGATGGAATTGGACAGAAAATTTTTTCTTGTTTCCACAAAATTTGTCACTAAGCATTTTTCGCACTTAATCTGCACTATACAATATTGTATCATGCATATAATTCTGTAGCTATTATTATTTTTTGCAATACGTATATTTTCTATCCTGATTGCATACAATTCAAATAATGAAGGAACCAGGTACACAGTATCAGTCTAACCACATCAGTAAATAGTATCTTTTTTGGTGCTTTGGTGGTTTCTTTTGCAAGTCTTTAATAAAGTCGGAGCACCAGGAAGAGTAGACTGCTTGGCTTAACGATATTAAGTGTTAAGTACCTTCTTCGGGAATCGAACCGGGAAGACGGGAATCTTTCGATCACTAACCCGATGCTTTACCAACTAAGCTACACACCACTACTATTGCAGTTACGATGATTTTCATCAATTTTTTAGGTGACCTTCCATGCACCTCTCAAGGGGGAACATGTGTTGATTGGAGAGATTACGTATGCAATGCCGGAGTAGAAAGCGGATTGTGTGACGGAGACTCTAACAGACGATGCTGCCTGGATTGTAACGCCTTGTGTAAGACATTAGAATGTGATACCGTTAGTGAGAAGTTAGAGTTGTCGGTCTCGTTTTTAAAACGTCCTCAGCTAATTAGCTGATACAGCCCAAACGGGTATAAAGCAAATTGAGTGCTTACGTTTTAATCTCCATGCCAAATTTGATGCTTCCTACACCTCTGGTTTGAGAGTTAGGTAGAAAAACACGTTTTCCCCGTTATAAAAAATGTTGCACATGTAGTCAGTGCAGTACTTAAGTTGTAAAATTTTGCATGGGGGGACGCTTTTGCAGCCTTGACCGAACTTCAATGGAAATTATGCAATTCTGTCCCCGCAACTGAAATGTTTTTCCCCGAAACCACGTAAAGACCAAAAAAAAGGTCTTCGCCGAAAATTGAAGAGTTTTATCCCTGAAATCAAGGGAAGACCAAAACAAAAAAGAAAAGGTCTTCGCCGGAAGTTGAAGTCTTTTTTTCCTGAAATCAAGTGAATACCAACAAAAAAAAGGTCTTGACCGCAATTTGGACTATATTCGGCAGAATTTTGTAGGATTTGTTCGTCTGGCTGGCTCTTGATCGTTTCATCATCCAACGCTCAAATCTCTGTGGGTGGATGTCTAAATCTCGATGGGGAGACGACAAACCTCGATGGATGGACGCTAACTCTCGGTGGGGGTCGCGTCCCCCTACACTTTAAGTACTGAGTCCGTGCAAAATAAGGTTCAAGAACTAACAAAAATTTACGACGTGAATTTTTTCTAGCTTTTAAGTGTTAAGTTGAACTGGGAGAGAGTAATGAGATTTTGAAAGTTAAAGCCATTATGCCATTAATTCAGAATTTCTTTTCTTATACTAGACTTCTACTTAATAGGACTTATGTTTGCTTTCGTAGTAGGTCTTACGGGCCCATGTCAAAAAACGTACAATTTTTGCCAATTTGGCTTTCAAAATTTTGCTTAGATCATTTGCTTCTAGAAACGTTTATTTTTTGTTGGTAGCGCAAACGCTTTACAACAAAATGTTTTGGCCAAACTTGGGAGGCTAAGTGGGAAAGTTGCTATGATTTTGCGATAATTGGGAGAACTGCTGTGATTCTGCAAACAATTTAAATCATCAAAATGTTTAGGTCAATCTCAGGAAGCTAATTATGAGAGCTGCTGTGATTCTGCTTGCACCAGTATCGGAGGAAACTGTCAAGATGATAGCAATTACTGTAGTGGTTCGTACCAATCTGGCATGTGCGGAGGAACTTCCTCCCGAAAATGCTGCAGTACCAGTGGCACTGGAGGAGGTATAACTGTTTTGCTGGCAAGCTTTCAAGAAATGCTTGGTCTATGATTTTGGCTATACCAATCTTTTATACCAATATACTCAAACATATACACTTACGAATGCAAATAAATACAAATACTTTAAATCTGCAAAATACTGCATATATTTTTAGTATTTTAACTCGACTTGAAAAAAATTTCAATATTGTTTTTGAATGCTACAAGTACTATTATTGCTGCATCAGTACGGTATACGTTTTAGAACAAATAGGTTATCACAAGTTAAGCCAATGACGAAGCAAGCAGTTTAATAATCTTCGATTGTAATACAGTATAAGTTAAAGTTTATATAACGTTTTCATGTTTATATTTGTTTTTAATAAATCAAGTAAAATCTTTATCATATACTCGCTGCATTAGGCTCAAGTCTAACGAGTTTGCCGGCCCATCTCCCTGTTGTTACAGATGTGCAACACAGCTCCTTTTGAAACCGTTGGCAACACTGCTTTCAATTTGAGCGGTCTGGGAAACGAATCTCAACCTCTTGATCCAAGGCAAGCGCACTATAATACAATATTTTTGGCTTGAAAAAAATCAAATAAAAAACAATTAAAAATGAAAATCGGAAACCTGGACGTATTAAAAAAACTACTTAATACGTCGTATCGATAATTATCCCCTTGCCAAAGATAATACACTGTACATTCTCTAGGCTGCACGTTGCAGACGTACAGTTCCACATACATCAGAGGTTACAACGGTCTCACAGTTGAATACGAGCCAGGCTTTGAAGGTGCTTTGGACAACATGAATACATGGGCAAGACAATGCGACGTTACGGTAAGTCAACGAAAAGATATATCTTTCAAAAATGAAACCACTGGTCCGCTACCCACAACCTATAGCAATAACAGTAATGCAGCTTTAGAAGCAAAGAAAAGGAATAAGCTTTCCCATCGTTCCGCATGTTTATCTGATTAAACAAGTATTTGGGAACACTTGAAAAAACCAAACCCTTAATCTTGTAAGCTCATTTGAACTTTTAGCGGCTTCCGCATAAGTCCAAATTACCCAATTTCCAAACTGGGCTTTGCCGGCTCAGAGCTTTTGGGGCCTGGTGCATTAATTTGGCACAACGATTTGGAAGAATTCCCAATGATTTTTTGGTAAAATTATTTGTTGGTCAGTGGTCATCACTTATAAGTTAGTTTCACTTTAAAAATCCTAGGCCCGTCTGTGTTTTGGGGGCCTGCGGTCTCATTTTTCCCACTACTTGCAAACTCGTAATGAGGTTCTGCTTCCCCGTTGGTCAAGTGCTCAGCTCACCCAACGAAATTTCATGCATAAGGCTAGCAATTATTTTAATCCACGCGATGGAAGTAAAGTGCTCTACGGCTATATAAATCAAACCACAACAAGTTGGTTAAGCCAACGTTCTGATAAATTGGTTTAGAGATCGTGCTGAAGTAAAAAGCAATTCTGTTGTAAAATTCGTGGGTTAACGAATTAATAAAAACTTTGATTCTGAATATCACCGAGTTAAGTTTGCCGCTAAAGTTACAATAAACAGCTGTTTATAATGCGTTTAGCAAGCTCTTAATTTTTTTATTTGAATAAGGTTATCTATCTCCTCAAAAATTTAGAGATGAAACAGACTGTATCTTATCTTCATTATTTACCGTATTACAGTACAAACCATTTTGCCCTGGATCTTTTTTTGAGGACAGTTTTAATAATAACATCAAAACCAATGCCGATATTTTTCTAAGCAATAAGTCACTTTGGCATCAAAGTGGAATACTTGACTTCTTTTATTCTTTGGATCATTTGATACGTTTGGAACTTTCATTCACTCCAATGCAAGAAACAGCAAATACGCTATGTCGATCTTACGGCATTAAGCAAAGCCATTAACCCAGGGCTCTGTTTAGGTTTGGGTTACTCATGCGTTCCGAGATGAAAATCAATCCATCACCGATCCTGTGGTCCCTCCAGCAACCTACTCGAACCACTTGGTTGGCCATGCTATTGATTTCAACTTGGATACCCCCGATGGATGGTGCAATGGAGATTGCTTGAATGGTAGGTTCAGTGGCGTTGCTAGGGAGGGGGGAGCGGGGAGCCGGCCCGCTCCGGGTGTCACCGTTTTGGGTTGACACCATATTATGATGTGAAACCATAACTCCACCGATTTGTGGTGAATACCTTTCTGTTTTCATTTTGTTTGGTCCCTATCCTCATTTGGACTAAAAACCCACTAATTTTTAGACGAAGACCTTTTTTTTTATTGGTTTTCACCTATTTTTGGTACGAAAAAGGGTGCCACCACCAAGCCCCGCCTCGGGCGTCACCATTCTTAGCAATGCCTCTGGGTAGGTTCGTGCTAGTTGTTGTAGTCTTTTGCTGTTAATTGGCTAATTTAAAAAAAGAAAAAAATTCTAAACAGAACAGAAATTTATTTTTGTTGCTGAAAAAACAAGCACAAAAATACACAATGACAATATTACAATCAATGATTTAATTGTGATATTTTGACGTTTAGACATTAGATTAATGATAGTTCGCCAACGGGAAACTGCAAAGAGACCGTAGTCTGCAAATCAAGCTGTAGCCAAGTCAATGTTATATCTAACAAAATGTATGAGTCAATTTTGGTATTGAATTAGTTCAGCTGCGGGTTCGAATCCTGTGGGAAGAATACTTTTTCGCATTGCTTGTTTTAAGTAGTTGCCATTTTGGGTGGTTCTTCCTTAGGCATCCGCGCTGGTTGCCTATTGGCCAGATAGCACGTAAACGATTATACATTAAAGCTCTGGCCCGAAAACGTCGAAACATTACAGTTAAATTTTTATTAAATTAATTGTTATACAATCAAAAGCAAGAAAATAATTCAGGATAAAACGAGGTATAATGCACAGCAATAGAAGTTTAGGCATACTAAATTCAACATTTTCAATACTTGTAAACAAACAATAACGAAGTAAAAAATTTACTTTCCTTGTGTTTGCCATAATGTGCATGGTGACGAATTTGTACGAGTAAACACTACAGAAAGTCTATTCTACGCGAGCAAATCTAGAAAACCAGAAAAATTTGACTGGCCTCCCTTTATGTCAAATAAATCGCAGTCGACTTGTCCCTCCTCTAAGAAAAAAGCAACAAAAAAGTCTACACAATGCTACACAGCAGAAGTGCTAGACGGTCAGCTTCTGTATGCGGCCCAGATTTTAGTAGCGCAATGCCCATCCACGTTTGCACAAATGGCCGACAAAATATAGAGGACCACCCTCAAATCTCAAAAAAAAATTGGCTATTCAAGACTAGGAGTACCACATTTTCCTAGACCAAAAAAAGGACAAATCCGAAAAACGAAGCCCAAACGACCAAACTCGCCGAAGGTACCGGACAACCGGACTGACTGAAGACCTTTTTTTTTTCCGAAGAACATCATTTTCGAAGGGCAAAATCAGCGAAACAACTGAAGACCTTGTTTTTGTTTTTGAGAGCACTTGTTTTTGTGTCGATTTAGCCCTTCGAAAATGATGATCTCAAAAAAAGAAAAAAAAGAAAAGGTAGTTATGAGCATTAAAAAAGAGGATATTTGGCTACTTTTTGGGTGTCCTGGGAGAACAATTCATTTTAAGCAGAAAAAAAGGACAAATCCTCTTAAAGTGTACGTATGGTAGCCCTATTCAAGATGGATTGCCGCAAGGTCATCGACTTTAACAAAAACTACTGTAAGTAGTGCTGATTAGAGTGTTTTGTATTTTACAGCCGGATCCGACGACTACGCTGAATGTTTCATCCAAAAGGTGATGAATAACGGATTGAGATGGGGCGGAGTGTGGAGTCCATCCGATCCAGTCCATATCGATGATGGCTTAAACTACAACGACAGCAATCAATGGGATAATTTATACTATCAATTGCAGGGAGCTTGCAACTAAACCGTATAATTTCGAAAACGTTACCGAGATCCAATAAAATTAAATGAGAATAAAGTGAACTAAGGCTTACAGATTTTTGCAATTTAAATTAAACTCAGTCAAGCAAGCTGCATTATTTAAATGTAAAGATTATAGGCTATTGCAGTTTCTCTAAACCGAATTAAACACGTGGCTTTTTCAAGCTTTAACATCACTAAGACGTTGATAAATAGCATTTATTAAAAGATTAAGAGATAGAGTTGGTAATTTTGAATGGATCAAAGTCGAAATTTTCTTCTTGTTAAATCGGGAATCGAACTTCATAAATCATTTAAGATAAAAACACATTCAAGAGTGTGACGTATAATATTCTAGTACTCGAATCTGTTGGCTGCAGACTTATCAAGTTCATTCAATTCATTCACGAATGCCTATAAACCCAGCACTTTGCGTCGATCTGAACCACACTAAACCAAAAAACTCCTTTTTGGGTCCTACTTGCTAGTCTTTGGTTCGGCTAGGCCACCGCAACCGGTAAACTGCTTGACATCAATGGCAAATGATTCTTAAATGGTTGTCTTGAGGACAAAACGACGCATGACCAATTTGGAAATCGAACGGCAAGTCAGCAACTTTTGAGTTGAGTTTTTATACCGTACTTTGTTAATGATTTTTTAGTGTTTGGTAACCAATTCAGAATTAATACTCTGCTGAATTCCAAGAAATTTAATGTATTCATGCTTGTATTCCAGCAAAGAATTAACATGGTGTTTATAAATTGTTTTTTTTTAATGTAAAAGTAAAATTTTACATAACTCTTACATGACACAAAACTCGTATTAACAATTTTCCAAGATATTTTGTCGAGCTATTTTAGAAGTGAATTTCCAAAAACTATTATATAATTTTGATGCAGTATATTGTATCAACATTATGTAATGAGTAATTGACGTCATATTAAATTAATTCTGCAGCTTGCGCAGAATGGAATTTGATGCAGCAGCTTTTTTTTGCAAATTTGCAAATAAGTATTGTATAATATGAATTAGAAAGTCGATGTTGCTTGCGCCAGTAGCGGAACAACGTAGAACTATCACATAGTGGTAGGTATTGGTCAAAACTAATCAAAATCAAGTCTTTCATTATACTCATTACTTTGCTTCGCCGAAGGTTATAACGAATTGTGGGCCCATCTCCGCTCTTTTGCGCCTGCGGGCAAAACAGCTACTTTCAAAAAAATGTCACAGCGGTGGAGCGCCGTTGGCAGCAGTGTTTCGAATTTGAATGGCCCAAAATTTAAATCTCATACTTCCTGTTCCAGAAAAGTAAGCCAAACTGTTTGAGCAACTGGTCGATTATATTCATAAGTGCTGTAAGTGCTTTGTATAAAAGAAAACTCGAACCTATGAATTCTGGGCAGATATCTTTTGCTTTTATTGGAAAGTGTAGAACCGTAACCGGTACTGCAAGTTCAAAGGTATCTGGGACTATGGGGATGTAGGAAGTGGTCATCAAATTGTGGGGGATGCAGGGACTGCAAAAATTACCGAGTTCGTAACTAATCACCTTTATATTTCCCGCTTTGGCAGTTTTTCAAATTTTTCCCTGTTTGGTATATTTCTTTTTCCATTATTCCCGCAAACATTTCATCTTCATTGTTAATTACAAAAAGTTGAGTGTCTCGCGACATTCAAGTCTCGGTTTGCTCCACTGTATATCGGTAATCACTTCGGAAAAGTGGACAGGGCTATGGAAACGAGTGATTCATGTGGAAGCAAAATATTTACAAAAACTTTGTTACCAAAAAAGGTTATGGCAGGACGTTGCTTCACTCGACCAGTGCGCACACAAAATAATAAACTTACCTTTTACGTATTTGGTTGAACATTGCGTAAGCTTGATGTGAATCAACGCTCTTAAGATTGAGAATTGACAGTTTTATTTGCTAGAGTTAATTTGTATTGATTTTTTAACAATGTTTTCGATTGGAAACTATTGGTTGACTATTTTTCGTTTGACACCATGGACTCATATCTAATGGAAAACATCAAAGTATAAAACAGGAAAAAAATATCATTTATTTCTTTTACAGCATCAACAAACTTCCAAAATGAATCAGCTTTTTAATTAATGCATTTTGTATTTGGAAATTACAGTGCTTTATGGTTGCCTAATTTTTCATAAAATTACAGTGGAAAAATTTTAGTACCGAAGTACAAGAAATAAAAATATTTGTAGACCTATAGAAAGTTTTTGAAAAAAGTGCCATACAAAACAATTCGACGATTTGTGATACGAATTTGAAGATTGCAAACATGAGCTGAAAGGCGTTCGAGCGCAGTAAGTCTCTAATGGCTATTTACATTCCCATATATTTTCGGAACACGTTCAAATCGCAGCTTACATCAAAGATTTAAAAACATCTGCTGTATTTGTAGAAAAAAATCAACAATTTTTAAAAATTTTTGAGGAAATAACGTACATAACCACTTGAAAATAATCCTTCAAAGAATGTTAGTTTCGGAATATGCGAAACGTGCATTACTACGTGTTCGCTTTTCTCGAAACAAATACGTTGTCTTAGTCAACGTCTTTTTTCATCAACAAACGCGCTTATGCAGCAATGGTTGAGAGCTTTAATCGTGTCTCCGGAAAAGCGAAAAGTTAATGAAAGTTACAAAAATACCATTTGGTGAAAGTTTGAAGTTGGCAATTTCTTAATTAGCCATTGAATCGATGAAAGCCTGAGAGTCAACGCAAGACACTACCAAGAAAGTAAATGTTCACACTTCCTCTTTTTTCCTCTCACACAAAGATCCTAAACTGGCTTAATTACTAACTGGGGCTCCGAGGTCAACATGGTTCACTGAAGCTTTTTTTTCTGCTAAAAATGGCGATTTTTACGTTGGATTGTGACACATTCCTTGATTTGTGGCCTAAACTGATACAACTACCAAGTGACTCATTCATAGACAAACGAATAATCACAATTTCCAATACCTTATTTTGGTGGTTGAAGACAACATCCTTCCTGAATTTTTTAAGATGAATCCAGCTCAATTTTGTTGCAAAACTCGCAGTAGTCCTATTGCGATTAGCTTTGGCCATTTTTTCTTCTATATCGTGCTGTCCAAAGTGTCCAGTATCAGTTCATTATTAACAAGTCCTTCGTCAGGCTGGGGCACCGCAAGTGGTAGACTGTTTGGCCCCAGTTGGAAATACGTGTTTAGTCAGTAG
The DNA here is from genome assembly GCA_963965965.1 of Trididemnum nubilum. Classification (NCBI taxonomy): domain Eukaryota; kingdom Metazoa; phylum Chordata; class Ascidiacea; order Aplousobranchia; family Didemnidae; genus Trididemnum; species Trididemnum nubilum. Next base: position 9,177,512 of record OZ014490.1, read on the forward strand.
CGTACGCATGATTTTCGAAAGGGGTGGGGGCAGGAAATTCAGAAAATTTGGTAATAAGGAACACCTAAATGAAAATTTTCTCCAACCAGAATCAGTCCGTTTACCAGCCCAAAATTAGGTGAAGACCAAAAAAAAGGCCTTCACTTAAATTTAGTCCGGTTTTTGACCTAAAATTGGGTGCAGGCCAAAAACAAAGGTCTTCGCCCACCATTTGTGCGCTCAAACCTTCTGCCCAAGTAACAAAAGTTACATGCCACAATTTTGCATACTATTCTATGCTAATTACACTATGTTGGCGATCCAAAGGGGGGGACCATGGCTCAATGGCCACCCCCTAAATACGCCCCTGCGTGTAGTGTCTTTCCAAAGGACACAACGACGCAATACCAGTTCGGGAATCGAACCGGTAATCATCAACCTTTCGATCATTTACCCGACGCTCTGCTAACTAAGCAGTTGCTGTCTCTTGTGATAGATTACGTCATCGAAAATTAATCAAGGTAAATCTACTTTCCATTGTTATTTCTTGCCCACATTTGGTATTTTGAATAAAGTCAAACTTCTACTTAGAAAGCATATAATGCAATGTAATATCCTTTTAAATGTTGCAACCTTTGAAACAAAGGAAGTAAAAACTCCTTGTGGAATAGCGATTGATTTTGCCAAAATTATTACGTAATGAACTTTCGCAATCAGCCTACTTTTCTCTGAAAATGAAAGCATGACAATTTGTAGAAGTTGACATCCTCATTAATAATACGTTCAAGGTTCATTGCAACACTGAAAAATGCAACCAGTGTCGTTTCAAAGCCATACTGTATGCCTTCAGGAATTGTTATTTTGTTTTGGTCCTCTCTTCCTCTCTAAAGTTATTCTGAGTGCTTAAAACTGTTGAAGTCAAGTCACAATCTCTCATGAAAGGTGTGTATTAATATATCAGCTTGATTGACGGCAAAATGAAAACATGACGGTAGATTTAAAACACTCAAGACTTCAAATAAACAGCGGTATCTCCAAGATAAACATTCAAAAAATCAATTAAGTTTCTAAATATATTTTATTGCAGGATCGATAAGAGACCCAAAGTGCAATCAACGAAACGCTTTCACTTTCTACTATTTGCAAATTACTCAAAATTTCAAAAAATAAATTTATTTAGCTCAGAGCGAAATGGACTAATAAGTATCCTAAAACCAATTAGTTTGACAAAAAACGTCTAAAAAAATAAATAATCGCACACTGCAAATATTGAATGATCAATATTGTTTCGGAAAAGAGTGTTGATCAGAGTTGTAAACGGGCCGACTAGTTCAGGCCCGAACCCGAAAAAATAAGCCCGAACCTGAAATTTAATTTGAAGCCCAAATCATGCCCGAAAAAATCCGAAAGTTAAGTTAGGTCTGAAAAATTTAGTTATTTTGCCAAGTTATTTTGATTACATTTTTGTGCACCTAAAACAAAAAGCACGCACGTCTCAGGCCCGAATTAAGCCCGAAATTTTTTGTCAACTTTAGGCCCGAACCCGAAAAGCCCGGCCCGACTTACAACTCTGGTGTGGATTGCTTTCAATCAAAGTGCTAATGAAAGTGATAATTTATGGAACTTGTAGTTCTGCAAATTGATAGAAAAATTTTGATAATGTTGCATAAACTTTATCAATGCCAATTAAAAAAATGTTCAAGTTTCCTCCTAACTAAAATCAATCAGTTTTTAGTTAGGATTTTAATTTTATTTTACATTTATTGCTGAGAAAATTTTTGCTTTTTGTTACTAATCTATTATGGAATACCTGAAATGCAGCATGCTCTCCAAGTATTACAGTAAACGTATCATTTTTTTAAAAATTGCTCTTTGTGGGTGTATTTTTGCAAGTTTGAATTAAATTGGAAACTTATTGCCACAACCAATGCGCTTCTTAGGTTCTATTTGGAGAAAATTCGAAACTTCTTTTCCGAGCAAAAAGGCATTCTGTTCACAATAAAAATTGAACCGGAAAAGCTTTTTGCAGAAGCGACTCAATGCCAAAACAGCGCCGCATAAACTCAAACTTTTTGGAAAAACAGCTGACTTTTTTGCAGTATGTTTGATGGCAGGTAACCTAAATGCATACATTTTCAAAAGCGAGTCTAAATTCCCATAGTTACTTCTTGCCAATCATGTCAAATGTTTCTTCATAGGATAGAAGCCCCTTTGCCAAAATAAAGATTGGCAAGGTTTAATGAAAGAATAGTTGATCCTAATGTTTGTCGAAAAATACGCTGACGTATGTTGCCAAAAGAAAATTTGATTAACGATGTTGTTTTCTTTTACCAGTGAAACTTCGTAGGAAAAACATAAACATCAGCATTGCTTCATTTTATCTACAAGCTTTAAAAATTAAAACAGTATTCATCTGGATTTTTTACAAATTCCACGAAGAAATCGTACGAACATTAAATTGGCCAGTTGGTCAAGCCGTAACGCGTTCGACTCCGGAGAGGAAGGTCTTTGGTTCAAATCTCTGCCAGGTCAAATTGGACACAGCGTTGCCAACTGCTCAACATTTCTTCCAAAGACGCTGTGTTGCCTTTGCGCAATGACGCGAAGATGGGTCCCACAAACTCGTTTCGCGCTTCCGCGTAATATAGCAATGATAGATTTGATTTAAAAAATTTTTAATTTCGGTTCAGTGTTGGCGATTGTGTTAGTTTTGTTCAAATTTGGACTGTATAAGTTTGCCTGACAAACAGCAGGCAGGCAAAATGGCAAAAAATAATGCTTTTTTGTATAAATTTGTAAGGGAAATATACAGTATTATTGAAAGGAAGTCTCAGAAACTTCTTTAGGTGCAGTAAACACAGCGGTATAAGAGCATACAAATTATGCCAAATGCCGGAATAAAATTTTTGGAAAATATATCATACACTTTTGTTGAAATAAGATGAAATTTCCTGCTACACAGACAAACTGTGATATAGATACAATTACAAATGCTGTTAATTTGGGAAGTTTTGGCAAGCAAATGGTCCAGAGCGGAAACACGTTTATAATTTTCCTGCTTTTCATCATTAGCCCGCCGTATGTGCGTCGTGCAGGTAGCAAAATTTGTGACGACTAAATTGAAAAAAATTCCATCCAAAAAACTCACATAAATCAACATTAATCGAAATCTGTGAACCTTAAGAGGTAATAGATTATTGTGCAGAAATACCCAAGTATTGATTTTTGTCTGAACTCGCGGCAACTCCATTTTTCGATTTTGTCTAAACTTTTGCCCTCATTTAGTCTAATATTCGGCCGTAATAATTGAAAATTCTCAAAAAAGGTTCTTATATGGTATAGTGTGTGGTTATTATCAGAAGCATCATGAACTTAGGCAATCAATTATTTCGCTAATTTTATCAAAGAGCACTAATAGTTCGTAATTTGAGTCATATGACCGATATTATTTTGTGTAAATTCTAAAATTAAAGCTCGACTATGCGTTGCTTTGAATCCATAAAGGATCAGTTACTTATGATCGGTATATGGTTTGATTTTGGTGTTTGTGACACAAACACGAATCAACAAAGTCTACTGTTGCGTAAATAAATTGACTTGATTGACTTGAAATCAAAAACTATTGAATCAAACACAATTCTCAGGCTTATGTCTTGCGATGTTTATTTGTGTGAGATTAATGGCATAAAGAAGCGCAAAAAAATCCAACAAAAACGAAAATCTGTTTATGTGAGAAAACGATCGATAAACAAACCAAAACGAAAAATGATTTTGTTTGCTATTCAAAAAGCCGCAGCAATGATATTTAATCGAGGTGAGTTAGACTTTTTTAAAGCAAAATATGACTTTACAGGTAAGAATATAATTTTCTTCCAATTACACAGTTTGTCAAGCTAAAATATTAACCTTGGCAACCATAATTCAAATTGTATTGTACGCTGACTAATTATCATAAAAAGCTCAACACATCAGTGCTCTGATAAACAGAATTCTTTCAAATGGAATTATGCTTCAAATAAGATTACGTTGGCGTAGAAATGTTGATGGTAAATGCCAAAAATTACAATATGGTTGTACAAGAGAGCTATCCCAAAAATTCAAGATCAACTGCGAAAAGAAATGCGAAAAATGCGAAAGACCAAACTCGAAGTTTAATTTTTAAACTTTTAAGAGCCTAAGCAGCATAATTCTCTTATCGCAGTATTCACGAATTAAAAGCATTATTATGTCAATGTTGTATAGCGTAATGTGACTAGTAAACAGTTTCAATCAAAAGGATTCTCGTCGTTAAGGTTTCTAATCAGAACAATGTCTGTATAAAAACAATATCGTATATTGTTACAAAAACATATTATAAAATCTCAAAGAAAAATAGCGAAATAAACAACATCTCGGCGATATCATCCGATTGCTAGTACGCCAAGGACAAGGGAAAAATAGAAATAAAACTAATGAAGAAAATACTATCACTTTTGAAACGATCCGTTATATTTGGAAAGTGCCTTTGTCATTCCTTACGTCAAAAACATTCATCACATGACTTTGTGACATATTAAACTCTTGTTACAGATTTCGCTGGAAAAATATAAACAACAAACTAGGGTAGTAGAGTAGTAGATATAATACGCAGTTTAAAAGGTTATCTCTAGGTTGATGGAATATGGGCGTTTATTTGCGGTACTGTTACGTATAACTGCTGAACCTCAAAAGGTCGAACATGATTGATGTCGAAGGAATTAACTTATCACAATATTTTTTGTGGTCTGTGCGATTTATTCTATATGCGCTTTCTTTGATGAGGTCATAATGCGCCTCAAAACAACAGGATACATGGATTTCCTGCAGCTAATGAGCTTAATCACGTGGAAAACGGCTTTCGCACACCCGCTGGTAGCTTTTGCAAAAAAGGCGTTGAAAGAGCTGAACAATAGTTGATGAGAATGGCAAATTCGGTGTATATTGATGACATGTGTAGTTTATCTTATTGTTTTTTTTGCATGCCTTGCTGCTTTCTGACGTCGTATTGACATAATTCGCGTTTTTATTGGTTTAGTGACGTGTCAATTCGGATACTAATTAGTTGGCTAATAATTTCTTTGAAACCGCGAAATGGAAAAGCGTACCAGTTGAAATTGACAATTCAATGCAAAGATCAATATTGATGCTGTTTTAAGGCTTCCAATTCTTTCAGTAAACTGTGTATTTTTAAATCAAAAAACGTCACAAAAAACCGTCGAAATGTCATCACTACTGATAAATGAAACCTTGATGTTCGCGACAGCAGGTTAATTGATTAGTTACTCTTTGTCATATTTCTCGTTATCAAGCGTTTGTCAACCTGCTGACAGTCCAAAGGGTTGTGTTTGGAAAATGATCATTTGCAGATATCATCTATCCATTCATTCGTGCCAATGAGCCAAGGTCCAAGCGCTTGTCTAACCTCACCAACACCGCAAAGCACCCGTGTTGGGATTTCTATTTGTAAGTCTTTCGCCAGGCTTGGCCACCTCGAAGGGTTGGCAACTTAGCCGCAACAAAAGATAGGCTTAAAACGTTTTTTTTCCAAAGAAAATAGCCATGAGCAGTACGAGAATCGAAACGGTATTCAGCAACTTTTTGATTACATCCCTACGCATGAGCAGTGCGGGAATCGAACCGGTATCCAGCAATTTTTCGACTACATCCCGGCGCGCTGTCATCTGAGCTGGGCCGTCGTTATGTGTAAATCAAATCACGTTAATTTCACCAGAAAAACAAGAAACTAGCAGAACTCAGAAAATAGACTCAGCAAATCTTTACAGTACTCGCAAAATTCCACTGAAGCGGATAACGAGTTGGTACAATCACATCCATCTCAACGTCATTGGTCATGGGCAACACAGCTTCTTTCGAAAAAATGTTGCGACAGTGGCGAGCCATAAGCAACATTGTGTCTGATTAAACTGGCCGGGAATTGAATCCAGAACTCACGTTCCAGAGACGACCACGCTAACCACTCTACCAACCAGCGAGGTTGTGCAAGCAGGCTTTCTCAGTTCGCTTTGTCTACGAGGAACATTGCCATGTAATTTGCACGTAGCACACATCCAATTGGAAAATCCAAGCTATTTAATACAACTGCGTAACGAAAATAATTTTAATTTTAATCACCACAAAACAAATTATTTCGCAATAATAACTACCTTTGACTGATGCCAAATTTGGCTACAGTGCTAATTATATACTTCAGTGTTTTCAAAACTCACAAACAGCAAATAATAATTTCTTTTTTTTCTACTTCAATGCAGAAAAAAACTTTTTTGATGGGGAGCATAAAACATTTTTTGACATAAACTGAAATTTTAGCCAACTGCAACTGAAGCTATGGGGCCAATGCCCAACAAAAAATCATAGAATACCCATCGCAGTCAATCAATGCGTTTTGACAAAAAAGCAGCATAATGCACGAAAAGAGATGCGACGAACAAGCCATATTTGATTTACCGATTTGCACATACGAGTATAAGCATGCTGAGCCGTAGATGAAAGAAACAAGAAAATTTTAAAAATTTTAAAGTGCCTCCCGTTCAAACGTCAGTTTTCTCACTCAGTTTCAGAATAATCGTGCGCATACTGTCAAGCAATGCATTTTTGTTTTCATGATATGATATTGGTTTGTTAGTTGAAATAAAAGGGCGATATTGGCATCGTAAAGGTCTAAAAATACGTCAAATAATAACACGCTCCTTTTGCAAGCTGCTTGTTAAGTCGTTTTCGCTTTTTTTGTGCTTTTCGTTACGACTATTGGTGCAAAAGTCTACACAATGTGTGCAAAACCATTGCATACTGCCTCAATCCTGCAGTAATACAGTATATTCCTCTAAAATTTATTTTTTTCTGGTTGTTTAGGAGGAGATATGGTGGAAACTGGAAAGACGATGGATTGGGGAAAACAGTAACGTTAAAAGGGCATTCAACTGAAGTTTTTCACTGTCGACTAAAATGCTGGGACTAAAATGTTTTTTCATCAAATTTAAACTTTCTACGTTTTCCTGTTCTCAAGATATTACAGTTCAAAATAAACAGTTTTCCTCTTACTTCAGTGTTGGTATTTTGTAAGTATTGTGACATACAATCCACTCTTGGAAAGCTGGCTTACAATTCTGGAAAAGCACCTATTTTACAATTCTGACATTTTACTTCGTCTTGACAACAACAATGCCGCAAAACGCTTATCGAGAACTAGCAGCATGCAGTAACTTTTTGCAATTCCGTTTCTACTTGGCAACCCTGGAAAAGTTTCTAAGGGGATAAAACCTTTTTAAGGGGAAATCTAAACTGTTATATCTCGGGAACGGAAGGTCGAAGAAAGCTCAAATTTGGTAAAGACGGTCTTTACTCCTGCCAATTGTTTTTTGAAAAAAACAAGCAAAAAATTCCTACCTGAATACCTTGTTAAGGCTGAACCAATACTATTGTCAACGCAAATGGCAACCATTCATTATGACATTAGATTGAGTTTTTCTTCAACTGGAGCAAAAACTTTTTTTACATTGGCAATGGAGAAATGGCAACTGTAGGCATGTTTCGAATATAATCAGTTTTGTACCACTACCACAAATATTAAATATTTTCAGTAGTAATGAGAAATTCTAAGCAAGAAAAATCGAAAATTTAAATCTTTTAATCTTCTTTTTTTTAATTTCATCTAAATAAGCACTTCTTTTGTTTGATCAACAATCGCTCTACAAATGTGAATGCTTCAGCGATTTCGGACGAAATGACGCAGTTTAGGCGTTTAATGACGTAATGCACAATTGCACATGATGCTTGACTGCAAGCAAATATTTTAAATTTTTCCTCAGTTTGTCAACCGTAGTTTTGTTATTTTTGCTAAGAAAAGTTTCTAATTTATGGTTGCATGAACATGAAAACCATGTAATAATTGGCACTTTTGAATTTGTGTTGTTAGGAACCGTCAATTACTACGTAGCTGAAGCCGACCCAGAGGGAATGACAAACAAACGAAGGATAACCGTTGTCAACTGTTTGAAATTTCCGCGGTATTTTTTCCATTCCTCTCGGAGATTCTGCTTCAGAAAGTTTGTAAACAGCTTTACCCCAAAGACCCATTACCAGCACGGAAAATTACCGTTACGTGTTGAAAATTTCTTAGACTATAAATTTATACCAGAACTTTATGTTTTTACGTCCAATCCATTTGCGTCAAGATATCAAGTTTGGATTCTAGTGCTTTATTTTGGGAAAAAGTCGAATTAGTCTTGGAATCATGCATAGGCTTTTGTTTAACCAATCTTATTGACATATCAGCGTTAGTTTGGTGCCCTTTTTTGATGTAGAATTGCTAGGAACTGCCTAATTATTGACTAGAAAGTTAAAATAAACGATAATATTTTCTACCTCAAGCGTGGCTTCAAGTCAGCCTCATCAGCGCCGTATTAATAGAACAACAAGGTCTGTGACAATTTTTATATAGTGCACAACCTGACACAAATTTATTCAATTTTTTTTAAGAGCATTCTGCGTGAGATGTGGTATAATCAATTGGAAGGTTTCCTTATGGCTTTAGGTTGAATTTTTGTACATTGCTGTTTCATCATCGTTGATAGGTTATTCAAAAACAACTGAATAAAAAGTTAAGAGGAATATGGCATATTCAAGCGTTTGTGAGAATAGTGCTTGCAAGGTTTTGCGGACAACAACGTATACATGGACCTTGATGTAACTTATTAATGTATGTATTTATCTATTTTGCTAAATGTAATACTCGGAAATAATTTTTTTTGCATGTTAGCATGCAAATCTATTGATAACTAAGTAACCATCGACCAAAATCCAAATTATTATCTTTAAAATCGATGTCTGCGAACGCATCTGCTGCGAAGCAATATTAATGCTGTAAATTTGGCTAGAATACGACCTAAGCAAGACAGTTTTCTTGCATTATGATGCAGCCAGCTTTATGTCATGGTCTCTCTGATGCCATAAGCCAGACGAAAATAGTTATTTTACAAGTAAACAAATTATGATAAGTGGCTAAGTGGTCGACTAGGATAAATTATCCTCTTGGTGCAATTAGCGCATTGTTGTTTGTGGCTAGACGAAGTTTAAGTTGCGCGACTATAGGCTGTATCACACTTGTTTTCCGGTTTAGACCTTTGTCTAAATCAGTTCCGGCTTCAGTCAAATCCTTGATTCAGTTGCGAGGCAATTATGTACTGTGACTTATATTTTCGCCATGAAAATCGCCTATTAAAGCTTAGTTTAAACTTAATTGCTCCTTTAGGTTTAGAAGAAGTCTTCCTCACGGCATTGAACCATCAATTATTTTAAAACATCATATTATTATCTGTCGTTGATTGGTTATTATTTTGATGTAATTTATGAAAATTTAAAAATGTAACTACATGTTAATTTTTATCAAAAATAGCCTCGATGTCAAGACAATTATGCGACATTTATCCTGAACTTGTCTTAACAGTCGATTATTTGCTAACATAACTATTTTTAAATATCTCATCGAAACGAAATTACCTACATTAGCGGCTTTCTTTCAGCTGTATGAAAAAGGTAGTGACTATTTCACCGAAAATTTTCAACTTAAAGAAAATAAAACGAAAATCAGAAATATTCATCCGCGCTTTTTTCATTTGCTTTTTTAGGGGTTAAGGTTATGGTTTAGGTTAGGGTTCGATTTGGGAATAGTTTTAGAGTAAGCATTTGAGTTTGGGTTAGATTTAAGTCAGAATTAATAAAAAACTAGATTAAATTTCCGCTGAAAATTTCCGGCCTTCCTATGAAAAATCCCTGGTTTGTCGTGAGCAAAAATTTTGGTTAGGTCTAGACAATAAATCATTTGCCTAATACTGCAGTTCCAAAAAATGCCTCCATTGACATTAATGCAGTCCAGCGTTTTCAGCAGAATTAGCAATTTCGCCACTCCATTACCGAGGTTATCGATTTGGTTACTACTGCCACCGAATAATGCTATATTTGTACGGAACGTGATCCGTAGAGTAATTTATTTAACCTAACGATAAAGAGTACCTCAAAATGAGCTATAGGAAATGTGACAGAACTGGTAGACGGATTAAATGGAGTTGTTTATAGAAAATTTTTGCTCTGAATTTTATGAATTCTGGATATTATTGCAACAAGGCTAAATGATTGTAGCAAGAATAAGATTCACAGCTACTGGGTTTCGCTGCATAATTTATAACCAAAAAAAGACGATATATGTTACAAAGTCGAAGAACTCGATCTGATTTCATTTTCCATTTTTGTTATTCGCAAGAACAATGACGTCATATGAAGTTAATCAATATCACGTGTTTGACGATTTTGGACTTAAAACATATGACAAATGACAAATAAAATGGCGAATAATGTAATGGCACTACAACAGCAAGTTTTGAACAGAGTAAAACAGTAGCCTAGTTCAATTTTCTCAGTTGTGTAACTAATGACAAGAAGGGAGATTTGTCGATATATTGACTAGTCTCGCAAATGCAAGGAATTAGAGATAGTGAATCGATAAGTACAAAATGAAAAATCAAAGCAAAAATAATCAAAATTAAAAGCAAAATTTTTGTACTACAGCAGTTTAAAGTTAGGCAAACGAATGAATTAGCAATAAATCATAAAGTCAAGGAAAGTTTGTTTTACCATCAAAATTGCGAATAAAATACTGTACGTGTTTATTACTCTTGAATACACAGTAATTGCAAGTTTGGTGACTAACGATAATTTCAAAGATACTGCAGACGTTTTTATAGCTAGAATGTTTCTTCGCAACAGAATAAGAACATTAGAATAAACATAAAATTTTTACAATAAAAGCTAAATTTAAACAGTTCCAAAAAAAATACTGTCTGTTTCGCTTTTTTTGTTACCAGAATGCCATTGTTTATTTATTGAACTCGAGCGTTTGAGTATTACGTTACTGCATTTGCTTACTATTTTATGATACTTTGGTTTCCAATTCCGACGAATTGCTGTTTGTTTTGGTGCTTTGTTGAAATATGGAATTGCGCGTCATTATTTCGTTTTGGCGCAAACCGAAGCGCGAAAATGCCCGTGACGTCATAAAAAAGAGAATAAGCGGAAGCATCCAGCCACACGCATGTCCTCGCGAGTTTATGAAAAAAAAGACGCTTTTTAAGTTAAGCCACGAGCCTCGTCCTGAGGCAAAAGCAACCTTACGAGCTGGCAGGCGGATGTGTCATTATCTTGTCACAGAAATATGGGTTTGCATCAGTTTTTAGGATGCTTTTTGTAACATTTCTTTCAATTTCATAGCAAAAAATGCAACTTGAAAAAAGTAAAAGAAATAGGTTGGTGCAGTTCTACAGAGTGAGAGTTTTAAAACCAAAACAGAAATACTGTAACTGAAGATCTAAGGTAAAGTTACTGCGCACAATTACTGTGTTACTGAGTTTTGATAAAAATGTGGAGGAAGCTTTGGAGTTATTTATAGCGCAAAATTATGAATGATCGAATTAAGCGTTTTTTTCATGGTATGCTGGCTATTTTTTGGGCGAAAATTATACTCAGGTTGACAAACCACTAACTTGTAACTACGGCCTGACGGCAGCTGTAGCTAGCGTTATTTGAAGTATAAAACTTCGAACCTCGAGACTCTAGCTAAGATTTTTATGATCAAACAAATATAGAGCAAATACCAGTTTTTAAGTCTATTTTTATAATTTTTGTCAATCTTGTGAAAATTAAAATATTTAAAATGTGTTAGCTTTGCTTGTTTAGCCCGTATTGTATTATTACTGTATTTTAGTTTTACAAAAAACATGAAGATCAATAATCGTATCTGAAAATACATATGTATAATTTTATATTCAATACAAGGGACTTTAAAACTTAAATAAACTAATGAGTTTTTCTCAGAAATTAACCAAACACGTTTTGTTTTGCAGAACTGCGATATTTTTACATACTTAGTGGTTGCTTTTAATATCGTGATCTAACAATGACTCCGTTTGACGAAACCAGTCCTCATGACGAAGCTGGAAATTATTCTGGTGAAGCAAAGACCGAATGCTTAGTTCTGTGTTCGAATCTCCCTTCATCCCATCATCAGAAGCCGCCACAATCTCATCCCCTAATCATGCCAAAAGGCTCTGAACCTAGCCCAAAGTTGGCGAACAGTAGGCTTGCGATGTTGAGAAACAGCGAACGTTTAAATTTGCCTGGAAGAAACAGAAAGCACGGTTGCGTTTGTAAGCCTAATCTGCCAAACATAGTTCCTCCTGCCCAACCAAGAACTGAACTAATCACTCAGACAACATGCCAGCCTCGTTTAGTCAAAGTTTCTGTATACACCAAAGCAGTAAATCCTTACATTGTAATTTTCGATTCCAGCAAGAAATACGCCAAACCATCAGCCTACTTAAAATTGGTTAATTGCACTGTAAAGGCTGGCAGTCCACAGGAAAAATCGGACGATGATAATAACAACGACGACGAATGCCTGTTCACTATCCTCCCTAGTAAATTAGAAGGTGTTGACAACTCCGGTGCTATACTTCTTCAAGCCTCCAGTATTGAGAAAAGAGATGAATGGGTCACATTTTTAACTGAAGTCTGCAACGGCAAAGGCACACGTGCTAACTCCACCGCTGGGTACGTCCCAGGGTCCAGCGTCCTGCCAACTCTCGTCGAACAAGAAGACGGTGACAATGACACTGAACCGAGTAAACCTATCGACTCTATTAAAACCCCTTCCCGGCGAAAGCATCGCGAAGGCCGGCGAAGCAGTTTAAACAGCCTTGGTATTCGGTTACGTTGCTACAACACGATCGGTAACGCTCGATAACCGTGCTGTATTTGAACTTCTATTTCTCTTTACCTTTATTTTTTGTTTTATTTATTCCATTTAAAATGCTTTGCATTGATTGAACTATGTTTTTGCTCGTTGAAATGTTGTGTAGAGCGTTTCGTCGCAAAAATTAAATTTTTTCTAAATGCTATACGTTCGTTGTGATTAATATTATCACAGCCGGCAAAAATATGATTCAGATCACGGCGTTCAGACATGATTGAATACTCAAAACAATTTCCTTATTTAAGAATGCACTAAGTTTGATATGATACATCATTGAAAATAGCACATGACTGCCAGCATGTAGTCATTTGTGTATGCGCAATTTATGGTGGATAAACACAGTACCACGTCATACTTTACCTTTAGTGCAATACAAGATAAAAATGCTAATTGTTTTGTACATTAGACTTTAAAGTAGCGTTTTACCAAAGAATTTTAAAAATTGCTTTTTGCTACCGCCTAGTAACTACATTTCATTAACTGATTTTCGAAGTAAGAATTGAGTCACGTAATGCATAAGCATTTATCTTGCATAAGCGGACCACGCACAAATAAGCGGAAAATCACAGCTGCTCTTTATGCTACTATAATACTATGAGGTTAAAAAGTCAAAGTATGTAACTATGTTGCGTATACATGGGTATAAAGTGAAGTCTTGTTCCTTTAAAATCTGCTATTTTCATGCTATGATCAAACATCGTGCTAAAACTAAAAATATAATGGTATAGCCCTGCCTAACCTCGATCAAACCTTTACCCTGCGTATGTCATGGTATGATTGCGATAAATCAATGAAAACTGTGGAATAATGAAAACAAAGAAATCAGTAAAAAATATATGAAACCGAGAAGGCTTGCAGTACGACAAAACCGTTAAGAGCACTTGTAAAATCGATGCCGTTGTTAAAAAAGATAGTTTTGCGTACAGAAGTCGCTGTTGGAATTTTTTGCCATAAATGGGTACTTTTTTGCGGTGGCGTCGCTAAGGGAGGGAGCGGCCCGCCCTGGGTAGTACCATTTTGGATTGACACCATTTTATGATATAAATCGAATAAAAAAGAAAACAACATGTTTAATATGACTGGAAATGTTTAGCACGCTGGAATGGCCTAAAAACTCATTTGAAGCATCTTTTGAAATACAGTATTTATTTAGGAGAGGCGCTAATTTCTCAAAAATATAACTCACAAATCAGTAAAAGCTTTGAAAAATTGCCAAAACTAGGCAATCAAATTTGATCGCTTGTTGGAAGTTGAAACATGCTGAAAAAAGGTTTCATAAAAAAAAAGTTAGCTCAGGAATAGAGGAGGAGGCAGGCTATTCAGTATCGGTTAATTACTTATCACTTCGACTAAAATATCGTTCCACTAGCCCCCACCAATTATTTTTTCAAATACAGACGAAACGAAATGAAATATTGTGTAAGTTTGATTGATCTATAAGATTTTATGATTTACGGTACCAGCTTGTAAATAAGATAATAGCTACCTCCCACATAGCCATTGCCCATTTATGCAACCAGATTAATCATGTTTTTGCACTGATAATTTCTATGCCACATTTCAAAATCATTAATTTTTATCAAAATAGGCCTAAAATTAAGTTAATTTTGCAAAAAAATAAAAAGTTTTCGAGCGCTGGGGGCTCCGCTCCCAGACTCCCGAAACAGCCCTCCTCCCTCATTGCAGATTTCCGTCAACGTGCCTGAGTCAAATCATGTTTTTGGTGCTAATTTCTATGCCGCCAGAGTTTTTCTGATGCAACGTTTTAAAAAGCATTAATTTTTATCACAATAAGCCTAAAATTAAGTTATTTTCTAAAAAAAAAATTTTTTTTGAGTGCTGGGCCTCTGCCTCCAGGCCCCCAATTGCCTCCAGCGGATGGGGGCGGAGCTCCCAATCCCACGAACACAGCCATTCCCCCACTGCAGATTTCAGGTTATACGAGCCTGATGCTAGACGTGTGCTGTTCATGCTTTAAGCTTTAGAATTTTGCAATGAGAAGTTATTGAGCTAGCCAAATAACAACCGTTATCTACAATAAAAGTACTGTAATACCGCTATCTTTAAAGTTTCATCTTTTGCAGCCTACTAAGCATTATAAAGGGTAACACCAAGAAATTCCGCCCCGGGTGTCACCATCGTAAGCGACACCACTGCTTTTTTACCCTTAAAAAATTAAACGAAACTACTTCAAAAAGTCTTATGTTTGGATATTGAAAACTGAAGAAGCTACAATGCTAGTCTTTGCAGATTTTTATCTTACTGTAGCGCTCATAATGGAGCATGAAAGAAGATTAAACCACGTTTTGTTATATGACTTGTAATACTAATTTACAGGTACATGGATTGAAATAAACTTTTTCCTCAAAACTTAGTGTGTACAGCCAAAGAGTACAAATGGAAAATAGTATGGCCTGCAGTGGCGTAATTATGGCCTGCAGTGGCGTAGGCAGGATTTGTGAAAGAGAAGACTTTTTCCCAAAATTAATGTGAAGACCAAAAAAAGTTATTACGTCTAAAGGAACCCAAATCTCACCAATTCAGCTTCCATCTCAGACCTGAGGAGCAGGGCATGGTATGGAATGGAAAATGATTTTTCTATATTCTCCAATTGTTTTCTATTCCTTAATGAAAATCTTTCATTCCATATACCATTCCACACCAAAATTTTCTTCCATATTTCATTCCATACTTCCATACCTACGAAGTTTTAAACTGGAAGCAATTAACTTCACGCATCATTTGCACCTTTGCAATGCTGTAGGCTACGCACTCGAGAAGGTGCGCTACACCACATTACAAAGATACAAGGACCTGTATTCGGTAATTGGTATGCACAGGGTTTATGATTACCGTACAAGTTTGCTTTCACAGCAATTATAAAATTTGGTATAACCAAACTGCTGAAAGAACATTTACTGTAACAGAAATGCCAAGCTTTAACACTAAAAAAAACTACAAGCTTGAAGGGGGTGAAGGATCCACCAATGCCGATAGTTTACAGTAGCTAAATTCAAAATAAAATTTTTGAAATTTTCTGTTCTAATTGTGGGGCTGTGGTTACAAAGATATTGAACAAATACAAAGAGATACCCCCTGAAAAGTTTTTAGAAACCCTGAGTTTGTTCTCCCAGCTTAAATTTCCAGAAAAAGAGGGGGTTACCAAAATTGGATTGGTCATGTGATATTGTGATGTTACTGACAGGGTGAATATTATTCAATTTCTCTTTTTCCCTAGGAGTTCAGGCAGAGAGGACAGACTCAGGGTTTCCAATAACTTTTTAGGAGGCATTTCTTTTTGTATTTGTTGAATATCTTAGATCTTTGCTACCGTAGCTTCAAAATGAGAACAAAAAATTTCAGAAATTATATTTCAATTTTAGCAATTTTAAATTGCTGCAATTGGCTGAATGCTTTACCCCCTTAAAAGACTAAAAAAAAGAAAAAAGTTCGCAACTTGGCAAACTGTCTCTCGAAAGAAAAGCATGTCAAACCTGTCAAAGCCTTTAGCTATAGTATCAATGCCGCAAATTGCAATGTACTGTACTTACACTATGATACAATACGTCCACAGTTTGCGCAAAACACACAACCTAAGTACCGCGATGTCAAAAATAACATGCTGAATACTTTTGTGAAAATGTGATGTTTATCATATCAATACTTCTGTGATGTTTATCACTACCCGAAGTCCTTATATATTTTTCTGCAAATACCATGCACGAAATCTAGTATGGAATTGGTATGGAAGTATAGAAGATTGTCTTCCATTCCATTCCATTCTGGCATCTTCCATACTCCATACCCAAATTTCCGTTCCATTCCATTTTCCATTCCATTTATACCATATCCTGCTGACAAGTCCGAATGCGTTATTTCCCGGTATGCTTCCAAAGGGGGAAGAGGGCATTGCTCACTTTTGGTGACGAAATAGTGCGATGTAGGGCTTTCACTCAATAAGTAAGGGGGCATGCCACAAAGTCTCCCTGTTTACGCTACTGATAGTCTACTGCATAAGAAGAGGGAACTTAGCAGTAACATCGATAAAACAGCACTGTGATTGAATCGCTTCTCGTAAGCACACAGCAAATCTTGGTTGGTGACTACCATAGGTGGGCAAGTTAATGCAAAACGTTAGCTTCGTTAACCATTAGTCCGTTAACAAACTTCACACCTGCGTTAACGTTAATCCGTTATTTTCAGCTTTAATTAACGGAAGTTACTTAAGTCCGTTAATCCGTTAACATTTTACGTTTAATTTACATTTCGTTTTATTCACTCGCTTCTAGAACACGTATTGACGCTGTTGAGGTGATTGTAAGGAAATGTTTGTTGCTATGGTGGTCTATGTGTGTTTTGAAAGCTACATTTTACAGTCTAATCTAATTTCAAGATAAAAACAAGTTCAAATGCACAACGAAGCTGCAAGATATTAACGATAAAAACCTTAACGGAAGTCAACAGAACTTAAGGGAAGTTACTTTAGTCCGTTAACAGCACTTAACGGAAGTTAATTTAGTCCGTTAACATGAAAAAACTTTTTAACGGATTAACGAGTTAATGAAAAAGTGAGCTTCGTTATTAACGGATTAACGATTAACGGACTTGTGCCCACCTATGGTGACTACCATTAGATACATCATAATGGCAAAACAACACAATATAGTCCCATGCTATCTACCATTCAACATTGTGCAATCCATAATGATGTTTTTCCGTGCTGCACTCTGTCGCATGATGCTAGACGTTTGAAATTTGGAAGCAGTTGTGTTTCGTGTGTCCAGACAAACAATATGTAATAAGACAGAGCACTCAATTGTCGAGACACCATCTTACAAACTCAAAATCTTGGCAAAGGAGCCTGGCTAAAGCCTGATTGGCTTGAATTATTTCTAATCCTATAAGTAATTAGTTGCAAAATATTACCGTACTTTTTTCTACCTAGCCAAGCTAGATAAGATGGAAGCTGTTTTGTTCAACAAAAATAAACCTTTTTTATTTTTAGAAGTAGTTTCGCCAGCACTATTGGCCAACTTGGCGGGCGCTTTGCCACGTTTGTAATTAAACCAGCATATGATGATATATACCTATAAAATATGCATTAGGAAAAATTATTTTGGCAAGATTTGCAAAAGATGAGACGGTGTGCGTTTCAATTTTGATAAAGTAGTGTCTTAAATTTTGATCTAGCGTTTAAATATGGCACAAAGCTCTCAAAACAAACTCATGCTAAGGCACCAACAAGTGTTTAAAGGCCACCTAATGTCTGCAAACCAATGCACTTAAAATGCAATAAAAAAGTATTACTAATCGAATGCTGAGAACCTGGTTTAGATGCACGTTCTCAGTTTCAAGCTTTCGCGTTTTTAAAAAGTGACATGACGTCATCAGACCCAGGCGTTTGGTGCCTTCGACTAATTTATCTTTGCAGAGGATAGGCGATTTTGGAAAGGCATGTTGATAGAAGCTTGCTACTCAAAAAGTGTTGTGCAAAAAAGGCGTAATTAGCTCAAAGTGAAGTCGAAGGCACCAAACTCCTGGGTCTAATGACGTCATGTCACTTTTTAAAAACGCGAAAGCTTGAAACTGAGAACGTGCATCTAAACCAGGTTTTCAGCATTCGATTAGTAATACTTTTTTATTGCATTTTAAGTGCATTGATTTGCAGACATTAGGTGGCCTTTAAGAATCAAATTTTTATCTAAATTTTGGAAGAGACTATTTCACCGAAAATTTTTATCCAGGTTTTGATTAATTTTGACACAAATCTAACCCAAACTCAAATTCTTACTCCATAACTAACCCCAAACCTAACCATATGAACTAAAACCTTAACTCAAACCCTATACTCTTAAAAAAGTAAATGAAAAACACGCGAATGAATGTTTTTCATTTTCGCTTTATTTACTTTATCTTGAAAATTTTCTTTAACTTAATAATAGTCACTTTTGGATGTCGCAAAACGTAAAGAAAGAACTTTTTACCGCCGATTTTCAGAGAAACACTGTGGTTGATTTTCTATTCAGTGCACCTTTAAAATTCTTTCTCCAACTACTTTCGCCTACGTCATATGTGTTTGCGTACATCGACGGTGATGAGCAAATTCTCGGCTACAGCTTGTTTTTGAAACGAGGAGAAAAGAAATCGTTAGTTTCGACTACTCAACTTCGAAGAGTTTTTTCAAGCATAATCACATAAAAGGGCAACGCCCATTCGCCCAATCACAATGAATAGTTTAGTTTTGAAACGTGTTTACGAGACATCGAATAGGCCTGTAACAGTAATCTAAAGTCTACATTGAAACATATCAACAAAATAGATTAAATTTTATCATGCATTATTCAAGTCTGGAGTAGGGTTGGATTGAATTTGAATTTGAATTTGAATTCGGCTTTTGCGAAATCAATGAATTTGAATTTAGTTTTTTCAAAGTCAATGAACTTGAATTTGAATTTAAAAATTAAAAACAGAATGAATGGATCAAACCAATGCCGTCGCTAAGGGAGGAGGAGGGAAGGCCGTACCCACCTAACGGCCGCTTGTGCCCCCATTTTGGTTTACTAAAAATACTGCTTTTGTAACATCACGCAACGACAATACAACAGACATTGATGGAAAAAGAAATAATTACGTTTAAACATAATTCTTCTTTAATGTTTTTTCGATTCTTTGCGAAATTGCTGGCGACCAACTGCTGTACATTAATCTGACGCAATATTCCGTCTTATTGACACGCCTTTAAGGATGTGTCGCGGAAGAGAGATGTAAGCCTGCAGAATCGTTTTTGGTACTTCGTTAGTGATTATGAAATGAAACAATGCTTGAAAACTTTTTTTTCAAAGACCAGCTGTTTTGATTTTTAGAGCACACTCAAGATTTTAAGGTCACAGTCAGTGGCGCAACTAGGGTGAAGGGACTTAAGCCCTATTTGCAAAGGCACGTCAAAAATTTAATCTCAAAATACAAGCATTTAAACGTATTTTAGACTTGACCTAAAGTAAGGGGGGCTGAAGGTGAAAAGCAATTCAATTTTTTGAAATGACTTTTGAATTTTAGCAATTTAGTTATTTATATGGCTTCTAAAAGTGCGAAGTATGATAAAAATGGCGTTAAAATCACTATTTTTTTGCTTCAAAATCGCCCAGCGGCAGGGGGTTCTGCCCTCAGGCCCTATCCACATTCACATAATATTTAGTATCCAGGGGCGTATTTAGGGGGGGCATTGGGCCATGCCCCCCCTTGGGGTCGCCAGGATAGTACAATTAGCATGGAATAGTGTGCAAAATTGCTGCATAGCCCCCCCTTTGTAACTTGGGCAGAAGGTTTGAGCACACAAACGGTGGGCGAAGACCTTTTTTTTGGCCTTCACCCAATTTTGGGCCAAAAACCGGACTAAATCTGAGTGAAGACCTTCTTTTTTTTTGGTCTTCACCTGATTTTGGACAGGAAAACGGACTGGTGGAAAATTTTTTATTCTGGTCTTCGTTGTTCTCAAATTTTCTGAATTTTCTGTCCCCCCCCTTTCGAAAATCCTGCGTACGCTACTGTTAGTATCTATGTCCGTCTGTGACACGCTTGAGTTGCATCAGTTTGTTCAGCACAGGGCTAAATCAGCCAGTTTTTGTGTAAAAAAAATTTACTTTTGGTTTACCTCTCTGAGCAAAATCCTGGTCGCACGTCTGGTAGCATTCACTGCTGTAGATAGATTTTTCAAGCGATTATTGGCCATTGACGAAACGAGCTAAGAAACGCTGCCGGCGTTATTTTGAAATTGCCCATAATTGTAGCCGTACAAGATCTGAAGATCAGTTTTTATAAGCAAATTTTAGTGCCCCCACACACTTTTGGCTGGTGCCCCCTCGCTTCGTTTTCTCTGGCGACGGCACTGTATCCAATTCCGAATTCAAGCGATTTGAGTTGTTGGTTTATTACGCACCTGAGATGCGCTAATACACATCTGCGACTGTGAGACTGCGACTTGCTAGGTTCAAACTGCAACATCCTCTTTGAATCTCTGGTGTGAAAAGTGGGGTTGGATTGAATTTGAATTTTGAATTTGTATCCGCACACGAGTTATTGATAAATTTGAATTTGAATTCGACTTTTTCAAAGTCAATGAATTAGAATTTGAATTTGAGTTCAAAAACTAAAAAAAATAAACAGTTCCAACCCTGGTCTGGAGGTCTAGCAGATAAATTAAAATTACATGTATTTAGCCAAGTTTCAGACTTTAAAAGCAAGAATTTTTAAAGAGTTTGAATTAAAGGGCCCCACTAATGAGGCTGGTATCTACGGTAGGTTAAATCGAAAACAATAATTTTCATCAAAATTACTTAGGCTTGTAAAGGACTCTACCACAAAAGCAGTTAAAATAATTAGGAAAAAATTAAAGAAAATTTTCAAGATACAGCAAATTTGACAGGGACAACTCTCAACGTTGACAAATCATAGTGACAACCCTGAACATTATTTTGTGCTTTTTTTATTTGCTCGTTGCTTTCTTTCCAAACAAAAATAAACCATACTACTACTACCATCCAGGTTTACCTGTGGCAATTACAGGCAGCAAAATAAAATTCAGGTCACATCAGTTCAGTTGATTATGTTGGATGTGATTAATGATAGGAATCAAATCAATATCATTACGAGAACGGCTGAGGAAATGACCATTAGTTGTTTGCTAGAAAGTTGGGTTTCAGTTAGATAGCAAAAAGTACTCTTTTGAACGGTAACAATAGTTTTGGACCTTGCAATTTTTGCCAGAGCCGAAAGTCTTTTTTATTTGCTCGTGTACGCTAAAGATAATTTCGGTGGTGATAAAACAAACCGCAAATATCCGCTAAGTGTCAAAATGGAGCAATGCTAGCTTTGATTATTTACATCAGATCATAATCACCTAAGACTACAATATTAGCCTGTTTACATGTGCACTTTTGGGAACCAGTTCTTAGTTCTAGCATAGTCGCTACAACAGTGCCTGAACTTTGCTGAGTCACTCACAAAAAAGGTTTTGCAAAGCTTTTTTGTGTGTGACTCAGCAAAATTCAGGCATTAGAACTCAGCAAACCTTTTTTGTGTGTGACTCAGCAAAATTCAGGCATTAGAACTAAGATCTGGTTCCCAAAAGTGCAAATGTACACAGGCTAAAGACGATCAGAACT
The DNA here is from genome assembly GCA_963965965.1 of Trididemnum nubilum. Taxonomy (NCBI): domain Eukaryota; kingdom Metazoa; phylum Chordata; class Ascidiacea; order Aplousobranchia; family Didemnidae; genus Trididemnum; species Trididemnum nubilum. Next base: position 9,199,490 of record OZ014490.1, read on the forward strand.
GGGCCAGTATTATGCAAGGTTTCTTACGAGTTACAACTCACAACATCGTAAGTTTCAGAGGTGGAGTTGAGGACCCAACGTTCGAGGCCAAGGACTCAAAAAAAAAAGATCGAGGTCAAGGACCGACTTTTTGAGGATAGACCCTCTCGAAGCCAAGGACAGGAATGCTCGAAGGCAAGGCCAAAGACCATGGACACACTTTTTAGAGACCGCATATTTTCTGCGTGAATTCAGACGATCTCCAAAAATATTAAAAAAAAGTCAATGTCCAAGAACCGCACTTTTTCTGCGTGAAATCAAGCGTTCTCCAAAAAGAAAAAAATAACAATAATAAACAAAAAAGAACGTCCGCGAGGCTAAGGTCGCCTCGAATACTCTACCTCTGGTAAGTTTGTTTGTTTAATAGAGATTACGACGTCGTAATTCTAGCGATATGTTGCGTAATAACCCCCAAATATTTTTGTCTTGCAATTTGATATCTGATGTTTTTGATGGAAATCTGATGTAATTTTCTGTATGGAGCAAATCTGATATTTTTCATTAAATTCGATGAGGACTACGCAAATACTGGCAAACAGCCTTGAAAGTGAAATGCGGTGATCTCCAAAAAAATAAAATAAATAAATAAATACAGTAAATAAAAAGAAAGAAAAGGTCTTCACCAAATTCTTCTAAAAAAAAGGTTGGAAAAAGGTGTTCTCCGAAAAATAAAAAGGCCTGCAGCCCAATTTCATTTGTGTTCGTAAATGTTTCTGTTCGAAATTTGCTAAAAAAGCACGGTTTGTGGATTAAATGTTTTCTGATGCTTTTTCTATGAAGATTTGATGTTTTTTGACGACCCCTCGCTAGCATCATTACTCTTGGTAGAGTGGGTCAGTGTGTCACTAATCTGATGGACGCATTGTTACTAATACTGGTTGTGCTTTGCTGTGGTGCTTCGGCATTGGATCGGCGGCTTATTATTATTTTATTATACCCAGTACTTAAACTGTACGATTTTGCATGGGGGAGACGCTTTCTCAGCCTTGAGCAAGCATAATTGGAATGCGGCTGAAATTTAGTGGAAATTTTGCTTCAAGTTCAGATGTTGTCCCCGAATTCGATTGAACACCAAAAAAAAAAAAGAGTCTTGACCGAAAGTTGAAGGAATTTTGTCCCCAAACTCAATTGAGGACCAAAAAAAAGAAAGGTCTTTATCGCAATTTGGTACTATATTCGGTCGGAAGTTGGTATTTATTGGTGCTGACCGCCACTTTTTCGTTTAATCATCCAGACGCTTACTCTTAATGAAAAGCGGTGAAATCTCGTTTGGGGGGACGCTGAAATCTCGGTGGGGAGATGCTAAATCTCGATGGGGAACGCTAACTCTTGATGAGGGGACTCGCCCCCAGCGTCCCCCCTATAATTTAAGCACTAATTATACCCAGTTCTTAAATTGTAGGGGGGACGCTTTCCCCCATCGAGAGTTAGCGTCCCGCCATCGAGATTTGGCGTCCCTCCATCTAGATTTTAGCGTTCCACTATCGAGAATTGAGTGCTGAATGATCAGACTAAAAAAGGCCTGTCAGCCGAAATAAATCGCGCAGATTCTGGCAGAATAGTCTCAAATTGCGGTGAAGACCTTTTTTTTGGTCTTCACTCGATTTCGCGGACGGAATGACATAATTTCCACTGAAGCGCTTTTGCATTCCCAATGCGTTTGGTCAAGGTTGCAAAAGCGTCACCCCATGTAAAATTTTAAAGTTTAAGTACTGATTATACCGTTTTGTAAATTGGGCAAGCATTGTAATCAAAAAATCTCTCAGGCATGACTTGTTTCCATTGAGTACTGAACGACAAGAGAAAATCTAAAAGAGTTTTTTCTGAAGGAGTTCTCAGTCTGCATTCTGCATAGACTTGCAGCGTGTTTATAGTTTACCAATAGCACAAACTTGCAGGATGTTTACAGTTTACCTGATTCAGAATTGGTAGGCCACCACATCAGCAGGGTTCCCAGTAAGTTTTTACCTTCTGCGTAAGTGCCGGAAAAGGTACAAAAGTACCCTAAAGTCTTTGCGAAAACACCGTAGCTTAGGCTCCCTGAAGCCACCCATTAACTAAAACGACGATCTCCAAAAAAAAAGAAGATCATTGCGCCAAAAGCTGCAAAAGCCTGAACTTTCTACGAGTTATGAAGCGATCTACAAAAAAAAAGGTTATTGCGCCGTAAAACCCGACACTTTCTGCGAGTTATGAAGCGATCTCAAATCTGCAATAAACAAAAAAATGAAAAAAACGCCGGAAATCATTTGCGCCGAAAATCAAAACGCCGAAAATTTATACTTAAAAAACGCCGTTTCGCACTTGTGAAAAATTTGTGTGAAAATGCAAAAAAAAATTTGCGTTTTTTGCAGTCTTTTGCGCTTAGAGTGGGTAGGGGTTCCCTAACTGGGGTGCATGAACCCCTAGGTGGTGCGTGAGTTCATCCCAGGGGGTTCGCGAGACGTTTCAAAACAACTCCGAGGATCAAACTCCTCGTGAAGAGTCCTAGAGGTAGTAGTACGTTTATTTTGTTTAAAAAACGTCACCATTTTAGAGATAAAACAAAAGCGCATGCAACAATATATAAATAACTACGGTACTGTACTTAGATGGCAGTTATTATAATATTGATGTCTTTCTAGTGAGAGGCTGCGAAATGACCTTAGTCCAGTTCTAGTAACATTGGCTACATTGTCGAGTCTGCAGCCTCTCTCCAGGCGGCTATTTTGTCCAAAATTACCATAATATTTAATTGATTGCTGCGTTCTTTTGGTTTTGTAAAGAGGAAGTATTAAATTCAAGGATGCCGTAGTACGAGTTTGCCGATTGTGCGAGAATTTTGCCAAAGTGAAATAATCATTAAAATTTGGAGATAGATGCTGATTGATTTGATTATGTATGAATTTGGCAATCTCAAATTTATGTAAATTTTGTAGATTCAGTAAGTTAAACTTTTGATAAAGAGGCAAAACATTTTGATACCATCCACTTTTTGTAACGATGCGAAGAGCTTTGTTTTGAAGTGTACCGGTATTTAATTTGGAGAGATAGGTTGGATATGTGTTCATCAGACATGAAGATATTCTTTTACATGTCAGTGCCGCAACTAAAACACGGTTCTAAGGAGGGAAAAAATTTTGGGTTGGTCTACTCTTTTCCGAGTTTTCTGTTAATCTCAAAAAAAAAAGGACATCGCACCAAATTGGTGTACTTTTCTCCGAGTTCTCTGTTGATCTCCAATAGAAAACGAGACCATCTCAGATCTTGAAACAGCTGCAAGGGTAAGGGAAGTTTGGGTGGACATGCTGGGCTGTTTAGGAGGGAGGAATTTTTGTTTAGGGGGTTGCCGTCCCCTTTTGCCCTCCCTTGTTGCGGCCCTGTTACGTGTTTTTTGTTTAGTAAACATATTAGTATCGGTAATTTTTAGTCTCGTGAAATTTTGAAGATAATTAGCCATATTTTTGCGCAAAGACCTTTTATTTTGGTTTTTATTTTTTTGAGAACTCCTGAAGTGAATTTTGCAGAAAAGTAGCGATTTTTTTGCTAAAAAAACTTTTTTCGGAGAACACTTGCATGTTTTGTCCTTGGCCTTAGCCTGGAGTCTTTTCTTGAAGGTAATGGCTAGTGTTGCCGGTACGGTATGTTACCAGTATGTAACGCCCATAAACAGAATAAGAGAGCTAAGAGACAAGAGTGAGCACTCATTTGCTCATCTACTCTTATTTTTTAAATTATTGTAGGGCTTGGGTTGGATTTTGAGTTTGGGTTCTCCAATACAGTAGACTCGTTATTAGGATTAGAGCTAGATTATAGTTTGGGTTAGGTTTAGGATTGGAATTTGGGCTCCTACATAACAGCAGCCTCTGCCTTTCTTTAAAAACTTGGGAGTTTGCCTTCCTGGAAAAATTAATCGTTTGTAGACTATTGAGATCTCTGACATCCACAGGAGGTTCGTAGCAGTATACTATAAAGTTAGGAAATCACTAGCTTAGAGGAGACACTGCACACTAGCCTGCACTCTGATCTAGGCTCTGGTCTATCTGTCTGTGTTTGAGTTCTAAAATCGTAAGACTAGCCTGAGCTTAATGTTCTTAAGTGCTACTGGTACCCTAGCTAATAGGCTACTGGCCCATTTTGCTGCCACGAGTGCAGTAAAGATACTGGCAAGTTGTATGCTAAACACTGCAATCAGTGTTTAAGACAGAAAGCAATTCCAACGGTTCGAATCTTTAGGAGACACTTGGTTCAAATTTACTGAATACTGAATGGATGTGTAATATTTAATGTTGCACGGGAGCACTTCAGACCTCAGGACCTGCAAGGCACAAGGCAGACATTTTATGAAATAACAATTAACATGGAAAAAGATGATATTATTCAAGTTGATACTGTCAATGATTCAAGTAAGATAGTTTTAAGATGAATTATCAATTAAATGCAGTCTAAATTAGTTTACTGTGTACATGATCACCAGGCTGATTAATACTGTACTATGCTTGTCATATTTTTGAATCAGAAAAATGAGACAGCCTAAGAAAACTGGAATTACCCAGTGTTTCAGGTGGATACCAAAAGATCTTCAACTCAGAAAAACTGAAATTTTCTGTGAATTTGACTTTGAGGCACAGACCTCAAAAAAAAAAGGCTGAGGCTGCTGCTAGTGTTACGTTATGTCAGATGTAAGAATAAGAAAATTGTTATCTTATCCCTAATCCCAACCCTAAACTTAACCTGTGACCCAAACTCTAACCCTAGCTCTAACCCCAATGTTAATCAGACCCAAACCCTACTGATGATTTAAAAAATCAAAAAGGGTAAATCGGAAATGAACAATGAGTGCTCGCTCTTGGTTATATTTCTTTATGGGGCATTACATACACTAGCCACTTCCCCAAAAAAGGTCTCTACTTTGAAAAACAAATTTTTGTGGGTTTAGTCATTTAGAAGTTTATCAAAAGATTATATATACCGTACTGTAATACTTGGGTTTTGAGGTCAAAACCAAAAAAAAGTGTTCTATTCGAGAAACCACAAATTTTCTCGCGCTTAGTCAAAAGTTTCAAAACTCTGAGACGAATCCATTAACTGGGACAAAGTGTTTAACTGGGCTGGACAAGCCCTGAAAAATGGGAGTGTCTCACCTAAAACGGGACATATGGTAAGCCTAATTAATACTAGCTTGGTGATTGCCAGTACCAGTTTAATACCTAGGCCTCTACCATTAAAGTTTGATTAATGATTTGATCGGTTTACTAAGTAAAAATTTTTGCTATTGTTTGCGAAACTTTTCCTAATAAACGTAGACTATGTTTCAGGTTTGCACTCTGCATCACTCTGTCACTGATCACATCAGTGAGGGATTAATGCAGCTTGGCCGAGTGGGTAAAGGCGTCTTTTTACAACAACCCTGTTTGCATGATCTTGGTTCAACCCACACCCTTGTTGTGTACTTTAATAAGACTCTTTGCCATGATTGTCTGTGCTTGGTGGCTTCAAACAAGCAACAATAGACAAATTCAGTCGACTAGAATTTGTAGAAATCCACAGAAACATTGCTGATTTGATCACTGGAAACTCCTGAGCAGGTGCTGATTCCTCCAATTAGAAAGTAATCAATGCAATGAAAAGTGTGCTGATCGTCCAACAGTTAACATCTGATGCTGTCAGGTGACAGGAGGATAAATATGCACTACAACAACAAATAACAACATCAAGCCAAAGCTGTAAAACTGTATATTTTCCTTATCTGTTATTCTGCTTGACTAATCAATAATGGTGATGTTGCAATGATTTTGATTGTGTGGACTCTGTCTTATCTGTACCTAAGTACTGGCACTTGGCTGTTCAATTAACTGGTAAATCTTGTTGATCAGTCGAGTTCAAGTTATTGGTCCAGTATGGTAAATATCAAACTTTAGTCATGTTTTTCATGCTTTGATGTTTGTGAGGTGGTATCGTTTACTGTATTTAAAATTTGTTCACTATTTAACATTCTTAAGTCCTCATTTACGTAAGGACCTGTGTTCTTTAGATCATTGTTTCAAGACTAATTGTGAATCACCACTCAAAAATCAAAAATTTTATTGGAAAGTTTTTTCCAAGTAGTGTGATTAGACAACTAGGTAGTTGGTATATACCTGTTATGCAGCAATAGTTACAGAGAGCAGCATTGCAACAGCATTATGGACTCCCTCAAATTTGATGCTGACAAACATATCAATTTTTTTCAGATGCAATAATTGTTCAAGATTTTGATACAAAAGTACCAATATCAAATCTAAGAAGTGCAATTTCAAAACGAGTTCATAACATAGACTTTAGTCACCATGATATCTTTGTACAAGACTATCTTCTTGATCCTAATGCAAGCCTTTATGATCAAGGATTTAAGGTAACTTTTCTTTAAAAGCTGCAAAGCTTCTTAAGCTCAGAATGAAACTGAATATGCAGTGCAATTTTGCATTAATATCATCTTGCTTAGATCTGGTTGGTACTGCCAAGTGATGGGCATGCTAACTGCATGGTGCAAACATTGTACAAATTGTCCAATACAGAGTTAGCATTTAGCTCTGTCCTGTGACAGGAGGATAAACATTCAATTACACCAACAACAGCTCAGATACTTTGGAGAAACCTTTTGTGTAATACTTGGCATAGCTATCAACAGTATTATGAATTCAATTGATGCAGTTAAGCATTCGCACTTGTTTTGAAATATTTCTGAAAAAAAAAAGCATCAGTGCACTCAGAGATGCTATTCAGCCAGTTTGCACTGATTTTGCAAAAATAGTTTCTAAATTTAGAGAACTGGTTACTGATAATTGCTTGCATAGTTATCCAGCACTTTTGGCTCAAACGAACTGGTTGCAAAGTTAAAAAAACTTATTACAGATCCAGTTCCAGCAAAAATTTGAATAGCACCTTGTGAGTGTATTGGTAATTTAGCCATACAATGGTACCTTCTAATCTTGTAAAACTAGTGTACACGTATGTTTTGTTTAACCTCCGTATGCAATTTGATGATAGTGATCATAAGTGTATTTAGATGGAAGGTATTGTTGAACTGAGTGTTAAAATTCCATCCAGCAGCGATAGCGGAACTCAAAGGTTAACAATTGTTGAACTACTGAAACCTACAATGTTAATGATATCAGGGGAAATGGTTGAAGGACAAAACACTGGTACTGGTATGTAGAAAAAGAAGCATAATAAACATTTCATTGCTGCATTACACTTTTTTTTTATAGGAACCGGTAAATATTTGGTTAAGGCAGGCTGTTTGTGAATTTGTTCGACCCTGATGTGTTATTAACAAGTGATTTTTGTCAAATTGAAATATAAAAAAGCAATTTTTGTCTATTGTTAATAATGTTAAAGCTGTAAAAACAGTACACTAATACAGTACTGGTACAGTCCACCGTTTATGGTTGCTACAACCTGGTTACTCCTTGTGATTTACAACTGTGAAACAAAAACTGAGCTTTTGGTTGTTTTTTTAAAATTTGGCCCAAGTTCTAATTTTTTTTCATGCCAAAGCTGGCCTTGCCCTTGATTTGTAAAATTTTGAGCCAAAATGAGCCTTCTGTCACAGGTATAAAACTGATTAAAAAAAATTGACCTGTTTAATCAAACATTGAGTGGTAAACAGTAAGTATAGTACCAGTAAAGTATGTGCTTGAAAACTCTTGGTTCAGCAGCAATGTTTCTACAGATTAATCACAGTTTTTTGTCTCAGCGAAAGAAAAAGCTGTTAAGAGCAGCAGCGAAGTATCCTCCAGGCAAACAGAAAAGCAAAGCAACCTTGCCATACCAGGAAATCCACTGTTATGGAATGAAAATCAGGTCAGCTTCCATCAGTTTTGTTTTTACACTGAGAATCTTGCGCATTTGCATACTGTTAACGCTCTTTAAAACCAATCATTCTTCTTCAATATTATTGGTGTGGAAATTCATTTGCTGACATCATATCATTCACTGCACTACAGTATTATACGTCATTATGCTACTGTAATCATTTATTGTTTAAACGATCGGCTGTCTAATAATGGAAAGAGTGTTTGCCTCCGAAACCGTGAACTTCACTTCCCAGTCAGGTCAAACCAACGACTATAAACTTATCAACAGCTTTCCTGAAACTTGACATTCAGCATTAAAAGAACAGTGTGAAGCCTCCAGCCCTCCATCATTTGTGCTATTCAGTCGGGCACTGGAAAAGGTGGCAGCTTGACTCGAAGGTGACAACTCCGCTATTTTTTTAGTAATCCTGACCGAGGTAGCTTGATAAATAAAGATGTATTATTAATTAGTTGTTGGTTAAGCACCTCAAAAGAAACTACTGTCAGGGACTATATGGCATATACTGCGCCTGCAAGCACGTTTGCTAGCATTAACAAGACAGTATAATTAGGTATATAATTGGATGACATGGGTTGGAAAAGGTACTAGATGCGATGTAAACGACATTAAAAATCATCATATTGATGGCAAAACATTGTGCAAGATGTCGCTGAGTGAATTTATTGAAAAGTTTCCAAATGGACAGACCCTCTATAGTAATCTTGAGCTTTTAAAGGTATATACCTGTGCCATACGTATTACAATTACATTATTATGAACTGCTTTTCAAATTTAGCTAGGGTTATTCAAATTTTATTGCATAAAATCTGTAGCGAAATAAATTTGAATCTGTATCTGCAATTTTGTAAATATAAAAGTAATATAATTCCGTATTTAGATCCTAGATGAATTTTCAGTCGCGTAATAGTAAGCTTGCCAGAAACTTTAGCATTGCCAGCTAAATGTTACCTTAATTAAAATTTAGCATCTAGTTAATGTTGGTAAACTCAACTGAGATATAATCTGACAGTAACTGATCAGTAATTTACTAGTAATTTGTTCTCTTTTAAGTTTATGCTTTTTCTGTTTCTACAAAAGCTATTCTAACAAAACTAATACTAACGTTGTCAAAATGGAAATTCAAACCCAGTAATAATCTGATATAGTTATTCGTTAAACCAGCGCCGTTTAAACCCCTCCCTCCTCACCCGTGAAAAAAAACTACTGTGAAACAACTGTCTCACATAATAATGGATGATTTTTTTATAGAAACTGGACGAACATAGATTTGTGATTACCGAGGATACAGAATCAGCCAACGACAAACAACCAATTCATGAAGTAAGTTCGTTCATATATTTTTCCAAACTTGATGCAACCTTTTATTAGTTTGTTACTTACTGCTCAAAAAGTCTGCTGTGGAATTAAATGAGTAACTTATGGCTTGGTGTCTTTTCCTTTGGTAAATAGTCAACCTTCGGAGGTGGTCCACCCTTTTTTTCTGGTGTGCTGTATTTTGGTTGGGTGCTCTATTTTGGTATGGTTAGACAAACGTAGAGTGCCTAGTTCATTCTCATAATTGGTTGAATCGAAAAGTGTACGTTTTTTTTTCGAAGCGGTCTAATTACGTCCGCGTAAATATAATAAAATAAAAGATAAGACAGTTTGTACATTTGCTGTTACAACTCGGCTTTTTACTGCGTCAGAATACACGCGTATACCTATTACCTAGTGGCACATATCGAGAATACTTGAGACAGTCGTTATAATGTAGAATGCATTTTTTAGCAACCCAGCACCGCCTTGAATTCATCCGAAAACCGCAAGACGATAATTGATCAATCACAAACATCGCCTTCAAAAGACTCTGCTTCAGATGAAGCGAATTTAACTAATAAGTTAGCAAGTTATTACTGTACTTTAATTTTCAATATGATTGAAGCAGTTTCGTTTGAGACAGCAGATCTTTTCAGTTTTTGTTTAATAACAAACAAGCAAACAGGTTGCTAAACACTTAGAACTATAAAATGAAAGAGCGTCTGCTGAAGTGGTTGACTTTGGTTCGATTCTCGATTGGACAAACCTAAAATTTTTAAAATTAGTATTGACAGCTTGTTTGCTTGACATATAGTGTGAAACCTCCACCAAACTACCATGTATGGTAGACAGTTGGGTGGGAGTGGCTGCTTGCATCGAAGTCGGAAGTCCCTTGGAAGACAGTTTGGTAAGTAAAAATGTAATTACATCTAATTACTATTTCAGGAATTGCCTGGCTTAGCAAATTCCAATTGTGCATTTTCTTTCCAGTTGCTTGTCAAGAGTTTCCAGTTTTTCTGCTTCCGAAAAGATTTTTTTTCGATTTCAAAATTTCTGCTTATTTTCTGTAGGGCGTCATCATCCAGTGGTCAAATACAACTTTGGCAGTTCTTATTGGAGATATTAACGGATGCAGACTGTATAGATTATATACAATGGGTTGGCGACTCTGGAGAATTCAAGTTCGTGAACCCTACAAAAGTGGCGCAGTTGTGGGGAATCCGCAAAAACAAACCCGCGATGAATTACGAAAAACTTTCCAGAGCGTTAAGATATTACTATGACGGCCAAATTTTGTCAAAAGTGAGTTTTTAGTATAGTTTATGATATGGTAGACGTATACCGGTAGTAGTGAACAGTGGTTACAAATTAATTGTGTTCACTGTAACTTTTTGAATTATGCTTAATCGTTTGCCTGCTATCTGGCCTGAAGGCTACCAGCGCGGAAGGCTATGGGGAAGAGCCACCAGAACGGCGACTACTTAAAACAGCCAATGCGAAGAAGTTGTCTTCCCACAGGATTCGAACCTGCAGCCTTCAGATTAAGCATTAAACCTCTTCCCCGCAAACGTCAAAACATCACAATTAGATTTCTGAATTATGCCGAAGCGTAACGAGTTTATATGGCGGTTGTCATCGTCATTGCGTCTGCAGGCAGCAGCCTCTTTCGAACCAGCAGCAAATTCGACTGGAAGAAATCCACAATTCCACATGAACGTTGAAACACTGCAAACTTTTAAGCGTGTGCTGATCCTGCAAACATGAAGTACTTCGATGAAAAGTGCGCGGATGGTTTAGTAGTTTGCGTCTGATACTGTCCAGTGACAGGAGGATAAATGTGCAACTACAGCAACAAATGTTACAGCAGTGCAAGCCGTTATCAGTTCTACTTCCAATTTGACCAACTCGGAAATTGAACCCCTCCTGCTCCTGAGTCAAACACGCTTACTGCGTTGCCGACTGGCCGGTTTCTGATTGAAACTGCCTGAAAATTGAATCCAGACGACCGCGTTAATTAAGTATTTGGGTCGGATAAATTCAAAAAATTTCGAAACTTGAAATTCAAATTAATCCTTTTCAAAAACCAAATCCAGCTCTGTTGTGAACCGCCGTTCATGAGCTCCAGTGCGGCTTCATAGTGTTGCTAGTATTATTCAATTTAATTCCAGTCTGTGAGCAAAATTGCCCAAAACAATGCTAATAGAACCGATCAGTGGTTAAGTGGATAGAGTGTCTGCTACGGAAACGGTAGACTCGTGTGCCATTCCCGATCGGGTCAACCCAAAGACTATAAAAATTGGTATTCACAGCTTCCTTGCTTGACGTTCAGCAATTAAAGGGTCAGTGTGAAGCCTCCACCATGAGTGGTAGACAGGTGGGCAGGTGGCAGCTTGACTTGAAGACGGCAAGGTCTCTTTGCTGTCTCCTGACCAAGGCAACTTGGTGAAAAAAATGTAATTACAATTACAATAATTCGCATTTAAATTTTTCAAAATTGAAAATTTAAATTCAACGATTTTAGAATTTCAAACTCATAATTTTATTCTATTTTTTATTTCAATCCTATCTTAACTGGCCACTATCTTACAATGACATACTGCCTGCACACATTATTAAAAGAGTCCAGGACAACTGAGCGACAGTCAACTACTAATGTTCTTGGTCAGTTGGTTTGCGGTCAATTGTCGGCGGTCATTTGACTTGGTTGTCATTAAGGCCTTTAAGCGAGCACAGACTTGAACAGCATCACGCAGCCTTTTGTTTGCAGGTTCCAGGAAAGCGGTTTGTGTACAAATTTGTTTGCAATCTCAAAGAACTAGTTGGTTTCAGTGCAGCACAACTCAGCGAGCAAGTGAGCAAGTGCGCTGAACGACGAAGAAAAGCAGCTCAGTCTCAAAATAATATTGACGAGTATCTCCGCGCGCCCGGAGCCGCGAAAGCGCCAGATCTTCATATTCCAAAAACCTAGCCGCTTCTATTGTGCTCCTACACCTACAGGCTCTATAATCAATTATGAAAAGTATGAAGCAATGCTGGCAATAAGAAATGTACAACGTAGTTTGAAGAGTTGGGGTTAACTGTGCGAGAAACCAAGATGCACTCTGCAAAATACATCAACCATTCTGCAGTTGCTGTTACAGACTGAAACTGAAAACTTACGTTTGATTATTATTAGTGATATCTTGCTCGAGTTCATGTGAAATTTGCTACAACTTGTGGTATTTGTTAAACTTGAGTTTAGTGAGATACGGTAGTTGTGTGTTAAACGACGGAGCTATTATATGCTTTAGTGCGCAGTTGTAAACAACTGCACTGTGCACACTGCACTGCTTGCATTCAGAAGCGGCAGTGTGGCCGTGAGGGTAAAAGCGTCATTTTTACTACGCCCCTGATCGCATGATCTGGATTTAACCTGTACCCTGATCACGTTGTTACTTCCTTGGATAAGACACTTCACTATGATTATCGTTGTTTTTATTTTTTAACATTTTTTTAAACATTAGTTTACTGGAAACTACGAAGTAGGTGCGGATTCCTCCAAACACGTAGTAGTTATCTCGTTCAAAAGTGCGCGAATCATGCAATATGCTTGCTGTTAATTTCTGACGCTGTCCAGTGACAGGAGGATAAATATGCAATGAACAAACAAGACGTTCTGATTCTATCTATCATAGCAAAACTGCTTTACATAATGTTAATGAGATTATATAATTACATCTTTGTCCGCCGTGTTACCTTGGCTAGGAGGAGACAGTGAAGAAATGTGGCGGTCTTAATCTAAACCGCCTTGCACTAATGCTGAACGTCAAGGTGTAAAGTTATAAAGACCAATTTTTGCGCTCTTTGTTTGATCCACTGATCAAAAAAATAAAAGACGTATATAAAGTCACCAGCTGGATCAGTCTCCGTTTGTTAAGAAAAAATGACTGCGAGCGGAATTTGAACGTACGCCTGCAACAACCAGAGAGACATACCCTGGTTTCAAAGTCGCGAATCGGCGCGTTACCTCTGATTGCAAATGTCTTTTGAACAGTGTTTGCTCTGTAGTATTTGTGCAATTCCAATGCTGTATAGTTGTTACTTTTGAATGTTACTGCATTTTTGTTCGATGGCAAATTTGAAATTGTCACGATCTGTTTTCAACTTTTTTAATTGTAAACCTTTTATTACTTTTTTTTTATGCAGCTTACTACATTGAGTGATGTACCAGAGCTACTTGCTCCCCAACCGGACGCATATTTCTGAAGTATACTCTTTGATTTAGCTCATCGATTTGCTATCTTAAGCTGGAAATGTTGCTCTAACTATAACGCAAGGTTTTGACGAAAAACAGTCAAAGAACGCAACGCGAATCGAATTCGAGCGCAAGACATGTCAGACCTGCATTGGCACCAATGCGTCGTACAGCGACGCTGTCGAAAGACAAAAGCATCTTAGTTAACTTGAGATAAAGAGAAAACAGTAATAGATTGTAAACACATTGGATACACTTCGGAAAAATGCTCACCATGAACAAAACTTTTCGAAAGTACTGTATCTGCATTGCAGTTTTAGTTTCGTTTCGTTTATAGTTTTTATTTTAGGATCGTATTTTAGCCTAACGTTAGGTTAGATACTGCTTATATTGTTCTGGTTTAAACGAAAAAAATTCATTCACATAAATACTCGCAAAGTTTAAAGATTCATCATTTCCAGAATAGACAACAGCATTGTAAGTATGTAGTAGACCTATCGGTATGTACATGGTCTTTGTTTTTAGAATTATAGAAAAATGCTTTTTTGGATGAGTTTTACTCCCTTTATAAATTTTTTCGAGTCATCGTTGGTTTTGCAAAATTTACAAATGGGCCTATTTCGTCTCTCTTCGTTGTGTCATGACCCCTGAATTTCACCTTTTGTCAAATACATACTGTAAACGTGGTTGTAATGAGTCAACACCTCCACACCCGGCCAAAGGCGTATAATTTTGTTTCACAATTTATCAGCTTCATTTATTCAAATTCCGTTTATCAAAAGAAAATATTGAAGAATGTGTTGTGCTTTCTATTATGTTATTGTTCTGTATAGGACGAATTAAAAGTATATAGTTATAATATTCGATTTTTTTCAGTTGTGGATGAGCGAATAATTTCACAGAATTCGAGATTGGTTGGTTATCCGCTATCTGAGACTTTTCTGAATTCCAGAAGCGGGGCCAGCGTGTCACTTTACAATTTGATATTGGAACATTTGCCAACGGATATGCGGACGTTTGTGTGGAATTAAGTGGAAATCTTTTCTGAGTTGTTTCAACTGCGCTTGAAAGGAAAAAAAACAAACTAACAATTTCGCTTCCTTAACTTGCAGTCACTTTGCGACAATGAAGAGTAGACTGTCCACCGGGCTCAAACACCTTAGCTGACGTATACATACAGTGATATTGAATGACTTGAAAGCGACGAAATTTGAGCTATAGACTAATATATGCTTGTGACGTGATATTAATACCAGAAAGCAATATCCAGTTTTCAATCCCAAAATGAACTTACAAACTATTCTAACTTCCAGACAAAGTTGTTATTGCAGAAGGTGCTGGAGTCATGATAATAATTCTTGTAGAAGCGTAGCCTCGAAAATAAAGGTACGTCTAAGTAGCCCACACTTTTTTCAAAGACACGAGGCTCATTTTTGGTCAAAATTTAAGAACAATGCCAGTCTCGGCTTGAAAAAGATTAGTAACTAACAATAAGGGTTAGTACAATGAAGTTTTGAGTAATCAGCAGAGTTTTCTTGGCGTTTTTTATATTGCTGTTGTTCATTTCAGAGTTGTAAACGGGCCGACTAGTTCAGGCCCGAACCTGAAAACTAATTTGAAGCCCAAATCATGCCCGAAAAAAACCCAAAGTTAAGTTACGTCTGAAGAATTGAGCAATGTTGCCAAGTTATTTTGATTATATTTTAGTGCACCAAAGACAAAAAGTACGTCTCAGGTCCGAATTAATCCCGAAATTTTTGTCAACTTCAGGCCCGGCCCGACTTAAAACTCTGCTTGATTTTTCTAAACACTATTTCAAGAATCTTGGTCTATACCAAAAGACAACTTTCATCCAAGCAAGAGGGTTTATGTCACTTTTCTCCGATAAAATTTAAGAGCGAATGAGGCTGAAAATTTGTGAAAAATTAACAGCCCGCCTCAACCCAAAATTTACTGGTTCTTGCGAAAAAAAAATGTACTTAAAACGTAGTATGCTTAACGATGTCTATTATATGTTATGAAGCAGATTTTGTCACTGGTTGTGTAGCCACCCCACAACGCAGGACTCTTGGTTTTGCGAGAATTTCGTCTGGTCGAGCCACTACTACGGCCGGTAAACTGCATGGCCCCAGTGCGAAATAAATATTAGGCGCCGTTTCCAACGACTCAACGGCATAATGTAAGTTTATGAATCTTACCGGAAGTTAGCAACCTGTTGTTTACTAACCCAACACTCTACCATTTTCTTTTTTTCTTGCTGTTGATTTTCATCTTTCCCTCTTGCTGGTAATTTTCTTCCAAAATATTGTCTCAAACAACTTTACCATTTAGACTATGCCACCGCAATAATAGAACAGTAGGCATGCTAAGAAGGGTCATTACTGTTCATCTTTAATTAAAGAGTTGCCTCGGCCAGGAGGTTGCGAAGGGATCTTTCGGTCTTCCGAGTCGAGCTGCCGCTTGCCTATCTGTCTACCACATACAGCGAAGGTTTCACACTTTACTTTTTTATTGTGAACGTTGAGTAGTGAAGCTGTGAATCAATTTAACCCACTATCAAAATTTTGATGAACCCTTACTGACGTTGGTTTGGTATTTTAAAAGTCCCCATTTATCCTCCTTTTTGAAGATATTACAGGTTTAATTAGTATTTTTACTAAGGCAAACAAATGACTTCATTTTTAGCTAAGGTGCGCTATCGCCAACTTTTTGCGTTTTGCTTACTTTTTTTTGAGTACCTGTAACACTTTTTTATCAACAGGCATTTTTAAAAATAAAGTATTCATTTTATGAAAAAGTTGCTCGGTTGACAGCTTTTTGTGTTTTGCTTGGGTTAGTTTGTATTTTGGTTTATCGCCAGGCTTAGCCCATTAGTTTCTATAGTGGTCGATATATCGACCATTTTCGTTATTGCACAATACTACGCTACAGTTAAAATTTAAAAGTTGCTTTTTTTGTAGAAACTGTTTAGGCGACATACATATATTAGTCAGACATAATAAATCCTTATTTTACGGGTAATCTAAACTCAAGCTTTCGCTCTGTGCCACGCGGAACATTTCCTGAAGAATAAAAAAATGGCTGAAGCATCTGGTAGGTGTCTACTTTGTTATTGCTTTGAGTTAGATATGAAATACCAGTAAATTTTTTGAAACGTTAGAAAAATATCAATAATAGTGTTGACCTTCATTAACAACTAAAAAAAAATTTCAATTGAACAAAAAAATTACTTGGAAACATAGTTTTTAAGAAAAGTGGTCGAGATCTCAGCCACTAGGATGAACTACGTTAAATTATTTTGCGGCTTATTTTTTCTAGAGATCAAGTTTTCACTGTTTGCGAAGTTCTGAATGCTATTGAGGAGGAAGAAGAGTTTGCTGATGTGGCTGAGATGGCCATTGAGCCTCCGGAAGTGTGAGCGGAGACAAATGAGGACAGTGGAGATAAGGAGGTAGATCCTGGTTCGGCCAACAGGCTCACTGGCTTTTCATTTGCGAGCTCGAGCGCAATTACTGCGAAGGCATTGTGTTTCTAGTTCCGACAATTCACATAATGAAGCTCAAACTCAGACGGCCTAAGCTCTAACGTAATCATCGACTTTAAAATGAGAAAGAAAAGTGCAGCATATGTGTTCCACGGAGTATCAAACTGCCTATCAGGATTACTACCAATTTTTTCTCCTAATTATTCGGCATACTGTGATTATGAACCTAGTTGAATTGTTTGAGTTGTTTTGGGTTGAACTTCTGATTGAAAATATTCTTGATCAAATGAAACTTTATTCTATTTGCAAAGGCAAAGATGACCTGTGTTTGTGGTTAGTTAAGCCGAGTTTAGCACTTTTAAAATAGTAATGGTTTCTGGCTGTTACAAGCTACCCCAACGAAAATTGCGCTGGTCGCACGGATTCGTATTTGGGAAGCGATTAGGTAAAAAGCTTCATGCAAAAGCAAATGATGGGTGTTTGCATGTTACAAACAACACTGCTTTGGATGTAGATGATAGGTATTGCAAAATGAGACCTCTGATAACGCACCTGCAAAAGAATTCTGGCAAGCGCATCATTCCACAATAATATTTATCCAACGATGAAGTACTCATCGAACATTTTGGGCGAAACTGATTAAAGCAGCACATTATTCAAAAGCCAATAAGATTTGGATGCGAATGTTTTTGTTTGAATACTCCTTACGGGTATTTTATAGCATTTGAGTTTTGCCTAGGCCGAAAAGGACATTACAATGTGGCACTTGCTGAGGAGTTTGGCAAAAATGCAACAGCAGCAACTGTGTTGGCGTTACTTCGTTACCTTCCTGAAAGTCCTGAAAGTTTTTTTCCATTCAAATTCAGTTAAAGGCCAAAAAAAGTCTCCTAAACTTGGAACAATTTTTCTGTC
Source organism: Trididemnum nubilum (assembly GCA_963965965.1). Classification (NCBI taxonomy): domain Eukaryota; kingdom Metazoa; phylum Chordata; class Ascidiacea; order Aplousobranchia; family Didemnidae; genus Trididemnum; species Trididemnum nubilum. The sequence continues at coordinate 9,217,294 of OZ014490.1, forward strand.
CAAATTCAGTTGCAGACCAAAAAAAAAGTCTTCACCTAAAGTTACAACGATTTTTTGTCCAAATTTAACTGAAGACCAAAAAAAGAGTCTTCACCGAAAGTTGAAACGATTTTAAAGACCATAATAAAAAAAAAGGTTTCCACCTAAATCTAGAAAACAGTGCCAATGGTAGGGCTATTTTCTATTCCAGAGCAAAAATTGGTCTAAAAAGTGCTAAAAACGTGGTATTTTCTATATTCTGGATGCTAATGGAGAAGGCTTAGCCCCCCCCTGGCTACGCTACCGAAGACTAGCATGCGAGAATGGCAGTACGGTACGCCTCAATTTTCGCTAAGAAGTACGTTACGCGTTTTTTGTAATGGTACGGATACGGTACGTTGGTACGCTGTTTGAATTTGCGTACCAAACGTACCGTAGCCTGCCTATTGGTACGATACGTTTTATGTGCAATCTGCGGCCGTCAATAAAGTATGCCGATACTTCATTCAAGGCCGTCAAAATCTTATAGAACAAAGAAAAATGCAACATCTAGAGGTAATTCTTTATGCTTCAGACCAACTAAACAAATGCAGTTATCTTTGCGGTTCAAAATACAAGAAAATACAAATATCATTGTGGTAGTAGGCTAGTAGCCTATTGGATGTCTTTGTTTTTAATAAAACTTAATTTTTGCTCACAAATTGCCACTTTTTTTATCACTAAACTATTCCTGAAGCATGAAGATTTAATCACATCTAAATGTTGCATTGTTTTTTGCCCTATAAAGTTCTGAAGGCCTTGAATGAAATATCGGCGTATAAAGCTCAGCAGTTTTTAAGTTCAACATGTTATTAAGTTCAAGTACCCCTTAAGCCAATGCTTACTAACTTCTTCGGTTCCGTTCACCTTTATTAAAGAGTTCCTCATTTCATCCTCCCCAGATGAAAATTCGTTTATTGATTATTTCAAGAAGCTGGGAGTATGAGGGCGAGCTATCAAAGCTCGTAGATTTTAAATGAATTTTCAATAAAAATAGCTCAATTTTTGGCCTAATTTTGTACAAATTGCTGCTTCGAGACATCTTTTAGCAAAAAGCGTGTTACCACTCTGTTACTCACACTGGCGCGTCGATTTGTCGAAATCTTTGGGGGGTCCAACTTAATAACCAGAACTTTTTTGACGAAATCTCGCGAATTTTGTTTGCATTGTTTGTACATCGTAGACTTTGTTTGCAATGTTCGTACTTCGCAATAGCACATTTGATGCAGTTTTTTTTCGGTGTTGAGCCGTTTAGGAAATAAGCGTACGGTATTTTGGAAGAAAAAGGAAAAAAAAAAAACTCATCGCAGCCAAAAGTGGGTTGGTAGAGATGAAAGGGTATCTTGAGATATATAACCGTGTGAAATATATTTTTGCGGTATTTTTTAAATGCGACCTCTTCCACGTCAAACTTTTGGGGCGTTTTTTGGGCGTTAGTTCCAATGTTACGACTTTGAAATCTTTGAAAATCGTTCCGCCAAGCCTGTCTATACTACTTTAAGGGATGACACGGATAGGCGTGGTCAAGGGGGCGACAGCCCCTCCAAATTAAAATGCCCTCAATGATAAAAATATTAAAACAGAGTCTACAGTTTCTTTTAGCATTTCTCGGTACAAAAGTGCACGCGCTCAACTGTAATTAGCAATGATATTAATATGGATCACCAAGGAACCCGAGCCCCCCAACTCAAAATTTTGCCAACCAATTTAAGCGTATAGCCCGGAAGAATTGAAGAGTTTTGTCTTAAAAACTGCAACCTTAGGCACTTATTTAACCTTTTTATGAACGTAATACAATAAACACGAGCGGGTTTACCAAATGGTGCAGTGCCAGGGGGTCCCTCGTTTAAATGGTGGGCCTAAGAGTTTTTTGTCTCACCTATATTGACTGGAAATTGCAACGAAAATCCGCAAAGTGCAAGGGGCCCCGCGCTAGGTAAATCCAGCCTGGGCAAAAACATGATTAGTTATAGGCCTTACCAATAACCATCTTTAGTACCAATTAACTTTCAATAACAATTCACCTCCAACTCGCCAGTTTTTACGCGACAAAATGCTTTTGAAAAAAAAAAGAATTAGCAAGCAAAAATGCGCATTGAACAAATTATTGAATTTAAATTAAGGGGCTCTGGGCCCCTAAGTCATTACATGTACTCCTACAATTGGTTATTTTCGTGATCTACTGCTAATTATTTTAAAAAGCAATGTAACTTGCTTCCGCCTACCTGGGCCAAATCACATACAAAATATAACCCCAAACTGCAAGATTTTAAACGTGTTTTGTACTTGAATTGTAGGTAAAAGAGAGTTGAACAATTTAATTTTTCAATTGGCTTTCTAAGCAGGGTTGTAAACGGGCCGACTAGTTCAAGCCCGAAAATATAAGCCCGCATCCGAAAATTAATTTGAAGCACAAATCGTGCCCGAAAAAAAACGAAAGTTTAGTTAGGTCTGAAAAATTTAGCTATCTTGTTATTTTGATTTTATTTTGGTACATTTAAGACAAAAAGCACGTCTCAAGCCCGAATTAAACCCGAAATTTTTGTCAACTTTAGGCCGGAACCCGACCCGAAAAGCCCGGTTCGACTTACAACTATGGTTCTAAATGTTAAAGATCTGGTTCTTTCGAATTACTCTGAAAACGCGCGAAATGTGATCCAATGGCATTAAAATACCTATTTTTTCAAAAATTTACAAAAAGTTGCCCAGCGGTTAGGGGCTTCGCTCCCACACCCCCGTCTGTGATACGTTTGAGTTACACTAGATTACTCACCATGTCTCCCAAATCACATATTTTACTTAAACATTTACTTCAAACTCTCCCCCTTCAGCAAAATTCTATAGTTGCGTGCCAAACCAGGCCACGGCTTCTGATCTTCCATTTTACGATATCGTTGTCCCGTAAAGAGTGCCTCATTTCAAAAATGCTTGAAGACGTCATTGCACGTAATTTGGGCCCCCTCAATCAAAAATCCTGGCTCGCCTGTGATGGCACCGTCCATTAAGTCCCTGCCCGAATGGCATCATTGTAATATTGAGCGACTATGCTGAATGCTCTGACGCTGCGGGTATCAGTATGCCCTGCTGTAGCAGTGAGGACTTTCCCTCATCTAGACTTCACTGACAGACACACAGTCACAATAATGAGTTTGTGACGTACGCAAATAAAACTTGTGCAATATATTGGCAAGGTGATAAACATACTCGTGATTTAACAAGTTAAATTATTCCTGAAGTGAAATAGGCAGAACTAATTTAATAGTTCACAGAGACATCACGTCTTACAATCCTACTTCATTTGACAACACAACACAGTAATGCTGTCTCCGCGTCGAAATGGGTAATCATTTCAACCCCTAGTGACGCAGGTGAGGCGGAGCCCCCTATCGCGGGAGCATTCCCGTGTTTCGAAGTCAACTGACTTCATCAGTGTGAAGAGGAGTCGACACAATGCAAAGAATTTTGATCCCTGAATTAGGCTAACTCAACTGGTAAATTTGAATAACCAAGCTATCGGTATAGGCTAACGTCTTCATCTCGTAACTTCAGCTGCTAAAAAGGCAGACCCAATTTTTTTTCCCCACGTACTGCTCTGGACTCGAGTTTCGCGTAATACCAACGCTCATCGCCAGAGCTGACGTTCAAACCGAAATTCAAAAACTAAATTCTAATACTCGTGATTATTGCTATAAAATCTAGGTCTAGCGCTGTGATATGCAGTTTTCAAGATTTTGAGCAAGAAATATCAGTCAAAACCGATATTAGTCAAACTTCAAAACCTCAAAAGAAATATCAGTCAAACTTCAAAACCGATCAGTGGTCGAGTGGATAGAGCGTCTGCTACTGAAGCGGTAGACACGGGTTCGATTCCCGGTCGAGGTCAAACCAAAGACTATAAAAATTGGTATTCACAGCTTCCCTGCTTGACGTTCAGCAATTAAAGGGACAGTGTGAAGCCTGCATCGTGTGTGGTAGACAGATGGGCAGGTGGCAGCTTGACTCAAAGACCGAAAGGTCCTTTCGCTGTCTCCTGGCCAAGGCAACTTGGTGAATAAAATGTAATTACAATTACAGTCAAGACAGAAATTTTATTTTGTTAGTATCCATGATAAATAGCAAACATGTTTATTTTTATTGGGGGGTCCTTTACTCTTTGGACCCCCCCAATGCATATCTTTGGGGGGTCCGGACCCCCCCGGGAATCGACGCGCCTGTACTCACATTAACTTTCCAATTTCCTTCTGTTTTTGTTCACCCCTTTATACTGGTTCACCCTCACAAAAATTTAATTCATCCTTTTAAGAAATGCTTTTACGAATCAGCATAGGTGGGCACAAATTGCTAATCCGCTAATTAGCGAAGCTAAAATTTTCATTAGCGGTTCCGCTAACGTTCATAAATGTTAACGGACAGGTTATCGAAGCTAATTTTTTTAGCCAATCCGCTACAAAAAAATAGTTGAAACCGTGGTTTTAATAAAGCATCTACTAAAATTTACCAAATTAAGCCGTTTTTTATTGGCAGATACGATGTAAAGCGTTCTTAGATCAGTAACTAAAATGTGACATCGCAAGCGATATCCGGGGACTTGGCAAAAGTATCTAACTTTACTAAACTAAAGAACTTGACAATTGCGTTAAGCGTGTTTATGGGTTGTTGATAGTCAGATCTGAAATACTTTGCTTTCGAATTTCATAATGTTCCATTAAATTGATCAGGTTTGTGGTTAACGGCTTTTAAAATTTTGCATTAAATTCCCACAATTACTTTCTATAATTAAAAACACAATTAATTATAGTAAAGTACTAAAAACTATAGGATACCAGTAAATTAACACAAAAATATTGTCGACCACTAACGACTAACGAGCCATTTTTGCCGTCAACTAATGCGTCTTATCTGCTCGAACTTCAATTACTTATGGGTCTTTGTTCAAATAAAAGCTACAAACTATTGTCCATTTACAATCGTGTTGACAGATCAGGTTATAAAAATGACAGCACAGAGAAAAAGCTTCCAACATAAATTTAGGAAATTCTCAGACAAGAATGGCAGTTGGGAAACGATAATGCTTACATAAGTTGTACACTGAAAAATTGGAATGCGATTAGCTTGCAGGGCCCATTTGGCATGGTCTCTTCAATGTGGTCCCCAAACTTTGTCACGTTTAATCTTGGATTCATTTTAACTTATCCAATAGATTTAATTTGTTTAGCTTTTGTAGTTAATGGGGGCAGGTGTCAACATAATTAGAGGATCTCCATAGTATGGCATCCCCAAAATTTTTTATGTTATCTTTTTACCTAAGTTGAAAATTTCATTTTTCTTTAAGCAACTTTGTCTTTCCATTCTATTGTGAATCTTTCTTATGCCACGATTAAATCGTTGAAAAGTTTAAATTTTTGAGGGCCTAATTGAGGGACCCCCATTTTGGTACCCCCAAAGTTTGTCAAAACTTTCCGTTATATTTACCTATCCTGAAAATTACCTGCGGCTAGCGTAAGTGGATAAAAACTATAAATTTGGCAGTGCTGTTTGAGGAGAACCTCCCCATTGTGGTACCCCAAAGTTTTGTCAAATTTTATCTTTTCACATTTGTCTATTCTAAAAATTTCGTGTGTCTAGCAATTAGAAAGTTTAAATTTTGGGGTCCTCGTTTGAGGAGAACCCCCATTACGGTACCCCCAAATTTTGTCATATGATATATCTTTTACATATACTTACCTATTCCGAAAATTTTATCAGTCTAATTTGAGTGGTTTAAAAGTTTGAATTTTGGTGGCCCCGTTTGAAGGGGACCTCCTCATATTTGTATTGCCAAATTTCGTCAAATTTTATCTTTTGTTTATGTTTGCCTACCCTAAAAATTTCATGTGTCTAGCTTAAAAGGTTAAAAAGTTTAAGATTTTGGTGTCCTCGTTTAAGAAAAACCGCCTCATTTTCGTACCCTCAAATTTCATCTTTCCCTTATATTTGCTTACCTTAAAAAGTTTATTGGTCTGGCTTTAAAGATAAAAAAAGTTTGAATTTTGGAGGACCCGTTTAGGGGGGAACCCCCATCGTGGCACCCCAGATCTCAGGCGGGCACCAGTACTTATGGATATCTGTAATAGCTCACAGTATGATTCATGTACGTTTTGTGGTTTAAAAGTAGATAGTGATAGAAGAAAAAAATAAGGAAAAATTTTATCCAAGGCGGAATAAATGAATATGATCATAATAAAGGTCGTAAGTAGTATGTTCAAAAAACACAATTTTTTATTATTACTATCGGTAGTTACAGAGATATACTGGTTTAAAATTGTCCAATTTTTGCCGATTTCCGACCTCTAAAATCGCGATCACGTGACTGGGCGCCCCCAAACTTGGTGCGCATATAGCCTCTATCTGCACCCAAATTGTGTTTAAATTTCAGCGTTGCACGTTCAGCAAATTTATTGCTATAAGCGAATTAATAAATTTTCGAGACAAAAACGGCAGTTTTTTCTCAAATTTAGAGTTCATCACAATCACGTAACCTAGGTTCCTCAAAGTCGGCATACGTGATGCTTTTAACTATTGTCAAGTTATATCACAAATTCTAATTTCTATGTTTAACCGTTTGTTAGTTGTAAGCAAATTAATAAATTTCGCTTCTCATCTATCAAAATGGACCGAGTAAAAACAAAGGTCCTACGCGCGCGCGAAGTCCCAATTATTGCCGTAAACATCGTGCTTCGATATGGCAATGCTTTTCTCGCGTTAGTAATCACTCCAGGCCTTGCGCAATCACCATCCAATACGAGGTCAAAATTTCAAAACCAGCATTTCGAAAACACACGATTAAAATTGTTCATGTGATACCGAACTTAAGTTAGTTTGTGTAAGGATTATCAATTCAGCAGAAAGCTTTTTTCATTTTTCATGCAGAGCGAGCATTTAGAAAGAGGGAGCAGGAAGATTAAACTATAATATCTGGAATGAAAGGTGCAGTTAAAGCCAGCTACAGTAAGTTATCGGATTGCCTAGGTTTTCGAGGCCGACCTGTAGACTATACCCGTTGTGGTTACTGCTTAGCAGTCTGACTGAATAAAAGAGTGTAATAAAGGTAGTAGGGCAAACGCATTTTTCATCGGAACAAATCATGTAAATTAAATCCAAACCCTGAACTATTAATTAGGCTTCGAGGTAAACATCGCCTGTAATATTTTTCATTGGAATTTTTCAAAGAAACAAACCATGTAAATTGAATTCAAATTCTGAACTATTAAAAAAGCCTTCAGGTAAACATCGCCTATGACGCAATCGCGTGTTGTTTATAAAGGATTAGTTAAAGTCAAGTTTATTTTACCATGCGTTAAAAAGTACGCAGGCAGGAAGCAGCGAAAGACCATGCGGTCATCTAGATGTCAACTGCACCAAATAGCAATACTTAAACAGTATCAGACGTATACTTAAGCTTGGCGAAAAATTAACACAATTCTACAAAGCATAGTAAAACGCAGCACTGTCATAAAGCAAACAATATTTGCAATATACAGTATATTAGTTTTCGCATTAATGGGTACCGTGCATGAATCAAGTTCGTCAAATTTTTGTTGAGCTGTTTTTCATTAACAACAATATGCGATAAGTGTAATTGAATAATTACATTACGTTTCCTAGTAACAATACAAGTCTAATCTAGCAAACACGTTTTCTAGTAAAATACAAGTTTAATTTCAGCTAAAACGTTTCTTTACATCAATGTAAGTCTAAAGATTAACGATCACACTTACTACATATTTTACTCCACTTGAAAAAAAAAACAAGCAGTTAAGCAAAATGATGTATTTAACCATCGTCTTTGGAGTAACGTTCCAAAGTAACTGATTTATAATTATTTTTAAATTTAGCAAAAGAGCAATTTTTTATCAAAGGCAGTGCTGCCGTCGAGGGTAGGCTCGGCCTACTTGCTTTATCTCTTATTTTTCAGGGTAAGCTCAGGTTGTCCTAGCCCCAAGTACAGTCACTATAAACTGTCTTTGTAAAAATTGACAAAACAGTTACCAAATTTGAAGGTGGCAAAAAGTGCAAAGAATTTTTTTGATAATTTCTGATTTGCTGCAAGCCTGAAGCCATCCCACTTGTTACTGCATAAATCCTTCACAGTAATTTCAGACGCAACCAGGGAGGGAGGGAGGTAAACCACCTCCCTTTCCTTACCTTAGTGACTTGGAAAATTTAACCCAAAACTGCAAGCGTTCAAACGTGTTTTAGTCTTGATTGATCCGTAAGTAAGAGGAGGATTAAAGGTACTGGGCAATTTAATTCTTTAAGTGGCTTCCAAATTTTGGCACTTTAGTTTTTCCAAACGGCTCTAAAAACAAGCAAAATATGATCCGAATAGCGTTAACATTGCTATTTTCCCGAAAAATCACAAAAACAGGACATTTTTGATGCACTTGAGTTGCATTTGTCTGTTTAGCACATTGTCCAATTAAAGCATTTTTTGAATGAAAAAATGTTTTGGTTCAATTCTCCTCCTTCCCCAGCAAAATTCTGATTACGCGCATGCCTCTCTTCACCAAAGGTGGAGTCGAGGACGCAAGGCTCGAGGCCCAGAACAGAAATGCTCGAAGCCAAGGACCAAGGACACAACGCACAAGCGTAATCCGAAAAAAGGTCTTTGCGCAGAAAAATTTTTCGCGAAATTTCAGGCGAAGGAAAAAAAGGTCATGACCTTGACCCATTTTTAACAAATCAAAAAATAGTGCTGTCCTCATCCGAGGACAGGGCAATTTTCGAGTACTTTTAGACTTCGAGGCCAAGGCCAAGGACTTCAAAATGTGTCCGCAAAGACTCCGTCTCTGCTACTTACTGTTTAGAATTGTGATGCTCAACCTTTTTGGGTAACAGAGCCGAATTTTTAACCTTGATTTTGCTTGGAGCCGCATGCGAATAAGTTAATAACCTATTTTTTGAGGTGAAGACCAAACCTAAAAAATGGTCTTTGCCATTTCGTTGAGGTGTGGCTGCCGAATTTAGGTGAAGACCATAAAAGAAAGAAAGTTCTCCGCCGATTCGTTGTATCATTTTTTGGTCAATTTTAAGCGATGACAAAAGAAATAAAAACAAAAGTGCTTGCCGTTTTGTAGTGCCGATTTTCGGCCAAAATTTGGAATTGACTAGATATAATTTTCATAAAGTTAATGAGAGCCACAATGATTGGTACAAGTTATGAAACTTATTTTTCGTTTTTTCCGTCTCATATTGTACTTTTATGGTTATTTAGCGAATTAGCGTTAGCTTCCGCTAACGAAAAATTTGTGTTATCGGATAAGCGTTAGCGAAGCTAATCGTTTTAATTAACGGAATAGCTGTTAGCGGAGCTAATTTTTGCGTTGGCTGTGCCCATCTATGCGAATCAGATATACACAACGTAACCAGATTGATTGAAGGTACAGTACGCAAGAAAACGTACCGTACCGAGGTTCAAAAATTGAACCGAAGTACGGTACGATTAAAGGTGCGAGGTACGTAGTACGCAAATTCTGAACGTACCGTATTGCTATCCTTGCTGGCATGTCAACAATTATCGCAGTGGAATTCGCGGATAAAAGTTGTGGTTTTTTTATTTACGTGGCTAGTTGGCGTAAGCATCGAAACTCGTGATAAATCTGCCGTGAAGGCAACTGCCAAGACTGTGATAATCTGCTGACTTTTCGTCGCTCTATCGCAATTTTTTATTTGAAGTATTATTGCTCTGAACCCAAACGGCCAAAAAGGCGACTCTCCAACGCCCCTGCTGAAACTGAGCTTCCATTTGGACCGCATGGACCACTTTGTTACGCCAATAAAGGGAACGCCAGGCGTCGTGTTCACTGTGGTAGTCGAAGTGTGTATGTTTGCAAAAATTACAATCGAGGTCTTTGTCTATAGAGTGCTTTGTCGACTACCACACTGAGCGCTAAACGAAAGAGCGCGGGATGAAAACACCAATAGCCAATATTTTATGGCAATACGAACAATTATTGCTTTGAAATACGTCTGTGAAACGTTTGATTGCTCAATAAAAACGCAATAAAACTTATTGTTAATTTGTTATATTTTGTGTACCGTAGTTTTATTTTTAGTCCATACCAATGCTGATGGAGTGATAGGCCTACTAATATAATTCCGTTTGCGTAAAAAATTACAATTTTGCAAGTAGCAGCGTAGAAGATGCTACGACTAGCTTTAAAACTTTCAAATAAATTTCAAAGAGTATTGACAAAGAATACAGCCTTTTTGAGAAGGTAGCAAGAACAGAAACTTTGTGCTTTAAAAAAGCCAATAGTTTTTGTCTTCATTAAGTTTTTTTTTGATAGATAGATGATTTTATTGGAAATCTAAAACACGCACAAAAATTGCCATTCAATCAATTCAACCACTAAAAACAATTCAGTCCCAAAGTTCACTGATTGATGTTTAAAAGTAGTTTAAAAGATCAAGTTGACTTACATCGCACGTTGACTAGTTCATCGCAAATCGCAACAACAGCTATCCTATTGTCTTTTACCCTTCATGAACAGCACATTCAAAATAACTTTCATGATGTCGGCCCAATACGTATCAAAGTGCATCCCCCCCCCAAAAACCACTTTTAAACATCAGTCAGTGAACTTTGTGATTGAATTGTTTTTAGTGATTGAATTGCAATTTTTGTGCGTGTTTTGAATTCCCAATAAAATCATTCATATATCAAACAAAAAAAATCATTAAGTTTTGTTTAGTTCGAAAGCTGTCTTATATTGATTTACAATTGAAAACCGTTTCAATACTATCAAGAAAAAGAAGAATTTAGCCCAAAACAATAAAAAAAATCTTGACACATTAGTTCGTAGTGGTCGATTTCTCAACCACGTTTATTCATTTATGACGTCACAATTAAAAAAGATCTGGCACTACAGAAATGTACTCATTTGATAAAGCTTGGGAAGAGAGGTTGTCTTCACTAACCATAGACAGTATTTGCAACAATTTGTCTATAATCATATGCAGTACTTAAACTATAAAATTTTGCATGGGGGACGCTTTTGCAGCCTTGACCAAACGTATTCGAAAGTACGAAAGTACTTTAGTGGAAATTATGTAATTCCGTCCCCGAAATCTAGTGAAGGCAGAAAAAAAGAGGTCTTCACCAAGAATTGAAGAGTTTTTGTACCCGAAATCAAGTGAAGACCAAAAAAAGTTCTTCACCGCAATTTGGGACTAAATTCGGCCGAAATTGGTGGGATTTATTCGTGCTGCCAGGCTCTTTCGTGTGTTCAATCAGCGCTCAAACCTCAATGCGGGGACGCTGAATCTCGATGGGGGACGCTAACTCTCGATGGGGAGATGCGTCCCCCCTTACAATTTAAGTACTGGTCACATGATATTATGCTGATGATATAGTTAGATGGAAGGTTATCTACAAAAAACAAAATTTTAATAAACTTGTGGAACTAATGGGTTAAGTTTACGCCTGTTACTGCTTAAGTATTGCTATTTGGTGCAGTTAACATATTATGGTCTTTCGCAGCTTCCTACCTGCGTACTTTTAATGTTTACGTATGGTAAACAAGAACCTGACATTGCATAAACCAACTGAGGATTTACAACTCAACGAACTGAATAAGAACTGAGAGATGAGGGTGACTGGAAAGTGAGCTCGCGCTCTTCGAGTCTCCAGCCACCCGCGTATGCGTCGATAATTATCTCGGGACTTCGCGGTATTATCAAACTTTTACTAAACTTTATTAAGCTTTAAAATAGTGATCCGATTGCTTTTAAAAAATTTGTAAAAAAGAAGTAGTCGCTGATAGTCGATCAATAATTTAAATGCGCCCCTTTCAAATTTTGTTTCACTAACTTAAATCGCTTTGTGGTTATTCGAGTTCAATACTTAAATTTCTCGAAGTAGTCAAAAATAGTCGAGTAACGTCAATCAAAAAGCTTGCCTAGCAGTTTACTATACAACGTCAAATCTTAGCACTTTTTACGAGTTCTTAACAGTTTTTTACTCCATTTAAAATAACATAAAACGATCTATAAAATTTCAGCAACTCACAAGCAAATTTCGTTACGTCAACCAAACTTACAGTCGTGTGTGATTTTAAAAACGCTCTTTCGTATCGCAATTCAACGCAAGTATTTGTATACCGGTTGTTTCGAAATTAAAGCTCCCTTTTCAACAGCATAAACTAAGATAAAAAAAAGTGCTAAAATTAGGCAAATTTAAAATAGACATTTATTTAAGTTTTTTGATAAATCATTTATGCTTTTTCCACATAGCCTTCATTCCCGAGTGGTATAATTTGGCAAATTGTAAAAAAAAGGGGGAGAATCAAAATTTATTTTCCCTTGTTAATGCTTCACTCACAAGTTGTCACAGGTCGTTGAGAATAATTTGGTAAACCATCATAGTTTTCTGAATGCCTTTTAATTAACGCGACCTTTCGAGATGATTACCCAGCATGCTTTTGTGAAGTATGAGAGTGGTTGAGAACGCACCCGCATTTCAGACTTTTATTGTTTATTAATCCATCTAATTTTCTCAGAATCATTAGCTATGTGGGTTTATCTAACTCAACTACTTGACATAATAGTGGAAGAAATTTAAAATCAAAGATAACTTAGTAGAAACTTACGTTAATGAACTTCAAACTAGTCTAATGAAGAAAACTTCATAAGTTTTCATGTAAGCAGTACAAGGAGGGACACTAATTTCGAAACACGCTGTATAATTATTAAATCCATTATTTACCAGTACAACTTCCTTGCTTAAATTCTTCAAGAACCTTAAGCCATAAGAAAAAGTACGCTTTTTCAACGTGAAAAAAAAGCTCAGCCAAGTAGCTCAAATTTATCAAAGCCATTAAGCTCAACCAGAGTATGACATCGCAAGCGATATCTGGGGACCTCCAATTTGAATGTTTCGATGTTAGATTGTGTTTGAATTTTTTTTCCTGTCTTCAATCACAAATTTTTTTATGATTATGTCTTGATACTGTTTTGTGTATTTAGTTTATGATTCTGTTTCGTTGTTAAGTTTACTTTACTTTTTAATATCTACTCGTTCCGAAAATTCGATCCATCTAGGTCTAACGGTTCGAAAGTTCAAAAATTTGGTGCCCTGTTTGAGGGGGGCCTCCATTTTGATACCCCCAAATTTCATCTCTTCTTTATACTGGCCTGCGCTGAAAATTTCATGAAAATTTCATCAGTGGTTGAAAAGTTTAAATTTTGGCGGACCCGTTTTGGAAGGAAACTCCCCATTTTGGTACCCCCAAATTTTGTCAAATTTTATCTCTTCTTTGTATTGGCCTACGCTGAAAATTTTGTGTGTCTAGCGTGAGAGGTTTAAAAGTTTAAAAATTTTGGTGGCCCTGTTTGGGGGGCCTACCATTTTGGTACCCCTAAATTTTGTCAAATTTTGTCTTTCCTCTATGTTTAATTACCTTAAAAAATTCGTGTGCCCAGCTTAAAAGTTTAAATTTTGGAGGACCCGTTTGAGGAGAAAACCCTAATCTTGGCCCCCCCCAGTTTATTTTTAATTTTTTTTTAGTTTAGTTTATTATTAATATCTAACTTTTAGGCAGAGGTGGAGTCCTCGAGGACGTCCTTGGCCTTGAGGACACATTTTCAAGTCCTTGGCCTCGAGGCCTCAAGCTCTCGAAAATTGCCCTGTCCTCGGCTCGAGGACAGCACTATTTTTTGAACCGTTGAAATTTTGTTGGAAAGCGCCAGAAACCTTGCAGAAAATTTGCAAAGACCTTTTTTTGTTTTCCTCAAGTGGAAATCGCCTGAAAAAAATTTTGAAGACCTTCTTCGCCTGAAAAAAAATTTTGAAGACCTTTTTTTGAGATTGCTTGAAAAAAATTTTTGAAAACCTTTTTTTTGGAGAACATTTACTCCTGTGTTCTTGGTCCTTGGCCTTGGCCTCGAGAGGGTCTGTCCTTGGCCTTGGCCTCAAAATTTTTTTGTGTCCTTGGCCTTGGCCTCGAGCCTTGTGTCCTCGACTCCACCTCTGCTATTAGGTTTAGTTTATTTTTAATATCTAACTATTCCAAGAATTTGATCCATCCAACTGTAATGGTTTAAAAGTTCAAAATTTTAGAGGGCCCGATTGAGGGGGATCCCTCCAACTAGGCACCCCTAATTTCATTCGGGCTCTAGTCCTCCCTGATATCTTCCATCGCTCAAACTTTGAATACAGTACAGTGAGCGGTTTAAAAGTAGATAGCCGGAGAAGAAAAAGAAAAAAAAAAGTAAAAGAAGAAAAATAGAATTCAGGCTTGGGTAAGAGAACATAATCAGAAGAAAGGTGGTTGATAGTGTGCTCAAAAATCACAAATCATTTTCCATCGAAATCGGTATTTACCGAGATATATCGGTTCAAAATCGTCAACTTTCTGCCCATTTTCGGCTTGTAACGTTTTGGTCCCGTGACCGGGCGTCCCCAAACTCGGTTTGCATAAACCATTTATAAGCACCCATATTTGTGTACAAATCTCCGTTTTACACGCTAAGTGCTTTTTGAATTATAGGCGAATTAATAAATTTTCAAGCCAAAAATCGGCATTTGTTAATGTTTTTTTGTGTCTCAATTCACGATCACGTGCCTAGGATCCCAAAAATGGCACACATGACGCTTCCATGCATTCATATGCTAAGTCCAAATTTCGAATTACTAGGTTTTACTGTTTGCTAGTTATGAGCAAATCAATCCTCATCTGCCAAAATTCGCGAATAAAAACAAAGGTACTATATACGCGCTCACGCGAAGTCCTAATAAACTTGACTTCACTACCAAAGCTAAGAAACTTCAAACAAATGACGTCACAGCTAGCTCGCTTGCAGCAAGTGATATACGTGGGCTAAATCTGCAACTTTTTTATTTGTAGATTGCAGAGCTATGCAGGCGGTGCTTTTTAGCCATTGTCATAAAAGTTAATAGCTTTGTTTGTAGCTTTAACCTTTAGTTAGATTACAGCAGATGCCACTAAAACCAATGCGCAAGTTCAAACGTTAAGGAAATATCGGTTAATACTGCAATAACTGCATTGCAATGTAGATCACATTCTACCAAATCGGCAGACTTGGGCTTTATTCTGAGTCTGACCCAGTGAGACTTTAAAATTGGGACCACGGGAAAACAGCTTTCCTGTCTAAAGATCAGCACAAAAGACCAGTGTGTGTGTAGTTCCCACTTTTAAATACGAGAGAGGACGGATGGTAGCAACTTGAATCAAAATTGCAAGGTACCCTGTAGCATTGCCATCGCCTAGCCCAGGGGTTCTCAAACTTTTAGCGTTATGGAGCCCTTGAAGAGGTTGACCATTATTTACGGGGCCCCACAATAGATTTCTAAAACAAAACAAAAAAACACATCGTTACTTACAATTGATGTTCCGGAGTAAATTGGAAGTGCTTTATTAATCATTTAATGATTCGGGTGTATTTACTGCTTTATATCAAGAAAATATGCAAATTGCGTTCAATTGAAGTCTCTTTTAAGATTAGATCGTAAATGTGTCAGATCTTTTTGGAGTACCCTTTAAAACCTAGAATTAAATCTAAATTTTGCAGTAAATTATATTGACGCAGTGAATTTGACACTTGACAAACGTACTAATAAGGTAGTGTCAAATTATATTAATGCCGTTATTGCTTCTTCGGAAAGTTACAAAAGTAGCTGAGTCAGTATTTTAGTAAGAAAACGAATAGCTAACTGAGCCTCTAGATTTCTCTAGCGGAGCCCTGGGGCTCCGTACGGAGAACTTTAAAAACCTATGGTCTAGCCGACCCGTTCGTTGGTGTAGAAATAAATTACGGTTAAGGAAAGTAATTGTCGGAATTTCTGCTTGATCTAAGAACAAACACGATTGCCAGAATAGAACGAGAGTAATTATTAGGCTCGTTTCGCTGTAACTAAATCATCTGTAAATGGATTATATAACTTACTGCACGAATTTGTATACAGTTACCCTCGCTTGAGACGAGATGGCCACGGCTTGGTGTAAGATTTGACGTGAAACAAAATCAGGGAACGGCAGGTATAGCCAGGTGCGCCCACAGAGGGGGCAGGGGGTGCACTTGCCCCCCCTCGAAATTAAGATACCAAGTATTTTTTATGTTTAAATTTGCAAAATAAGTCTAAATATAGCTAAATAACTATGTAAACTCAGAAAACAACCCTTTGTGGAGCTGTTTTATCTATTTTGACTTGGTTCTGAGCATGGGCGTCGGCAAGGGGGGCAGGGAGGGGCCATGCCCTCCCTGGATTTTCACCGACCCTCGCTTTAACCTACCAAATTTCAAAAATTCTTCAATTTTTAGTAGTTAATACTGGCTCTATTCTTATTGGCCCCCCTGAAAATTTTCCTGCCGACGCCCTTGGTTCTGAGGGCGGGGGCAAGAGAAACAGGATTTCCTATTTTACGTGAATTATCATACAGCATTTTCTTAAAAGCGAGCGTTAGCAATACTCTAGGATTAAGCATTTAATTGTTTGATTAAATGATCAATATCAAACGTTTATCCATGGTTATTTCTAGAAGTACATGGTTTATCAAACGTTTTAGCATCTCTGATCTGTCACTGAGCTCTTAACATCAGGATCTAAATACAATACAGCGTTTAATATTTCAAATTAACGCTGTTCTTATCTAAACACTAAAATAATAATTACTCTGCCACTAAATAAATTTTGCTGAGAAACCGAAATCAAAACCAAACCTGTAATTAATAGCGTAGCCAGGAGGCAGTTCCACCTGCATTGGCTTGTAGACCAAAGTGCACGATAAGAAAATGCCACAATATTTGGCCCTTTTGAGGCCTCTAAAGTGGTTCAAAGTCACTTTTAATGGCCTTTCAAGTGGTTCAAAGCCACTTTAAAAACATGTATTTTTATTATTTATTTTTTGTGGGGGGGAAGGTATTAACTTATTTGTCAAAAATACAGCTTTAAATTAATCGATAAAAACTTCAAAACATGGGTCAAAATAAGCAGTCAAGATTGATCGCCTAATACAAAATGCTTAACGCAAGCTTCATAAAAAAAGAATATAGGGGGGGGCCGGGGGAGGGGGGCTATTCAGCATTTAAATTTAATTACAACGAGTTTTGGACTTGACCTATGAGTGACGTGGGGGTTTAAAGGGGTGAGCTATTTAATTCTTTCAAATGGATTTCGAATTGTATCAAGTTAGTTTTTTAAATGGCTCTAAAAAGATGCAAAATTTGATTCGAATAACATTAAAATGGTTATTTTTTTTTTCTGAAATATCTCAAAAATCGCTCAACAGCTAGCATTTTGCCCCCAGATACCGGTCTGTGATATGCTTTAATTGCATCTGTTTGCTCGGCACGCTGCCCAATTTAGGCATTTTGCAAAAAAATTTCAATCTGTAGGTTAATCAAGCCCGCACACACCCCTTAGCAAAATTCAGGTTGCTGTCAGTGGCACAACCAAAGAGGCTAAGGGAGCTTAACTTCCCCTTTTCCTTATCCAAGTCACTTGAAAAACTTAATTCACATACAGTAGCGTAACCAGAGGAGGGTGGTGCTATAGCCCCCTACCCCCCCCCCCCCCCCCATGGCCTGTCGACCAAAATGCAGAATAAGGAAAATATCACGTTTTCAGCACTACTGAGACTGTTTTGCACTAGACTGGACTAAAAACTGATTTAAAGCATCTTTTGAAACAGTTATTTAGGGAGGCTAATTTGTCAAAAATAAACTCAAAACTTTGAAAAATGCCCAAAAATAAGCAATCAGATTTGATAACTAGTGTAAAATTGCTGAATATAGGTTTCATCAACAAATATATCATAAACTCAGGAATAGAATGGGGAACTACTCTGTATTAGTTATTACTAATCGCTTCTCTCTAATATATTTTCATTAGCTCCCCCCCCAATTATTTTTCTCTATAAAATATAGACAAAATAGATTACTCCGTGTGAGTTTTATTGAACTATGGGATTTTGTGATTAACTAGCGTGTAAACAACTGAACTAAACTTTTATCATGAGCCACCTCCCACTTAGCCCATTCATGCAACCAGTTTAATCATGTTTGCACTGCCAATTTCTATTCCATGTTTAAAAAGCATTATTTTTTTTATCAAAATAGCCCTAAAATGAAGTTGTTTTTGCAAAAAAAAAATGCAAAATTTGGGAGCGCTGGGGGCTCCACCCCCAGATCCCCAAAACAGCTCCTTTCTCATTGCGAATTTCTGGCTACGCGCATGCTCACATATGCGAGCGTTTAAACGTGGTTTAATTTTGATCTGCAAATAAAGAGGACTGAAATGGCTGAGCAATTTAGAAATTTCAAGTAGATTCTTAATCTCAGCAACTTTGTTCATTTCAATGCCTTTAAAAACGCTCGAAATGTGATTCAAATGGCGTTAAAGTGGTTATTTTTTCAAGAAATTGCGAAACTTGCCCAGCGACTGGGGGCGAACAGACCCCCATCCATAATACACTTGAATTGCATCAGTTTGCTTAACATGCCTCCCGAATTGCAACATTTTTTGAACAGAATCATTTAAACTTTTGGTTCAAACTCCTTAGCAAAATCCTGGTTGCAGCTGTAAGGTTTTGATTGATCCAGTAGATAATGGATACGTCGCTTGCCCTCCCCCCTGAAAAAATTTCTTTGGGCTCCTCTGGGTATAGGTTAAATTGGCTAGGTGCAATGTAAACACACAGAAAGAAACAATTTATTGTCTATTTAAAAAGATTTAAGCTTTAAAAAGATGCAGGGGTTGAGATAGATTATTATTTGTCAATTGATTTGATTTGAACTTTAAGTTACGTTTAGTTTTGGAAATGCGTAGAGTTTCTGTTCCTAAAACTGAATTGAAGTGTGTTTTGGCAAAAGTTGTTAGGTCGCATTTTGCAGTTTTGAGTAAATCGAGTTTTAAGTTTTAAATATCCATTTGACCTTGTAGTCAGGTGCAACATATTAAGCTGTTTATTACCGAAAATACATTGAAAATTAAAACAATTTTTTTCTCAGGGAAATTAGTCTTAGCAAATAATTTAAAATCTATGAAAAACTCGTTTTTTGAAAAATGTCATTTGTCAACTTTTGCCACAATGTGCTTCAATTGTTAAATGTTTAAAATTGACGTCAATGAATTGTTTCCCCTGGTGTCTTAATAGCACTATAGCCTAATTACATCCGTCGTTGTTTGATTTTATTAGAGTGTCAAATCCTACGTCAAGCCGCGACTGCTTGGTCTTAACTGGTGGTTATACTGTAAATAAATTCGTGCTGTAATTTTGGTAGTCCATATGCTTTAAGTCAAAGCGAAACGCGTCTTATGAAATATTATGCGTGGTTCTATTCTAGCAATTGTTTTTGGTCTTGAATATAGTTAAATTGGGAATAACGCTGTCAAACATAACCGAAAGCAGATAGATTGAGCTTATCGTGCTGCAAGAGTATGAAAGCAAATATTTAAATTTCCTTGATCAAAATAATTTTAAAGCTGCTTCATTAAGTGTTAGTGACTATTGACAACGCGAGACAAATCCTAAGCTAAACTGAACTTTACTATATGTCACCATTAACTGTATATTTAAGCTAGAACTAATAGACGCAAACTCAATTACGAGTTTTTACTTTTGTAGCAATGGATAGAATTTAAGTTTGGGTTTACGTTCATGACCGAAAGCTTATTTTATGTGATGTGTATTAAAAGAAAAAGGGTGAGAATATTTTGCCTTGTCGGAAATGATGCTTATTGGCGCGCGGAGTTGCATTTAACATGAGGATTGAGCTAAGCATATCTTCTAATCAATCATACTGTTATTTGGCTAAAAACTCGTGTAGATCAAAAAAATTTTGGGAAAGTTTTCTGAGACTGTGGTATAGATTAATACTTTTGTGACATTTTTTTTTTCGAAAACTTGAGAAAATTTGCTATTTTTTGTAATCTTTTTTACAGTTTTCTATTTTATTCCGTTCTTAATTTTGATATTTCGTAAGATCCTAATTTTGATATTTCGTAAGATCCTTGGAAATGTTTCTCCATATCTTTTTCTCGATCTTTGTCGTCTTATATTTTAATTTTCCTGCAATCAGTGGAAATCTTTTTCCTGAGAATGCTCCCATTCAGTTCTCCAAATTAAAAGACGAAATTTCAAAAGAAAACTTGAGAGTAACTGCAGGTAACCGCATTTTCATACAGTAACTATCTACACTAGGCTACAATGATAAAAAAATGAATATTCTTCAATTGGTCCTAGACCAGTACACGAGATATTTGAACGACAACTTCATCTGATAAAAAGGTGGCTATAAACCATCAGCCTTGTTATAGCAAGCATTTCCATTTTTCAGTCGTTTAGCTTTCGCAGTACGCACAAACATAGATGAAGATTTTTTTGCGGCCTAAGCTTTTCTCTGCGACTGTTGATGCTTCGTTTTTGCTTCACTGTACATACTCGTAAGTTAGTAAGGGGCCGATATTGTCGCAAGCATGTTTTGAGATCGGCAAGCGAGCCTAACGCCGTAGAGTTTAGACCACCGACTTGATTTATTCTGTTGCTAACCCTCGTGTAATGTTCTGCAGTAAATGAAAATCTTATCGATCTTCGTGCTTTTCCACTTGTGTTTTGGTTTCGCGCTTTCACATTGCGAGCTTGCACAGTTTGAGTACTATGTCGATTGATGTTGAGCTGGGGAAAGGAGCGGGGGAGGGAAAAATTCTTAATACTTATGCAAACAGCGTTATTTTTGAATTTGGGAAGGATGCTTTCCGGTTACTACGTATTGTTTTGTTTTTAAAGGTAAAGACAAAAAAAGGTTTTCATCTCTATCACCCCAAAATTTCCAGTCCCAAGGAGCCAAAGATGGAAAACTTTGTCTTCGCCTGTTCAATTGTTTAATTTTTGGACCTTGAAATGGCATCGAATTAAACCAAAGGCCGAGTTTGGGTTTTCTATGATAATTATCGTTGGGAAATAATCCTTAGAGTTTCGGTTCCTCTATATTAAAAGACTGCACGATCAAATAATAATACCCACCGCCTAGTCTAAACACATGTAACCTGAAATCCAGTGTTTGATTACTTGTGGTTACTGTATTGAAAAGAGTAATAAGTAGGGCAAGTTTTTGCAGCTTTTCTTTACAGCTTCTGACAGCTTTCTAAATACTAAGCATGTATGTAGTTCAATGTTTCAAGCTGTTTTCGAGAATTTTGAATTGCAACTTTTTTCTGTTTTACATGCAACTGTCTACTACAATTTTTATTAAGTATGGCGCAAAATGTTGGTGTGGTTTTTAAAACAAATGCTATAAAACTATTTCAGTACAGTTCTATTGTCTTCGATTAGCGGAGCATAAAACTATGTTACGGATTACCTGCGTCTCAATGTTATCTAGAACGCAATAGTTGGCTTACAACTTAGTGCTCTGGAGAGCGAAGTTTTAGCATGTTAGGCAAACTGCTGGCAAAAGATCGCCATTTTTCCCCAAATAATGTTTACAAATATTTGGCATTAAATGTTAATAAATCGCTGGTGTAAATCACTGTCGTTTAAAATGTTTGTGCATAAAAGCAACTTTTTGCAACTTTCGTTAAAAATAAATGCAATTTTTTTATTGCAACAAAAACTTGCCCTAGTAATAAGTTATTACATCTTATCAGCGCTTTGGTCAAAATTCGAGGAAGAAGAAATCGTCATTAAATAGTTTGAAAACTTTTCCAGACGAGTTTTTCTTCGTAGTTTTTACGCAGTATTTTGTGCTAGCAGTAAATTTAACGCAAAGTTTTATGTACCATTGCCAGTAACCTAAACAAACAAGATACACGCAATGCCCATTCTAAGATTGCTCTAGTGCAGGGATCGGCAACCTGAGGCTGCGGAACCGCATGCGACTCTTTGTCCTTGTGTTGCCGCTCTTTATGATTATTAGTAAATGAAGAGTAATTTACTTTTAAGAGTAAAACTATTACAATTTAATTGCTGCTGTAGCGAGCGCTTAATTAAGTTAGTTGTAATTTATTCATTCTGCTTGGTGGCGCAACCAGAGGGGCTAAGGGGGCTTTAGCCCCCCTCCCCTTAGCCAAGTCACTTGAAACATTTACCCACAAATACAAGCGTTTAAAGATGTTTCGGACTTGCCTGTAAGTAAGGTAAGACTGAAGGGGCTGGACAATTTATTCTTTCATATGATTTTCAAGTTTAGCAATTCAGTGCTTTTAAATGGCTCTACAATCGTGCGAAATGCCATTCAAATGGCACTAAAATGGCTATTTTTTTGTTGAAAAATCACAAAAATCGCCCAGCGGCTAGGGGCTTCGTCCCAAACCCCAGTTTATGATATGCTTGAGTTACACCGATTTGCTCAGCACTCCGCTCAAATGAGATATATTTCGAACAAAGATATTCTAACTGTTGTTTCAGGCCCCACCCTCCTCAGCAAAGTTCTGGTTGTGCGCCTGATTCTGCTGTTTTAGTTCATGTTTTACCTTGAAGAGTTAGCCCGTCAGAAGGCCGATCTTTCTCAGGGTCACAATTGAAGTAAAGTTGAAAACATCTCAAAACCGACCTAATTGATTTTCGAAACATGGATTGTTCTTCTCTAAACTTATACGATAACATGAAAAAGCATGCACTTGAAAACCTGTCTATCTCTCTTTCGATCCACATATCTATGTGGGCAACTTTTCCCAAACATGAACTACATTAAAAACAGATATCGCACACGTCTCACATATGACAGCTTGCAATCATGTGTGAAGATGACAGCTTAAAGCCCTCATGTGCAGATGCTTTGAACTGAGATGCAAGAGCAAAACTCACGTTAAGTCTGATTGCGTTAAATGCTTTTATAAATGCGACACATAAAAGTTTTTTTTATTAGAACCAAACGAATAAAAATAATACACAGTTTCTTTTTCTTTTATTGTGAAAATAGTTTTGCGGCTTCAATGAATTTTTATTTTATCGAACATCGATTAAAATGGCTCTTTAAATGCAAAAAGTTGCCGACATAGGCGTAGCCAGGGGGGGGCCCGGGCCCCCCCCCCCCAATCAAAATACCACTAACGACAAAAAATTATGACAACATAGCCTAGCGATGTTTAGTTGCAGTTTTTTTTTTTCAGTAATTACGCACATAACAGTAATTAACAATAGGTAGTGACTATTTCACCGAAAATTTTCAACTTAGAGAGAATAAAACGAGAATGAGAAATATTCATCCGCGCTTGTTTCATTTGCTTTTTTAGGGGTTAAGATTTGGGTTTAGGTTAGGGTTTGGGTTAGGGTTCGATTTGGGAATAGTTTTAGACTAAGCATTTGAGTTTGTGTCATATTTGAGTCAGAATTAATGAAAAACTAGATAAAAATTTCCGGTGAAATAAAGCCTTCCTTAACAATATTATTAATGACAACAAGGGAGTCCCTGGGCCCCTAACTAACAACCAGGGGGTCCTTACTAACAACTAGGGGTTTCTGGGGCCCTTAACCAACAACCAGGGGGCTCCAGGACCCCTAACTGAAAACCAGGGGACCCATAACTGATGACCAGGGGGCCCCAGGGCCCCTAATTAACAACCAAGGAGCCCCTAACCAACAACCAGGGGCCCCTAATTGACGAAGAAAGGGCTTTGGGGCCATTAACTGATTACCAGGAGGCCCAGGGCCCCTAACTAACAACCAGGGGGGCCCGGAGACGCTAACCGACAACGAGGGGGCCCAGGGCCCTAACCAACAACCAGGGGGCCCCGGTGCTTCTGACCAGGGGGCCCCGAAGTCCCTAACTGACAACCAGGGGCCCCTAATTCATAACAAGAGAACCCCAAGGCCCCTAACTAACAACCAAGGGGGCCCAGGGCCCCTAACCAACAACGAGGGGCCCCTAACCGACAACCAGGGGGCCCCGGGGCTCCTAATCGACAATCAGGGGGCTCCCCTAACTAACGACCAGGGGGCCCTATGGCCCCCCCAACTGACAACCAGGGGGCCCCGGGGCCCCTAATTAACAATCAGGGGGCCCCGGGGCTCCTAACTCATGACCAGGGAGCCCCAGGGCCCCTAATTAACGACCAGGGGGCCCGGGGCTCCTAACCGACAATCAAGGCGCCCCAGGGCCTCTAATCGACAACCAGGGAGCCCCAGGGCCCTTGACTGGCGACCAAGGTTCCCGGGCCAGGGGCCCCTTAATTCAAATTTTTAACAATTTATATGCAAACCCTGTGAGAAATCTAAAGTTTTGACCTAAAAGTTGCCACCCCAGACCCTCGTTTAACGTTTTTATGAACTTAATGCTATAACACAGGCGGTAACGCAAACCCCCCAATTGAAATACTACCAATGATAAATACAATGAGAGCATAGCCAGTTTCTTTAATTTAGGATTTAAGCGTACAAAAGTAAGCAATGATAATGAGGACCACATGTCCACGTCATTATAATGTCATGCAATTCTTGGACGTTTCAAAAAAGTGTCAAGTGACTTGACTCGAGTCCTCCACGTTTTGGAAAAAAAAGTTATTTTAATTTAAATGTTTTTTTTTATGAAAGAACTTATTAGGGGAGCGATCTTGTCTCAAAATCATAGGTGTAACCAGGGGGTTGCCGAGGAAACCCGGGCCCCCTTAATCAAAATGCCACCAATCACAAAAATTTGTCAAAAAAGCTGTGTTTCTTCATTTTCAGTTTCTTTTAGTATCTTTGTGTACATCAATACACGCGTACAACAATAATTAACAATAAATAATATTGACGACCAGGGGGCCCGGCGCACCCCCTTAACCCTATTCGAACTAAGCCTTTTTTTTTCCCAGGCCTAAGGTTTTGCAGAATCGACCCCAGAACTTTGCGCGGCTGTATCTCATGAACTACGCCACGTAGAAAAAAATTTGAAGCTGCAGCGTGTAGCAAATTTAATAGTCTTTCTGCAAAAATGTTTTATTTGATATCATGCTTTAAAATTTTCAAGATATAATCATTAATTATGAGATGGCTCAGTCGAAAGAAATTATCGATTAGCGTTGTTAAAAGAAACAAAGATTTCTCTTTTACGCGATATCAAAACAACCAGATAAGTTGATGGATTGTTTCAGCATGACTGAATTTCAAACAACCGTGCAAATTTGACAAACAGATTAACTGAGCTTGTTGAACTCGTAGTAAACAGGGCAGCAACTCTAATTAATCTGAATAATATTCTTAAATGAAGTTTGCTTAATTTTACAAAACCATTACCTATTCGCGGCTTTCTTCATTGCCAATATTAAACGCTTTTTTTAATTTTTGTTTTTCTTTTTTAAGAAGATAATCCTTTTTTGTTTTGTATGTCATGAAGCTACAATAATCCGATTAATATTTGTTCAATTGACACAAAAAATGAATGTCTAATTAATTTAATAAGCAGTATTGTTTGTTGCCAGAGAAAGCAGCAGAGACATCTTGTTTTTTGAGTACTGCACAATATGACGCGTAAAAATTTTTTTTTCATTATCTATCGCAACATGTATTACTGTATTAAATATTTGTAAAAATAGTCGCTTAGAGCAAAGTTATTGTTAATCGTTTTTAATCGCGTAGTTACAGAACTACCTCATCGTTTCCTATATTAATAATTCAGACATACAGTAGTAATAATTCTTTTTATTTTTATGTTGTATTTTGAAACTTTGTAGAACGGCTCGCCACCGCTGCAACATTTCTTTCAAAAGCGCTATGTTTTCCGGGTGCAATGACGCGGAAATGAGCCACGTAAAATCGTTACACGCTTCGGCGTAATACAGCAAGTATACTAAAGATTTGATTTGAACTTTGTGGAATAATGCTGCTTGTAGGAACAATATAGACTTCAGCGATCAATTGGTCTTTGCTGTTTCCTGCCTGCGCGTATTCGTAGCGTTGGGTGAAATAAACCTAAACTATTATTACGTTTAGCAAACCCTTCTTTCGCTACCATTTCTATCGTAATAACGTTGAAAATTTTATTAATTCAACAAAGTGCAAATGATTAAAACGGTAACATAATCACTGATCAGTTGATTAAGCAATTGTGATTTCATTTTCTGTTTTCACCGTAAAATAACTTTTTACCGATTGGTTCTTCTTTCATCAAAACATTATATGACTGAGTGTACCATACTTCCTTATCCTCCAATCACGAGGAAGTGAGAGTGACGATCTAATACTTTGGATAAATCCTCACCGCTTAATTCACTGCCGAGTAAAGAGTTAATTTCCAAAACAAATTATAGTTTTATAGCGAATAATATGTAGCACGCTCTAGGAATTGTTGTAAATGAGCTCTGGCAATTCATTTGGTGTCGCGATATTGATACTTGGCTAGAGTTCAGCCTTTAATCAATCTCCAGAATTATGGTCCACATCCACTTAAACCAGAGAACCACTAAGATGCTAATTGATGAATCAAAATTGCAGTTGATAGTTCAGTTAAACTTCTTAAATTGCAAAAAGCAGCACACTAACCTGAAATTAAGAACTTTCTATTTAAGATTGAAAACAAAACAAATTGTCGCTGAGGAAATCACTCCACTAAAACTTACTGCGATCCACCAATTAAGATCGCACACTACGCAAAACAAGCCAATCACAGATACGCAATCTCGGCGAAACTATCTACAAAATTAATATTCAGAACGCTAGAATTATTAGAATCCTCGAATTATCAGAATGATAGAATAGAAAAACCCACCTATTTATACTAACGGCAAAAGCGCTCGAATATTCAGAGAAATCCAAACTATACGAGCTTATAGTAACAAAGTCAAGTCAAATTGCAACGTAATTATGACGTCATGAAACTGATGACTCGTGAACAACAAAATAAACTGGTGACAGTAGGAGATCGTAGAACACACAGGAAAAAAATTATCGCAAACATTCCAAATTACAAAAATCGGCCAAACTAGTAAAGCAGCCATGGCTAAGTTAAAACACACCAAATAATCATATCAAAAGCATTTAAAATTACTATGTATGACATTTGGGTTTAGCCTCAAACATAAAACGATTTTGGCCCCATTCAAGCTTGCAAATAATCATTTCTTTGCGTAAGCAGAACCAAACTGCTTACCTATTTACTGAAAATTAACTATACTCTTTAACGGCTTATACTGTAAGCTCTTTATGATACTGAAAAATATATCACGTCAGAAATATTGAAGATACTGCAGAACTTTATACTAACAAATGCCTAAAAATGACTGATTTGTTCGATTTATCATTTGAACCGACAATTTTAACTAGTTAAGCAGTGAAGTAAATTTTTAAATTGCAAGCATTTATTTTTTTCTGCTGATGCTCATAATTTTACGGTTTTAACAAACAGGCATCACGTTTTTATGATAAGATTCCGGGTTAAAATGTTAGAACTTCGGCCTTTTGACAAATTTTTTTCTTTTTTACTTCCTCTCTTTACAACTTAGCGATATTAGCTTCAATTTTAGATGTGGAGGATCTTTTTTGGTTAGTCTTTGCCTTATCTTTGAGTGAAATCGACCCCAAGTTTTTTCTCTTTTTCAGCCTTCTTGTGTCCGACGAAATGTATTGAACCCCAACTGCAAATTGCAGACCCTTGAGTACACAACACGTCTGACTATGGCCTTGTTGTTGGTGTATTGCTGCATCAAGTGGCTTAAAGCTCATGATCTTCTTCACCACCGCGCCTTTCTGTTTCTAAAGTTAATTGTTTTTTACCCACCCATAATTATAAGTGATATTATCAAAAAAAAGCATAATTTTTAATACAATGTAGGAATTTTAATCTATTTACTGCGCACATTCTAAGCCAATATTCATACTCACTATAGTCACAACTCTCAAGATACATGTCTTATAAATTCTTTGGTTTTTGTAAATTGTTGTTTGGCAAACCTTTTTCAAACTTTGTTACATTACTATGTTATGACATTGGCATCACTATGTTTCCTTGACTTTTACACAAAAGTTTTTGTTTATTTATTTTATAGCGCTGATTTGCGGCAAAATTGATAAAGAGACTGGCAAATAGTCGTATTGGCGCACTATAATTTTAATGTCCAATCAAATCTTCATGATACTCGCTGTATTACGCCGAAACGCGTAACGAGTTTCCGTAGCCCATTTCCCTCGGGCAACATAGCTCTTCAAAATAAAGTCGCAGCGGTGGCTAGCCGTCGGCAACAGTGTGTTCCGTTTCACCGGCGCGAGATTCGAACTTCAGTCCTCTCGTTCCAGAAGCAAACGCGTTACCGCTTGACCAATTGGTCGTTAATTTTACGGTCTTTATTTTAATTATTAAGACATACGTTGAACACAAATTTGATTTGAACAATATACAACAACAATAACAATATACACAAACATACAGCAAATAAAATCAAGAAATTATGCTTTCTTTTTTTCAGCGAGAAATTTTTGAACAGGATATTTGGCTTTCGCTACCGGACTAATAAATGATGGTTTCTAAAGCTTTTTCCCAGCAAAGCAAATTTGATCATTATTGACATAAGGAGATTAATCGAGTAACTTTTGCGTGACCTTTTGATATCCTTCTCTGCATTCTTCAATCTCAGTGAGCGTGAAACTTTGTTAGTTTAGCCAGTTCCCACACTGCGCTCCTAAAACTTTCTCTTTTTTTTATCTTAAACCTTGTTGAAGCTAGTTTTATTGAACATACAGTTAATTAATTGCTAATAACTTTCAAAATACAAGTAATAACACTTTCAAATTTTGGTAAGTGAATGATAACTAAATTTGGGACAAAGTCAAGAAATTTCAAATTGTTGGTGCGATTAATCTCTGAGATATGCAGAAAGAAAGAACCACTGGGTGATAATCGACCCCGCTTAGTCTTTATAGGGTTAATTCAAATTTTTCCTACCAATTCAAACTTATAACCAGGGTGAAATCAAGAGTTTTTGTCCAAAAAGTTGCTACCTCAGGCCCTCATCTAAACTTTTTATGAACTTAATGCAATAACCAGCGCCGTATTTGCCATATGGCTCAATGCCATGCGCAATGTAAATCCGGCCCGGGAATAACATGTTTAGTAAGCGTAACCTTCTATTGTACCATTTTTCAATAACGATTCACCTCCACTTCGCCAGTTTTTACGCACAAAACACTTTTAAAAAAATAGCAAGGGAAAATGCTCGTCGAACAAACTACTAAATTTCAATTGAAGGGGCCTGGGCCCTTTGGCCGTACATGTACTCTTATAATTGGTAAACTTCATGACTAAACAAAAATCTTGAAGGAAAATCTTCAAGAGGATTATTATTTACTCCTAAACTATTGCAGGAGGCAATGTGCCTTACTTCCACCTATAGACTAACTCACTTACAATTAAAATTTTACACCATAGTGCAAGATTCCAAACATGTTTTGGGATTTAATTGCAAAAGGAGGATTGAACAACTAAATTTTTTCGATTGGCTTTGAAATGTTAAAAATCTAGTTCTTTGAAAGGGCTCTGAACTCGTGCGAAATGTGATCCAATGGGATTTAAATAGCTTTTTTATCCAAAAACTTACAAAAATCGTCCAGCGGTGGGGGCTTTGCCCCCAGACCCCCATAGCCACCGGTGGCTGGGGCTCCGCCCCCAGACCCCATCTGTGATACGTTTGAGTACACTAGCTCACGCAACACGTCTCCTACGTTAGACATTTGCATTTTTTAACTATTAGTTTTAGCCCTCTCCCTTTACCAAAATCCTGGTTAAGTGCCATCAGGCTACGGCTTCCGATCTTCCATTCTACGATATCTTTGCCCCACAAAAAGTTCCTTCTCCGAAAAAAATTGATGACGTCATTGCATGTGATTTGGGGCCCCCCCAATCAAAAATCCTGGCTACGCTTATGGTTGCCGACCATTGCTCTAGTGGATAGACAAGAGGTTCTCAACCGGGGGCCACGTGATCTTAACCAGGGGGCTACGAGGGCAAGATTTACTAACGGTAGTTAGTCACGTAAGGCCAGCGTACGGCTGACGCTCTAAGCGTTTTTATACTCTAACATCAAAACTGGCTGCCAATTTCAAGCGCTTGTAACAACCTTGTCTTTTTGTCTGTGACGTCACAAAGATACTGAAAACTTGCTGCATACCTGTAGCCACTACGAATGAAATACAAACAGGAAAGTTTGTTGTTGATCAGGAGGCCACTGGTGTTGAGAGTCTCTAGATGGGGGCCACAAACCATAAAAGGTTGAGAATCACTGAGATAGACCGTCTCCTACTGAAGCCGTAAACCTAGGTTGATTCCATGTAAAACTCATCTTGCAAAGCAAGAAAATCTTAAAATTAGAAAATGATTAGCGTCAGAAAATTTTAAAATCACTTCGCTATTTTAACATAATGAATTTCTGCAGGGTCGTGTCCACTGATAACATACACCTCTCCCAACTTGGAAGGCGAATCGGCTCGGGTTGAATATTCTTTTCTTGGTGCTATGAACGCCGTCAGCAATACAGCTTCAAAGTGCCAAGTAAAGGTACAAATTTTTCAGACAGCTTTAATTTTGGTTGTTATTTGGTCAGAAATGACAATTTCGTAATTTTTTGGGGGAAAAACGTTTGTTTTCTGACCGGACCTAGCAGTCGGCTCATTGCAGTGGTGGCTAAGTTTGACGAAAAACTATTAATCCCGCGAAAGTGCTCTGTGTTGGCATGCTACTGGTTAGGGCTCACGCAGAGTGTCTGGTTCATACTGGTTTATATTACACGTGAATGTTGAATTAAATTTACCTTTAAAACATCAAAACAACAAAGCTGGATGACTTTGAAAAGATTCGGTAATACAATGATTTTTTACTCCTCTCCGCACCAAAAAAGAATGAATTCTAGATTTTAGTACTTTTTTTCAGCTTTTTACGAAGGCATTTATTCAGGTTTACATCACAAGTTCATTTCGAAAATCAGGTCAGACCCCTGCGGGCGCAATCGTTCCCCCAGCCACTCATTCAAATCATTACGTCGGCCACGCTATCGATTTCAATCTTGTCACCCCAGTTGGATTCTGTAATAGCGTATGTTTGGGAGGTAAGTGCATCATTTTAGCGTGTGTGTTACGTTCGTTAGATGTGGGTTCCATTGGTTGTTAGTAGTGGTGCAAATCTTTGTTGAGCATTGGGGGGATAATTTGCAATTTTACCCCAATTTTGCCCTATTTTCAACATTGGGGGGATGAACCTCGACCAAGACTTTTTTCAGGTGAGCAAATTAAGTGAAGACCAAAAAAAAGGTCGTCATCAAAAATGGAACACCTTTTTTCCCCGAATTCAAGTACTGACCTGCGCTCAGATGCACACCAGAGTCAAATTATTGGAGGGGATGCAGATACTGTAAAGACCATACTCAAATTGTTGGGGGGGGATATACCCCCTCCATCCCCCCCGGGTTTCGGCACCCCTGGTTTTTAGGATCGAATTTGGTTTGGAGAACAAGTTTTCATTGCTGTTTTTCAGCAGTTGTCCATCTTTCGACTTTCTGAGGTTGCCGTTTAACGGGTTCGGCAAAAAGTACACTCGATTAGAGCAATTTTACAAGAACACGGGGTTAATTCCTGCCTAAAATGTGAATAGCTAAGAATATGGGTTAGAACAACGTATTTGTAAGTATTAGCAGAGTTTTCTTGGCCTTTTCCATATTGCCATTGTTGATTTGTTTTACTGTAGCCAGCATATTTTATAGCAAAAGGCAACTTTCAATGAAGCAAAAATAAATTTGTTTCACTTTCTTCTCCAATAAAGTTAAGAACAAAATGAGGCTGAAAACCTAAGAACAGCCAGCCTAAACTCAAAGTTTACTGGTTCTTATGAAAAAAAGTGTAATACATTTTTATTGAGCGAAGTTTAATGCAATACGTTTCAAATACCATAGCACGGACAACGCGCTTTAAAGCTTAATAAACCACTACGTCGTAGTTACGTCACGCTTATGTATAAATTTGCTGTATGAAATACCGATAATTCACTTTTTGTTTTAACCCAATTTTGCATGTATGGATCATCTTGCTTTCACTGTTTATTTATTTTACACAGAGGTACCCAAAGTTTTTGAGGAGTGGACTATATTACATTTACACTTTATTTGAGCTTTAGAGGGCGGCACAATTCTCATAAAATGTTTGTATAATTTTTACCTCAAGTACTGCTATAAGTGTTGCATTGTCCTACCAAATTAGATAATTCTTAAACCGGAGTTTTACCAGTTGAGTTATCCTAACTCGGGAATTAAGATTCCTTGTAATATGTTGACTCCCCTTCACACTGGTGATGAAGACGGAAACACGGAAATGCGCCCGCGATGGGAGCTCCGTCTCACCTGTGTCACTAGGGGCCAACGATTACCCATTTTAGACGCGGGGACAACATTAAAGTGTTATCAAATATGTTACATATGTAGGATTGTAAGACGTGTTGCTTCTGTGAGCTATTAAATTAGTTCTGTTTATTTCCCTTCAGGAATAAATTAACTAGTTAAGTTATTGTTGTTTGTGGTTCAGGGATTGATTGTCCACTGCATTAACAGCACGGCTGCAATATCGCGTAGGATATATGACGCGATGTTTTGTGACCTATTAAATTAGTCCTGCCAATATTAATATTGTATTTGCAGTGGGTGAATTGTTTATCTCAGTCCTTTTGCTCTCTGGTTCCTTTATCCACTTGGTCCCGTTGCCCAATTTATTTATTTTATTTTTCATCCTTGTCTATTAGCCCACTTGATCTCCTGTCCAGGGTTAATTTTATTCCATTTTCGTTTCTTTGGTTACCAAGGTTACAATTGCAATTATTTTTCACAGCCATATTTTGATTTTATTTTATGAGCAAATTTAGTTAGATTTTGAATTTAGGTTTATTTAGCTTAACTTTTGAATTTCGCTTTAAACGTTATCCTTGCCGATGAGTTTTGGTATGAAGCGAAACTCGAGTCCAGGGTAGCGCATGGGGAAAAGTTTAGTTTTGCTTTTGTGAACTTAAACATTTTAAAAGCTGAAGTTAATAGAAGAGGACTATAGTCTATAATACCAGGGGTACTCAACTAGTTTCAGCAAAGGTCCAGATCCGGCTGATGGAAAGTCGTTGGGTCCAGGAAAGATGAAGAACAAATTCCGATTGAAGACAAGGACTAAAAAAAGGTCTTCACTGCTTTTGGAGACCAAAATCCAATTAAAGACCAAAAAAAAGGTCTCCACCGCGATTTGAGAGATTGAGCGCTCTACAGCATGACCATGAGTTCCATGCTCAAAGAAGTGTGCAGGTCCGATAGTGGGCGCAGTCCGAATTTATCGCTCCAGAGGTCTGGATTCTGACAGCGGTCCGCCAGTTGAGTAGCCATGGTCTATATCGATAGCTTGTTGAGTTTGTTAGCCTAATTTGGGGATCAAAATTCCTTGCACTGTGTTTAGTTTTCTTCACACTGATAATGAAGTAAGTTGACGTCGAAATGCTGACAAGCGCAGCGATGGGGGCTCCGCCTCACCTGTGTCACTAAGGGTTGAAATGATTACCCATTTAGACGTCGATACAGCATTAAGGTGTAGTCAAATGAATTAAGTACCGGTAGGATTTTAAGACGTGATGTCTTTGTGAACTATTATATTAGTTGTGGCTATTTCACTTCAGGAATAATTGAATTTGATTGCAAATCCTGTTTAAATCACACTGCACCGTAGAACCAAAAGTTAACATTTTTTTTAAGTTGAAATTTGTACAATTTATTATAACTATTATTTTTATTCGCAAAATTACCTTGGCCAGAAAACAGCAACGAAACCTCTCGGTCTTGGAATCAAGCTGCCACCAGTATACCACCCACGTTGGAGGCTACACATTGTCCATTTTAATGCTGAACGTTAAGTAGGGAAACTGTGAATATCAATTTTGGTAGTCTTTGGTTTGACCCGACCGGGAATCGAACCGGAGTTTACCGTTTTAGTAGCAAACACTCTATCCACTGTACGTGTTGAATAAACTGCTGTGCGTTTAAAACTCATCATGGATAACATCTAAGGGCGAAGCTTCTGGTCGCTGGACAATTTTTGCGATTTCATGAAAAAATAGCCATTAACGCCATTTGAAAGAAATTTTGCACCGTTTTAGAGCCGCTTTATAGAATCGAATTGTTAAATCAATTCATCCCCAACTTTTAGATCAGGTACAAAACTCGGTTAAAAGGTATTATACAGCTTAGTTGAGTAGAACGTTTTAAATCACTTTGCTAAAGAGGGAGGCTTCAGACCCCGCAACTCCTCAACTCCAACTCTCGAATGCTCTCCAATAGTTCCACTAGTGAACACATGTTGGACAAACCATGAGATGCAACATCACACAGCATCTGTGACCCTTGGTTTTGGAATGCAAACTGCTCGGTGATTAGTGAAGCGAAAATAGTTACAACGTACCTTATGTAGTTAGTAGTGGCCAACGAAAAGCAAATTTGCTGCTTTTTTTAATATAGTCGTAGAGTCGTAGTAGCGTTATTATCCTATATTAACACTCCCGAAAAACTGATTCAAATTAAGGTTTAAAAAACCAGCGTCAATAAAGTTGACAAAAATAATTTTTTAGTGAAAAAATTGTAAACTTCGAGTGGGCAGCCGTGTTCAAAGAGACCACGTTGTAGAATTAGTAAAGCCTCCTTGTATCTAAAAATTCTAGATATTATAAGAGACCAAAACACAGCGGTGGTGGTTATTGTTTGATCCTGATCATTAAACCAGAAGAAATTCTGAAAACTTTTCTGATTCGAAAGAAAAATTGACCGTTTTTTTTGGGGAAAGTTTGGAAGAAATATTGTAGTTCTGCGGTACTTTTTAACTGGTGTCGGTCAGTCGACGAAAATTTTCGTACTAACTTTATTCTTTCGTTTCCTTGATAATTTTTCCGAACACACTCCTTCCCCATTGCTGGGTAAAATTTGTTTTTCTCTACTAACCCAGCCTTCTTTATTTTGAACCTTGCGTTTCTACGACCCCCTTTATTTTAGGTTTAGCTTTTTGCTTTACTTCTATTCTGAGATTATATTTCATTTCAGAGCTAGATAACTCCTATGCGAAATGCTTTGTTGATGGCGTGAGGGCTAATGGATTGAGATGGGGAGGATATTTTTCTGACCCTGATCCAGTTCACATAGATGATAACCTTTACCTCACCGATCCTAGCAGGTGGACGCAGTTGTTTAACGAGCTCCAGAAAGTCTGTTAATTGGATGGTGTTGAACAAAATTTGAAGAGTGAAAACCGAAGCACTTTTCTCTAACATTGCGAGGATTTTTCTCAAATCGTTAACCTGCCAAGATAATGCCCATGCCGTTTTTGCATTTCGAGAAAACTTGAACGGAAATGTTTGTATTTAAATATTGCGCTTAAAATAATTACCTCGTGGTTTAAGCTCCGACTTTTTAAAAAGATTGACTTAGGAAATTATCTTTGCAGACTAACGAAATGTTGGATAAACAATTTTCTCCCGTTATTGTTATGTCATTACACACATTTAATGACACTTTATACGTTTGACTTTTGAGATTTCTGATAGATCTGTACCATGATCTAGACTATGTAAAATGAAACTTCGAAAATTAATGTAATCATGCAATTTGACTGATTATTATTATCTTGCAGTATTGTTCTTGCAATTTACAGTATTGTTATTTGATTTTTATTTTTCATAAATACTGTTACTTTGATTTCATTATATTGACAATTGTTGTCATTTTTGATTCTTTTTCCGCACCGATCTTAGCCTAATGATTATCGAAAGATTTTTGACACTGTAAGTCTAGAACATTATTTAATGAAAAAAATTGTTTAATCTATGAAATTATTTTGTTTTTTCGCTTTATCCAGTTCATATTTATTTCATTTTTCCTCGTTGTTACCTAAATACATGTTATTGCCAATACTGACACGCAACTAATCATTATCATAATCACTTTATTTACATTATTTACAAGAATTACGCTGAACGTTTTCGGCAAAGCACTATGCCAAATTCTTGAAATTTAAACCCCCAAAACTAAAAGTGTACCGGAATACAAACGACCTAAATCAAATTATCGTGAACAAACAGCTAAAACTCGTGAAAAACGAAAAACGAAAAGCAAAAAAAGAATTTGAATCAGTCAAGACAGCGATTTTTCAAAAATTAAGTCTTTTAGAGAAAACTTGCCTGATCCGGTTATTGACAAAACAATTTGAGGATTCGGCCAAAGAAATCTTAAAAACTCATCAAAAGAAACTGTTTAATCTTTGGGTTAACCAACGGAGAAAATGTCCAGCCTGCATCGTAAACCTCAGCAACAGAAAATTAAAGATGGCGGAAGAAGAAGCTTTAAGATTTGGCCTGCGATATCACATAATGCCTAAGAAAATTTGTGAGGACAGGGTAAAATGCAGCATCGAAAAGCTGGTCTACACATTAGAAACTCGATACAAAGCAAAAATAGAAGATGAGACGAAAGACCAAATTAAATTTTACTTTCGGAAGTTTATGAATGAAGCCAAAATTGTATGCGGAAATAGGTCAAATCAGGCGTTGCATCGATCGTTGAAATCTCTTGCTGAAGATGAAAGCATCAAGGTCTGTAAATTTGATAAAGGCAGGGGTGTAGTGATTTTAAATTCTAATGACTATTATTCAAAACTCGACTCAATAATTTCAGACTCGACAAAATTTACTGAAATACCCGAGACCGCTAAAACCCACCCAATTATTACCCGAGAACAACTGATTCGAAAATTAATCAAGGAATATCTGAAGTCCTATGACGACAAATTGGTTGACAGTCTTCTCCCCCCCGGCTCAGTCCCAGGAAAACTATATGGAGCTGTAAAAGTGCACAAGAAAGACAACCCTGCGCGACCTATTGTATCTATGATTGGCGCTCCTGAATATAATCTTGCCAAATTTCTGGACTCCATAATAAAGCCTTATATACCTGGAACGTACATGATCGATTCGTCTAATGATCTGATTAACAAACTGCAACAATTCAACTTCAATCAAAAACACCACCTCGTTAGTTTTGACGTAGCATCATTATTTACTAACGTACCTCTCCGCGAAACAATTGACATTATAACACAAAAAAATATATTCGGACAAAACTTGCGCGCCACCAATTAGGAAAGAAAATTTCACAGAACTATTGAGTATTGCTACTCAGGGCATGTTTTTGTACAAAAACAAATTATACCAACTCATTGACGGAGTTGCAATGGGATCACCACTCGGTCCCACACTTGCTAACTTCTTTTTGGCTACAGTAGAAACGAAACTTCTGACCCAAAACTTGGACTGCTCACCAAAACTTTATTTGAGATATGTGGACGACATTTTTGCCATATTCGAAGAAGAAAAGTCTAGCTCTAAGTTTTTAGAGGTGTTAAACCATCAACACAAAAACTTGGAATTTACGATGGAAAAGTCAATTGGCGCATTTCCATTCTTGGACGTGCAAATCAATATTAATGAAAACATTCTCGAAACTCGAATTTGGAGGAAACCTACACACACTGGTGTCCTACTCAACTTTAGTGCAGCGTGTCCTGAACAGTGGAAAACCGGCCTTATAATATGTGTATTAAAAAGAGCAAAAACAATTTGTTCCACAGACAATATTTTTTGGACAGAAGTTAAGAATTTACGATATATGTTCCGCGCTAATGGCTACCCAAATTGGTTTTTTGATAAATGTGTCGAAAAGTTTTTAAAAATTAAGGCACCACAGTTACAAGACAAAGAAAATGTGAACGAAAAAAAACTATTTTTCAGTGTACCGTACGTTGGCAAATCCTCACAGCTTTTCACAAAACAATTATCTAAGTTAATAGCTAATTTGACTTCAGTAAAACTGATACCTACGTATAAAACGTTCAAAGTTGGCAATTATTTCAATTTAAAATCACGTACTCCTACGCCCCTAGTTTCCAGTGTTGTCTATCGTTTTTCATGTCCGCGTGAGGCGGATCTGACTTACATTGGTAAGTTAGCCAGGCACTTGGTAACTAGAGCAAAGGAACACTGGTCATTAAACAGCATAACTAGAAAAAGTGCTGTTAAAGAGCACATTTTAGACTGCAATAATTGTGTCAAATCTGATGATATTTTAAAACCGTTTTCAATTTTACGGAGGTGTAGTTCGGACTACGACAACAAAATTCATGAAGCACTGTTAATTAAAAAATACAAACCCAAACTCAACAGGCAACTCTACGGAAATGGTTCTTCGTTCTTGATAAAAATATTTTGATTAATTCGATAGTGTTTGATCGTACACTCGTCATTTTGGCTGGAGTGTAATTTGAAAATTACCCACAACAGCTGCTTAAATATTTATTATGACAAGTTTAGAAAATTTTTCGCCCGTTTGTCCTACGTTGAACTACACTGTTTTATTTGCCTGACCGCATGTGTTGACATAATTAGTTGGTTTCAATTCGAACTTTTAACGACAGCAAAAGTCAGCGAAAGCATTAATTAATTTTGATTTTATTCTATGTGAAAACTAGTAGTTTATTATATGTGTTTAGATGCTTTGACAAGGGCATAGTGCTTTGCCGAAAACGTTCAGCGTAATTCTTGTAAATAATGTAAATAAAGTGATTATGATAATGATTAGTTGCGTGTCAGTATTGGCAATAATTTGTCTATGGTTAGTCAAGACAACCTCTCTTCCCAAGCTAAATACATGTTGTTACCTATTTGGTTTTAGTGTTTTAGCAGAAGTAGTCTGATGAAAACGTTACCGCTAGATGGCAACCTTGGATCAAATTGTTATTTGTGAACTGTCCGATACGTATGCATAGTCGATCCTTCTCGTCAGATAAAACTGTGACGCCAGTAATGGAAATAAACATTCTGGGGTTGGCCTACTGAGGTGTTGTGCATAATGTTATGCATTAAACAAAATTCCTTATGCTTTTCAAATCCGGCCTTATAACTTCAATGACTTAGATGCTGATGACTACTCACAACTCGCTCAAAGAAAAGTGTGAGATTATGTTGGTACAATTCTTTTTTTTTTCAATTTTCTATCCTTTTCACTTAATGTTGAGATGTTCTTTTGCATCGGTTTTTCATAAACAACGTGACGATTGAACGACTTAACGTCCAGATTGGCGACTTTTGGCCCTGGGTATGAGGATTTTACACAGCAGTTCAGTGTACACACAGCATAGCTTTAAAGTACGGTAGGGATAATGAAACCTTTTTTGAAGTGTTGTCTTTTAATATCTATGTCACCTAGGCTTGAAACTTGATCTAATTTTGGAACTGCTGTTGAACGAAGATTGCAGTCGATATGCTGTCTTCATCTTGTAACGTGAGAGATATAAGCGGGTTTAAAAGCTTTTTCTTAGTATTGGCCTACGCTAAAGCTAAGAATTGACCAATGACATCATCAACAAAGCAATGACATCATTTTTGACAATCCTAATTCTTGTAGAAATTTAGGCTTCACAATATGTTTGCAAAACTAGAAAAACAACCAAATTGGTAGCATCCGTGCATGTGAAAAATGATCTTTTTTTCTTTAACTGAAGTATTAATTCCGTGGGAGAAAGTAATTGTCTAGACCGAGGGATTAGTTTTATTCCTTTTGGCATAAATTAATACTGTGATACAGTTTCATAATTTCAAAAAGCGTCTTTGTCAAGTAACAGTGGTTTTGTCGAGTACTGTAAATGAAAACTACGGATTGTTTGGAAAAACAAAATGCCCTATCAAAATAGTGATGTCATTTTTAAACATTCTCAAAAATGCCTTATAAACCTACTTGTAAAAAAAAAGCTAACTAAACCAATTAGTTTGAAACTAACTTCTGTATAAGAATTAGTTTAGAAATTCAATACGTTTTGTGTACAGCAGGGTGACTAGGTTGTAGCGACACGAGGTAACAATAAAAAGGAGGTGGAATTTTCTATCAAAAGGGCGGAGATACCATGTTTGGACAAAGTAGGGAAAAGTTCTCAAAAAAAATTAGAAACCTGATCGTTAAAAGTTCTCGTTCAATTCTTATTTATTAAATTCGTGAAAAGGGCCTACTAGCGACATAAAGTATTCTTTTACTTGGTGTCGTGAGTTTCACGTTTCAAAATTGATCGCCAATGGAAATACAATCCAATTTCGTAAACACGAAATAAAACAAAAAATATCATGAACCTATTGTAAACAACTGTTTAGGAGGAAGCCTAGTGATTTTTGTGAAGACAAAAGTGGTAAATGAGACATTTGATCACATCACTTTGGTATTTTGTTGTGTGGTTTTTGACTGTTTGCCTTTCAATAAAAGCAAAATAAAATACATTCGTTGAATAGTGCATTCCTTAGTCGGCTACTGAATAAAAGCTTGAAACTATGGATTTTTGCAGGAGTAATTTGGCTGTGCTCGTCTTTCATTATGCTCTCTATATTACGCCGAAGTGTGTAATGAGTTTGTGAAACCCATCTCGGCGTTTTTGCGCCTGCGGCAACACAGGACTTCGAACTCGAAAAAAATCGGTTCTTTTACCGTACTCGAAAAAATAACTTTTCTGAACTCGAATAAAACTGATCGAGTTCATTAGAAGAAAGTTTAAAGATTAAAAAATTCTCGGAAATATCTATTGTTGATCAAGCCGTGTAATTTGAAATTGTTGTACACTTGTTTGTGCCGTAGCGACCTAAACGAACGGCACGGATACAAAAAGAGAACGAATTCGTTAAAAAGTAGACTTAGTATTTTTGTGAGCTCGAACTCGAAAAACTTTATATTTTTGCCGAACTTGAACTCAAAAAAATTAAATAAGAGAACTCGGACTTGCTAAAATATGCTGAACTCGAAAAAAATTGATCGACTTCACAGCCCTGGCTGGCAACATAGCAACTCGTTTCGAAATATCGCACAAAGGGTGACGACTAACGAGTCCTTGGCAACGTCGTATCCGATTTAAACCTTCCGCTCCAGAGACGAACACTTCGTATTCCCGGCGGGGATGCAACTGTATGTTTCTGGGTTCTAATCCAGAGGCTTACTTGTTGTTTGACATAAATATCACTGCTTATATTCGGCGTTCGTTATCTTTTGGTGATATATTATGATAATTATAATATTGATGCAAACTCGTAAAAATTATAATTATTATATCAAATGCTAATAATAATGCGACCTCGATGATTGATATTTCTGCCGGACTTTATGGTATTCAGCTATCCCGTGCAAAAGAATAAACTTTGGTCAATTTATGTGCTCAATAGCTGAAATAATATTACATCATCGTTTTTTTTTAGTTCTATACTGAGTTATCCCAT
Source organism: Trididemnum nubilum (assembly GCA_963965965.1). Classification (NCBI taxonomy): domain Eukaryota; kingdom Metazoa; phylum Chordata; class Ascidiacea; order Aplousobranchia; family Didemnidae; genus Trididemnum; species Trididemnum nubilum. The sequence continues at coordinate 9,258,574 of OZ014490.1, forward strand.
TCCCCGCCTACTACTATACTTATGCCCTAGATGCAATAACTTTATATCTCTCGTTTAACGATCAGTTTGTTTATTTCATGCGCTTTTTAGGTATTGAAGCGTTTACATTTGGAGATCTTTTGGATAAAAACGCAAATCGACAGTATTAAGAACCACGGCAATATCCTGTATAGAAAAATAATGTAAACGATTACATTTTTGAACAAAGTCCTTCAATAGTATGCATTATCAAACAAATAAGATTCCATTGGCCTAGAGCTAATGAAACAAAACAAATATTTAGTTTAACCAGATTAGCGTGAATAAACTCAAAGCTTTTTCACTAAAGCAACTAAACTGTGAACATTGAAAACAATGGAAGTTCTAGAAAAAATGTCGAGTGCTTGGTTGGTATCAGTGGTTTTTGAGAAAGACTTGAAATTGGAAAGAATCCCTTGTGTTGTGTGATTAAGAACGTAGAAAAACTGTTAGTAAAAGATTGAAAGTTGACCTGAGTGAAGCTAATTCATAAAAAAAGCATAGAAGTTCTATTAAAAAAGCATGGAAAGACAATTTTGGCAGTAAATTATTTTCTTCGCTGAAACCAAGAAAAAAAACAAAAAAAAAAAACAGCGCAATTATATGCTGTTTGCAAAACCCTCCAAACTTTTGCGTCTAAGTGGCATTTTGGGACAGAAATAACGTTAATAAATATTAAAATATTAAATCGAACATTATTCAAAAATGGGAACTTTTTAAAAGTGTCCAGCCCTCACACCGTTTTTTGGAAGCTGCAGCTACTTGTATGCAATACCGATACTTAGCTAATTGCGGTAATACGAGTACCGGTATGTGTTCTTATTTCTTAAAAGAGTCCGGACGCATGGAGAGACCTCAGCATTATAAACATCAAAAAATTTGTCTTACATATTCCCAAGTCGCAATATGCTTTCTGTTAGTTTAGAACCATATACACGTGATTCTCAGAGATATTATTTGGCACATTATTGGTTTATTCTTAAACGAGATTGGGGTGGCACTAATTCATGAGTTTCTCCGCCATTTTCAGAACTCTTAACTGTTTTCCTCTTCAATTGTTCTGTTGACACTCAAGAGCGGCGGCTTCAAAGCTTTTGGTTGTGTTGAAGAAAGTAAAGATAAAGCTAGAAACTTTGAGGACTTAATAAGGACCCTTGAAAAATGGAGTCGGTGCGCAAATTAACTTCGCTGTCCGGGTGACCTTTTTTAAATTTGCAGTTTCGTCAAGTTTTTGAAAACTTAAGTTTCTTCAAATTTGGCTTAAAACGTTATATTTTTTAAACTTTTTTCCTTCGATTGTTTTTTTTTTTTTCATTCAATTGTAAGTTAATTGAGTGAAATTAAAATATTCACATTGCACCTTATCTATTTATGAGCTGTTTCCCCGCAGTTGTTGGATTTTTTTGGTTTTTGTCCAGATTTCTTTGCTATGCTCTGCTGTACTATACATATACCATATAATATGCTTGTGTTATGTTTCAATAAGCGCTCAAATTCATTGGTGCTGTCATCGACACCTAAAAGGGCGTACTGTCTCGTGTCATTCAATCAACAATGCACCAAAATGTTCCACCTTTGTATTAAGCTTTGGCTCTGGAAACCATATTTAAAAAAAAACAATATTATTTCTGAAAAGCTATAGGCAGTTTCCAGAGTTTTATAGGCACAATCTAACTTTTGATTAGCAGCCTTAGACGTACTGTTTTGGAATCGACATTTGTCTTTTATTCCTTGTCAGTTTAGCGAGGACTTCAGGTATATGAACATTGAGCATGAGCGTAGAAAGGCAAGGAATCACGAATTAACCAGATTATAATAGTTTTTTTTTTTTCGAAAATATTAAGTAATCACAATATTACAAGAAATGATTATAATACTTCACTTCAAAATATTTTCCAAGTTCATGCTTTAGACAGCTGTTTCGCCCAATCTCAAGGCTCTTCAGTAAGGCTAGCTAGGCCGAAATGACAAATATCCCCAGAGATAAAAATCTTTAAAATATACATCTTTACCAATTTCTCAATGAATCAATAAATCTTTACCGATCATGTTTATATTATATAAGTCTTTACCCATCAATTTTAACCAAAATAAGTAAATCTTGACTGAAAAATCTTTACCCAATGAAACAGAAGCTATTACTTAAATAAATCGTAACCGAATGAAATTATATGCTATATATCAAATCTTTACCTACTAATGTACAAATCTTACCTTCCATTTCTCAGAAGGACGATAGGCTGACTAACTCGTAGACGAGGAGTAAAAGACGAATGTCGATTCCGAAACAGCATGTTTTTTTAGGCTGTTAATCAAAGGTTTGATTGTGCCAATAAGACAGTGGTTCTTAAACTTTTTTGAGCTCGACCCAAATTTGAGATTGATGACTGTCTTGCGACCCAAACCTCAAACGTAGAAAAAATGTTTTTTTAATGTTAGCTCTCTGCTTTTATTCAGATAAGACACAGACAACCAGTTATAGTACACATTATTTTGACACAATTTTTAACTATTAATACCTGCAATCAATACTTAAATTGTAGGGGGGACGCGTCTCCCCCATCGAGAGTTAGCATCCCCCATCGAGATTTAGCGTCCCCTCATCGAGATTTAGACGTTCTCTCATCGAGATTTGAGCGCTGTATGATGAAACGAACAAGAGCCAGCCAGCACGAAAAAATCCTACACATTCCGGCCAAATATAGTTCCAAATTGCGGTAAAGACCTTTTTTTTTTTTTTTTTTTGGTCTTCACCTGATTTTGGGGAAAAAACACTTCAATTTTTGGCAAAGACCTTTTTTGTTTTTTGTTTATTTTGGTCTTCAGTCAATTGCGGGGACGGAATTACATAATTTCCATTGAAGTTTGGTCAAGGCTACAAAAGCGTCCCCCCGTGTAAAATTTTACAATTTAAGTACTGCCTGTAATTTAATGTGCTGCGTTAGAAAACTGTTTCAAACTATACTTCACTGTTATAAAAAGTAATATTTCGGCTAATTCTGCAGCAGCTGGTCGGCCACTAAAACTTTTAAAAAACTACTTGTGATGCAGTAATCCTTTATTTCATTGAGATGAAGCCAACTAAATGTGTATGATGCAAAAATTTTGAAAGACTTAATAAACGGAAAGAAGTCTGCAGATTTTGAAAATTCTGATTTTGCAAAAAGTCGTTTTGACGGATTTGAATCACCTTGGCGCGACCCATTTTTGAAGTCTTCGCGACCCATTTTTGGGTCGCGACCCATACTTTAAGAACCACTGCAACAAGACTTTGGATACTGTCTATAGCTTATCACTAATTTTCTCACTACATTGTTCTTAATATTATTTTCCTCCTCGTTGCCCAGCGGTCGGTTGGACAAGCGGCAACGCTTTCGTCTTTGGAGCGGAAGGTCTGAGGTTCAATTCTCGAGGCGGTCATTTCGAACATAGTGTTGCTAACAGCTCGCCACCGCAGCATGCACAGCTTTTTGAAAGAAGCTATGCTGCCCTTAGGATCAATGAGGGGGAGATCGGCCCCGCAAACTCGTTACACGTTTCGGCGTAATACTGCGAGTATATTGAAAGATTTGATTTGGTTTGATCTTCGTTGCCCTCTTTTCCATGAAGGTTGCGGGGGAAGCCTTCGATTAAACTGCCAAACTACACGGTCTTCGACCACCTCCACCATTTTGCTTTGGTGAAGTTGAAAGCGATTTCATCCAATATCCTCACTGTAATTAGTCCCTCAATGTAATACAGTATCATGAATTATTGTGTGATTAACAATTTATTAACGAGTCTCTACGCGAAGATTATTCATTTTATTGCAGCTAGTTATGTCATAATGAAGCCTTTTATGAATCAAATAACAAAACTCGAGTGGGCGTCCGCCTCAATCCCATCGACATCAAAATCGGATATTCTTATTTTGATAGAATGACGGCGATATGCAGCAAGTCATAATCGTAATATATTTAGCAAAGTATAGGCATCAAGGATATTTGATTACAAAGTATGACAACATAGACAGGATCGGGCTCAGATAGATCAATGGCATTATCTAAAATTAGCCATAATGATCATAATTTTGAAATAGCCTAGCCAGTTGCCATTACGGTGTTTATTGTCTCTTTAAAATAATACTTTGTATTGCGGTAAGCATGCATTAACGTCGTATTTCTTAACACAGAGTATGTTTGGCTTGCAAATTAAATCTCTGCTTGTGATTCGTCAAAAAAAAATCGTTAGTCAGAAAAGCTTTTTCGATAAATCAAGTAGGACGCCTTATTTTTGTCTTTCAAATCATAAATCCTAGGTCCCCCTCTTTTTTGCAAGATCTATGTTCAGATGCAAGATTTGCTGAATGGAAATTCGGCCACGCGTCTTTCAACCGTTAAACATCGTAGTGTTAATACGGTAGATATGTAAGCAAGCTAAGGGCATAGCCTGCTATGGCTAGAGAGCTAATCCTGAATACAACAACACAACCACTGTCTTTGAACAGTAATAATCACAATAATGCTACTAAATAACACAAAAGCCCAAAATTTCATTCCATTTTCATATTAGGTTCGAGTTTCAATCTTTTTTGCACAATTAGTGATTAAACACAAGACCTAAGGTCACATTCATCAATCGAAAAGCATTGCGGAGCTTTTTTGATATTAAAATCGATCAAATATGATGAAACATCATTTTTAAATTTCGAAGAAGTTGGAAATTTTGAAGAACTTCATTTTAAAGAATTACTATTCTACTAGATGAGATATTTTTCCCTTTACTTTGCAGCAAAACATTGAACAGTTGGAGATCCAGCAATTATTCTTAACCTAGTATCAATTCGATTTCAAAAAATATGAATAATTCATTCAGTAAGTTTTAGTAATTGCGCTAAAAGCTCTTGGTCTAGTCGGTTTTAAGTTGATTGAGTTAGTTAATTTTGAAGCTGTGCTATTGAATTTCAACTTCTGTTTTGACTTAGTTTGGTTTCAAGGGAAAGATTTCATTGCCACTGGAGGCGCTGTGTTGTTAGATGAGCTGCTAGCAATTTTCGCGCATGCTCGTTGCTCATTTTGCAAACAGTATCCTACCAACACTAACCGTTGGATTTGCAAATTGTGTTGTTTTAATTAAATTGTTTTTCTCTGTAAGCAAATTGAAGTCAATGAAACAAGCATTGGTAAAACTTTATACGAAATTTGTTTCAGTGTTATTTTTGTAATTCATAACAATAAAAGGTATTCTGTACTGAATAAAACACCTAATAACGAATGAGCTAGCGATATTCTGCCTAAAAATACTGTTTAAAAGAAAAAGATTCGGCAACCAAATAAAATTTAACATTGATAGAAACAAAGCTTCAAATTTGTTAAAATGATAAATAATGGCGTTTCTGCAACTGTAAGAGCAGCGGCGACTGCTCTGTTGGTGAAGCATCGAGTTAGTCATCCAAGGGTTTTTGGTTTTCGGTTCGATTACCGACTTGGCAATGGGTCGTTGTGTCCTGGGAAAAGACACTAAACGCTTATTTTCCATTGCGACCAAGCTGTGTACCGGTTTTGGTGGCCCAGCCCAACAAAAGGCTTAAAAACAGAGTCCCGAAAAAAGGTGCTCTGTTTCAGTGTGATTAGAGATATGAGGAGAGACTGGCTCATTCGCATGAATGGCTATTGCTTTGCCTCTATTTCAATCAGCGATGGAGTTACTCTTATTCTCTGTGTCTTGGTCACAAAGCCTGGGAGAAAAGTGTTTCCAACCATAAACAACAGTTTGGGGTTTGCCTGTCACAACACTTTGTTTGCTCAAATAAGCCTTATCAAAATCACTTTACATCTGCTGAACGTCGAGAAGATTCGGAAGAACCTATAAACAGCTTTATCTTTCTTGGCCCTTGTCTTTAAAATTAGTCAAGTGGTGTAACTGAACACAAACTTCATCGATTTTTGATTAGATTACGACGATTTTAACGGGATTTGACAGCTAGAAGGAGATAAAAAGAAGTTTAAACTTTAGGCAAAATGTGCAATCGCTAGTTTATCATTTGCACAAATATTCGTGATAAAAATATACAGATACGAGCTTGTTTTGCTGCAGTTTCAACTAGGAGCATCTGTAATACTGCTTTAAAGATCTGGAAGTAGGATACCTTTGTTTGTTTTCAAAACGTTTCTGCAAATCTGCTGTCAAGTTATCAGAGACTAAGTATTTTTTCTGACATTTTTTTCTTCTGGCGAAACTAGTTAAAAATTTTATATCAGAGCAACAATTTCTGTCATTTTCTCCGGCAAAGGAATAGCAATATTGCTCTATTTTGCTGTGTACACGTTACAAAAAGAGTGCATTGAATTAAACTGACCATGTTGAATGCAAAAACCGCGAAAAGTCCGAGTTAATCCCTCCTTTAAGTAGAGCCTTGGCACATTAATCTGTTTGAGATTTCGTGCTAGTTTTCTTAGGATTCTTATTTGCATCGCCTGCCATTTTTCACTTGACTCTATTACTTATTCATTAGAAATGTCAAAATGTACCCGATTTTCACGCCTTTTAAATTAATCATCAATTCTTTTTATCTATGTGTATGCATTCTTTTTAATGCTGCTGGAAAGCCACAAGCATTGTTTGAAATAAAGACATGTTTTCTCGATTTAATTAACATTTTTTTCTAATCAAAACAGTAGGCATTTTACTTCTCCAGTCTGCAGTAGAGTATAATGTATTCATAGTAATAGCGTGTCAGCGATAGTTCTGTTGGGGAAGGTTGGATTAGTGATCGAAAAATTGTGCTGCTCCCGCTTGGATTCCTAAACTGGCTATGCTTTGTGCCGCTGAGAAAGACACTTTACTTTTATTTTCCATTAGGACCAAGCAGTCTACTCGTTGTTGTGGCACAGCCTGACAAACGACTCTGATATACAACCCAAAAAACGGCGTTGGTGTAGCTGGACAGAGGTTGCAAAGTGTCTGTTTTATTCATACTGTAGCCATGAAACTATGAGTAAGTAGTAATTGACTGTAGAGTTCAAAATCTGAAAAGAAAAAACTGAACCAAACAAAACGTTAACACCAACACAAAACATTTCTATCTGAATGTAAGTTTTCATAAGCATCGACAGATTAGGGAATCGAACTGCCAAGCTCGTGAATCATATCCGACTCTTTACCGCTGCGCCATAGTTAAGCATTTTTCAGTAAATAAACTAACTGCTTCGTATAAGCAACAGCGATCATTTTAAGTGCTTTGATAGATCCAGCATGACTACGAATCGAATCCACCTTTCTGCTCAATTTGAACTATCTTGCCAAGATTAAAATTTAAGTTTTTCTGATTCGCGAGATTTCGCAAAAGTTGGTTTGGCAATAAAGTTCGACTCGGACGTGTTTTTAAATGGTTAACGTTTATCTTGGACATGGTTTGCTTTTAATCTAGCGAACAATGTTTTTGCGTTCGTTGAGTGACGAGAGACAGACCACCGTTGTAAAATCTATGTGGGAGGGTTCTCAAAAAGTGTTAAAAGACGTGAAAATTTATTCGACAAGACTTAATCTGTTGAAAGAAATATTGCGGCAAATGCAACCAAAATCTGAATTTCGTGCTACTATATAGAGTGAGTGCAGTAAATGAAGCAGCTTTGAGTAAGCTTAGTTAAAGCCATATTGTTAAAAATTTGAAATTTCTTTGAATAGCCCGTATCGGTTTTTACCAGGAGGGAACAGAACGCAGACGTACCATTACCGGCAAGAAAAAATAATATGAATAGGCTTTTAATTTAGTCACTTCAAACCCTAATATTCAAATCAATACGTAGTCTTATTCAACATCATTTCAAAAAACAACATTCCTTCGTACAGCCACAGTATAAATATTGATACTGCTGTAGCCCAGGTTTTTGATTAATATGAAAAACAAACAAGATATATGACGATTTTCAAAAATGTAAGCATCTGAACTTTTGCAAAGCTTAGTAGAATGCAAAGTTTTAGAACAGTCATGTTATCAGCAAGTAGGACTTGAATGGTTTTCAAATCAGCAAGATTTAACTCAGATTAACAAAAAAACTCAAATTTCAAGTGAAGTTGAGGATTTAGTTGCAGGAGTTTTGGATTATTATAAGATAGGGCTACAATGAGATACGAGCAAACTACTAGTTTTCTATGCCTGAAGACTTTGCGCTGTGAAGAAACTTGCAATTGCACTGGTTAATAATATTTTATTTGGATGGCATTTTGCAAAAGTAGTAGCAAAAATTCTTGGTTTTCGAAAATAAATTTCAATATTTCAGAATTTCATTATGTTTGGAATAAGCTTTTAGCAATGTCTGTTCTTATTTTTAAAAATGCTATTAATCTTCGAATTTTAACTATAAATTACTACAAAGATCATTGCTATCTCATTGAGATTACAAAAAAAGTTGTTCATCCTTTAAACCTAATATCACCCTTGTATTAACGTACATGCCATAATGCTATAATGGTTAGGTATCAACTTTGTTATTTCCACATTACAAAGTGCGGGGTCATCCCAGGTGCTGTGGATTTCGCACGTTTGTGCAAACAAATGTCGCCCTTATCAGCAATTGGTGTGTTTAGAAAACGTCATTTTTGAAAAACTACCTTGAATATTATTTGATTGATGAGATGAATAAACAACTAGCTTTTTCAAATTTGCAATGAGCCTGAAAAAATCTTCTTTGAAACTTGAACGATTTGTTTATGTTGAGCTTTACCTTGCGTTGAAGAAAAACAAAATATTTAATTTATGAGAGATTAAAATATGTATCTATCAAGCTCTACAGAATAAGGTTGCGATTGGAAAGAATTAACCAATAATCTACCCCAAACGAAGGAATAATGGGCATTTTGTTCTCAACAAAATCGGTAGAAGAACATATAGAAACTTTACGGAGTTCACTATGGGACAATGTTGCCAGAAAAGCCTAGGAAAATCTGTGAAAGCTGTTTATTGCATAATAGCGGTTTGCAAGTTGGCAGTGGCATTCTACGTCATTTGTGTCTTGCCTGCTGGAGGTTATTTCATATTTACGCAGTGAACCTGAGGTAGAAAATAAAATATGTGCCATAAATTATATTCTAAGTTACAAACTTATCGCGTCGATATAGTATGAGACAATTTTTGTCGGAAATGCATCGCAGATACTTAAGTAAATATGTTAGGGAGATAGCGTATTTTGCCAATATTTTTTGCAAAATTGGTGACCGGTTAAGCTCTCAAGTGTTTGTTCAGGCTTCCAATAAGGTTTATTCTGGTTTCGAATCTCGTTGTAGTCACCTTGTGAGTACTTTCGCTAATTCAATTTGTGATGTAATGTCTCCTTTCAAGAGAGACGAAAACGGCGTTTTGCCATAATTCAAAAACGACGTTCCAAAGAGACGAAAATATTTTAGATGCATGCTAGAAAGTTGTTTGACGATACTGCATATTGATTTCTTATCTCAGAAAAGTGATCTACTATACAAAGGATTATCATACAATATGGATAGCTTTTGTCTTACATTTACGACATATACATGAAAGGTTTTTTGCTTTTGAGCTATTTTCCGTAATAATGAAATGCAGAACATGCAATGAAAATAAGCTAGAAAAACATTCAAAACTTCAATACAAAAGCACCGAAAAAAACAACAACCAAAATAAACAATCACCGCTCAAAAAAAATTTCAAAATTAACATGCATCCTGCTCATACTGATATAGTGAAAAGTTACTCCACTATTAGCTGTAAGGTCTAAGGTGAATTTACACAGTATTCGTTTTTCGTCCGTTTTCGCTTCTTGAAAAAGTATGCGCTTTTTCATCCACATTTTTGTAAGTCCATATCCGCGCTAAGTAGACTGTTATATATAAATAAAAATTTTGTTCAAAATTTTGTGTATGAACGATAAGAGCGATATTTCAAAATAGAGCTGTACTCCTTTACCAAAAATTTTTTTAGGAAAACTTTTATCCAGTATGTAACTGTCTGGTTAGTGCGGATTGGACATATAAAAATGCGGATGAAAAATCGCATACTTTTTCACGGAGAAGTAAAAACGGACGAAAAACGGATACTGTGTAAATCCACTTTAACGATCCGTCAGGGTGGTTAATAATCTTAATTAGTTTTATATTGCTAAAAATCGACTGAAACACACGCGTGAAAAAGTTCATTTAAGTTCGAGATTCAAACAGAATACTTCAACATTTACAGCAATAAACTGAATACATTGAGGAAATACGATATCACTTCAGAAGCCATTAAATTTTGAAATGCAATATTTTGTTCTTTTCGGAAAACAGCCGCAAAATTTAAAAAAGCCCGAGGCCGGGGAACGCAGTACTACAAATCTCAATGTGCTTTCATAGAGAAAATGCATTGTAGTTAGAGTGATAAGGCTGGCTTAATAGCCAATTTGCTCTTAGCGGTGCCGGCATCAGATAAAGTGATCCATTGCTTTTAATAGAAATATGCACTTAACAGCTGTTTAGAGGAAGTGAAACCATAAAACATTGAGATTAGAGAGAATATAGGGGTCTGGGAGAACTTCAGAGCTACTACTCAGTTTTAAGAATGTTAAAAAGATTAGTATGGCCAGGAAATTGCTTTATAACCCATTTTGGCTTCGAGTTATCAAATTGTGCTATTAAGATATCTTTGGAAATTTTCTTCGAATTTGAACTCTAAAAAATCTTGAACGCTTCTGTCCTCCAACTTCTGCAGTGGCGTCGCTACGAATGGTGACACCCGGGGCGGAATTTCGTGGTGTCACCCTTCATAATGTATATATATTTGGCTGAAAAAAATTATGTTTTGGAAGACAGCAGCACAAATTTATTACTCTATAGAGCGGTTGTTGTTTGACTAGCTCAATAACTGCTAATTGTTTAAAACTTGGAAGTAATAACAGCACACGTCAAACATTAGGCGCGTAATCAGAAACAGACCCGTAGCCAGAAATTCGCAATGGGAGGGGCTGTTTTGGGGGTGTGGGGGCGGAGCCCCCAGCCGCCAGAGACCATTGGAGGTCTTGGGGCGAAGCCTGCCAGCCGCCGGAGGCCCGGGGGCTTGGGGGCGAAACCCCCAGCGCTTGAAAATTTTGCTTTTTTTTTTGGAAAATTAACTTGATTTCTGGGTTATTTTGATAAAAATTGTTGCTTTTGAAACGTGGCATAAAAATTGGTAATGCAAACATGCTTAAACTGGTTGCATAAATGGGCTATATGAGAGGTGGCTAATGGTAAAATTTTAGTTCTCTTGTTTACGTGCTGGTAAATCATAAAATCCCATAGTTCAATAAAACTCACTCAGAGTAATCTATTTCGTCTATCTTTTATAGAAAAAAATGTTGGGGGGCTAATAAAAAAAATATTTGAGAAAAGTGATTGCTAATTAACTAATACTGAATAGCCCCCTCCCCTATTTCTGATTTTATGATATATTTGTTGATGAAAGCCATTGTTCAACATTTTTACACTAGAGATCAAATTTGAGTGGTTATTTTTAGCCGTTTTTTAAAGTTTTGATTTATTGGTGAGTTTTATTTTTGACAAGTTAACCCCCCCCCCCTGAATATATGTTTCAAAAATTGCTTAAATCACTTTTTAGCAGGGCATGGTATGGAATGGAATGGAACGGAAGTTTTGGTATGGAATATGGAAGATGCCAGAATGGAATGGAATGGAAGATTTCAAGAATGGAATGGAAGATTTCAAGAATGGAATGGAAGACAATCTTCCATACTTCCATACCAATTCCATACTAGATTTCGTTCATTGTATTTACAGAAAAATACATACCGATGTCGGGTAGTGATAAATAATATTGTCACAGAAGTATTCAACTTCAATATCTACGCATATTATTTGTCGACAAATGCGGTACTTTGGTTGTGTACATTGTGCAAACAGTGTACGTATTGCATCATTGTAAGTACATTGCAATTTAATTGCAGCATTGATGTTACAGATGACGACCTTGATAGATTTGACGTGTTTTTTTTTGTTTTGAGGCGAACAATTTGCTCAGACGTAAATTTTGTTTTTCTTATATCGTCACGAAAACTAGTATTTGCTATTTCATCCCCGTTTCAGCTTAATTTTATTTATATTTTTAGTATTTAAGCTTATAGCAATTTTTTGGTGTTAAAGCTTGGTGTTTCTATTACTGTAAATGCTCTAGTTGATATGAGGGAAAACTTGTATGGTAATCATTAAACCATAAGCATAGCCAGAAGGACCGGGCCGTCTGCCTCCTCCCCCCCCCACCCCGATTGAAAAGCTACTAATGATAAAAATGATGACACAAAGCCTATTTATTCAGTTTCTTTTAGCTTTTTTGGATTGCAACAGTACATGCGTACAACAGAAATTAGCAATAATTTAAAATTAATATTGACGACCAGCGGGCCCATGCCCTCTCAATTTAAATTTTTACAACCAATTTAAATGTACAAGCCGAGAGAAATTCAGCGTTTTTGTTCTAAAAGGTGCAATCGCAGGCACTTATCTAACTTATTTGTGCAATAATATGTTTTAGGCCCCAGCTAACTTTTATATTACAATAACGTGATTAGTGACCATTTATGGCATGTAATGTACCAACTTTATATAACTTTAAACTACCAATTTTAGATAACAATCCATCTTCATCTCGTCAGTTTTCACGCGACAAAATGCTTTTGAAAAAATCTAGTTAGGGGAAATGCTTATTGAACAAATTATTAAATTTGAATCGAGGGTGCCTGGCCTCTGGTCGTACATATATTCCTAAAACTGATTATTTTCATGACAAAACAAAAATCTTCAAAAGCAAATCTTCGAGTGCATTATTTAATGCTAAAAACGTTGCAGAAAGCGAAGTACCCTGATTTTCCTGACTTGGGCCAAGTCACAAAATTTAACCCCAAAATGCAAGATTGTGAGCGTGTTTTGGACTTGATCTAAAGTAAAGGGAGTGATTTGTTCTATTGGCTTTCAAACGTCAAAAATTTTGTTCTCTCAAATGGCTCTGAAAACGTTCGAAATGTGATCCAAATCGCATTAAAATAGCCATTTTTTTCAAAAAAATTACAAAAAATCGCCCAGCGGCTGGGGGCTCCGCCGCCATGCCCCCCTCTGTGACATGTTTGAGTTACACTAATTTGCTCACCACGTATCCCAATTTTGATAGGATAGAAAAATTTCAACTTGCGGTTCCAGCCCTTCCTCTATAGCAAATCCAGGTTACGAGCCAAATCAGACGCCCAGCTTTTGATCTTTCATTCTTTGTCCCATAAAAAGTCCCTCTTTTCAAAAACTTCTGATGACGTCATTGCATGATTTGCGGTTTAGCCCTCCTCCCAATTCAAAATTCAGGCTTCGCCTATGCATTAAACCATGTGCAATATGCATACCAGATACCACTCGCTGCATTTTAGTATTGTTGACGCACCTTCACGAGCGGTTGCTTACAACATTGCAAAGGTGCAAAGCAACAAAATATACGTTGCATTGCTTCCAGTCTAAAATTTCTTTGGTATGGAAGTATGGAATGGAATATGGAAGAAAATTTTAGTATGGAATGGAATATGGAAGAAAATTTTAGTATGGAATGGAATATGGAATGGTAGATTTTTGGTATGGAATGGAAGAAAATTGCCAGTATGGAATATGGAAAAATCGTCTTCCATTCCATTCCATACCATGCCCTGCTTTTTAGGCCATTCCAGTGAAAAAAAACAGTTTCAAAAGTGCAAAAAACGTGGTATTTTTTCTATTCTGCATTGTGGTCGAAAGCCCCCCTGGCTACGCTACCGATCAGAAATCTGCAATAGGGGGCTGTTTTGGGAGTCTGGGGGCGAATTCCCAGCATTAGAAAAATTTTATTTTTTTGTAAAAATAACTTAATTTTAAGCCTATTTTGATACAGATTAATGCTTTCAAAACGTGGCAAAGAAATTAGCTAAGCAAAAACATGATTAGACTCAAGCGCACAGCCAGACATGTACAATTGGGGTCTGTTTCGGGGGTTTGGAGGCAAAGCTCCCATCCGCTGAAAACTAGAGGTTGGAGCAACACCCCCAGCCGCTGTAGGCTAGGAAGTCTGGGGGCGGAGCTCCCAGCGCTCCAAAATTTGTATTTTAGGCCTATGTTTTGGTTGAAGCTAATGTTTTTAAAACGTGGCATAGAAATTAGCAATGCAAAAAAATGATTAAAATGGTTGCATAAATGAGCAATGGCTATGTGCGAAGGTGGCTAATGCTAAAATTTTAGATCTCTTTTTACGAGTTGTTAGATCATAAAATCTTATAGTTTAATGAAACTTGCAAAAAGTAATCCATTTCGTCTATATTTAATAGAGAAATATAATTAGGGGAAGGGCTAAAGGAACGATATTTGAGTCGAAGTGACTGGTAATTAATTAATACTGTGTAGCCACCCCCGTATTCCTGAACTCTTTTATTTATGAAACCTATATTCAGCATGTTCCAACAAGTAATCAAACTTGATAGTTTAATTTGGGCCATTTTTCGATGTTTTAACTAATTTGTAAGTTTTTTTATTTACAAATTAGCGCCATCCTCAAAATATATGTTTCAAAAGATGCTTAAAATCCTTTTTTGTCCATTTTAGAGAGCAAAACATTTTTAATGATACTAAGTATATTGTTGTTTTCTCTTTAGCTTGGTATCATAAAATGATGTCACCCCAAAATGGTGACACCCGGGGCGGGCCGCCCCCTCCGCCCCCCTTAGCGACGCCACTGAACTTCTGGTTTCGGGCTTTGACATCATGTTGCGAAGAAAATGAAGACTTGATTTTTGTGATTTTGCAGTTTTTGAAGTCAAAAATTAATTAAGTAGTAATTTACGTTTGTTGTCAAATGTTATTGTTAGATGTCTATTGTATGTTTGAAAGCAATGGAAAGCGAATATGATTCAAAAGAACAACTACTGTCGCATTCAAAACAGAACATTTCCACCAAGAATAATCTGATTGTTCATCCGCCAACACCACCAGTTGCAAAAATCAGGTAAAAAGAATTTTCGAGCTATCGCGTTTGTTTTTGTTCACTATCTACAAGTCCATATATTTTTGCAAAAAATCAGGGTTGCTCTGCAACAGGTGGTGATCTAGTGAATAGAGCTTCTGCTACTGAAACGATTAATTCTAGTTGAGTTAAACCAAAGACCAAAGAAATTGATATTCATAGCAGCTTCCCTATTTGACGTTTCGCAATAAAGAGGAACAGTGAGAAGCCTACCCTTATCTAGTGGACAAGTGAAGAGATCGCAGCTGTCGGCCTCGTGGCCGAGAAGGTAAAGGCGCCGTTTTTACGACGACTCTGATTGCTTGATGTAGGTTCAGTCCCCACCCAGGTCGTTTTGTTACGTCTTTGGATTAGACGCTTTACGATGATTATCTCTGCTTGGCGGCTTCGAACAAGTAGCAATTCAGTGGACAAAAATTTTAAAAAATTCACGGGATCATTGGAAACTCTTCAGCTGGTGCAGATTCCTCCAAGCACGAAATAGTCAATGCAATGAAAGTGTGCGGATCGTCCAATCGTTAGCGTTTGACGCTGTCCGGTGACAGGAGGATAAATATGCGCTATAACAACTTTACTTGAAGATCTATAGGTCCCTTCTAGCCAAGGCAACTTGGTGAATAAAAATGTATTTACCCTACAGTGGGGCTTTGGTAGCTGCTGTAACATAGCAACTGATAGACAGAGTTAGGCTGATAGACGAACGCGTCAAGGCTACAACATTTTCTTTAGTTTTCAATAAAGGCTTTGATACCACCAAAAGCAGGAGTAGAAATCCTTAATGCCTGTTGCTCCGTATAAGTCGGTAACATTATATAATGAATTAATAAGATTTGCCTATCTTTTCGTTATCTAAGATGTGTTCTGGAGTCGGAGGGAGGAGATGGAGGTCCTTTGGTTCAGGGATTTGATATTCAAAATTGAGTGTTTCTGAGTAGCCGCCAACCACAGTCCAAAAACTAATTTTTCTGTAGAGCTATGAAACAACATCACCGATTGTCATGTGATCGATTGACGTCATCGACCACTCCGCTTGACTCTTCATTTGAAATTACTCCAGCAGTGCATCTGGTTGGCCAAAAAGGAAGAAGGGAAAGCACGGATTCGGGGTTAGCAAGTGTTGGGGCAAATAAGCGCCAGTCTGTTGACAGTGAGGTGCTCTCAAGACAAACCACCCAGTCGGAGCATTCCAGTCCAGGTACATATTGCGGAGTGCGTATAACTTTTCGAGTCGCGGAATCACAAATGGATGGTTCGAAATGCCGCATTGTGTCGCATGTTGATGGGTTTAAAAATGGTACGCTAACGTTAATCCTGGTGTTTTGTTAAAATTCTTAAAAGTTCGATAAATAATGCTTTCCCTAACTCGTTTTCACCTTGGTTTGTACTAATGAGCATCGCAGCAAATATTAATCGGAACGATCGTTTTCGGTTGGGAACAAATTCCCCAACAGACTTTTTCCCGAAAATTGTGACGTGTGGCCGAAAACCTAATAAAAGGAAAAGTATACTGACACGCTGCTGACCCAAATTCAATGTAGGTTTACTTCTATTGTTGCGCTAAGAATCATCAGTTCGTATTTTCGGAATAATGTCCATACTTATACTCCTGGTCGAGGATTAGTAATCGGCCTTGCTCGTCGTAAAAGACAATCAAGTCTCCATGAGCCGCGGATCTGCAGTCGCTGCAGCCAGTCAAACGCAATTAAGACTTTATTTTGCGCTTCAATTTCATCGATTTTGTAAAGATGCCTAGAAAATCTATAATTTATTAGGTGCTTATTGATCATTGACAATGTTATATCTAAAATCAATTTTTCAGCCGCAAAAAACTTTTATGATGGTATTGATAAATCGATTTATTATTTTAAGTTTTGACAAAATCATTTTTAAGCTACGACTACACGAAAATGGAGTTAGATTTGTAGTCCAATGGCAAAACTTTCTGCTATTTTTTATATGAGCCACAAATAGGATCAAGGATCAGACAAGAAAAAGCAAATCGATATTCTTTACAGACAAAGTCATGTGCAAGTGCAGCTCTGCACTTCACTGTTTAAAGAACCTTGTCAAGAATACAAAGGTACTGAAAGACATTTTTTATCAAAGAATGCAGTTGAAACAGTTTAATTAGTTTGTTTTTTTTTTGCCTGAGTAAGAAAAGTGGCCGGGATGAGAAATATCATACGTGAGTAGTTTTGATTTCTTGTTGAAGTTGAAGGGTAATATTCGTATGCTTCTTTGCTTGCGCGTGATCTTAAAATGTTTGCTAATACCGGCCAGTTGGTCGAGTGTTGATTCGTTCATTTCTGGAGCGGGAGGTCTGATGTTCAAATCTCGGGCCAGTCAAATCGGACTCAATGTTGCCAACGGCTCGCCACCGCTGCGATATTTCTTTGAAAGAAGCGGTGTTGACCGGCCGCAATGACTCGAAAATGGACCCCGCCAACTCATTACACGCTTCGGTGTAATACAGTGGCGAGTACGAGATTTGACATCGCAGTTTTGTAGCTTCCTTAGATGAGACGATAGTCGATGCGTTGAAAGTACGACTCAGAACCGCATTTTGACCACTTTTCCTTAGTTGTTTAAACGCCTAGTTTTGAATGCAACAGCAGCTTAATTGCTTCAAGACTGGTTGGTTGACTATCGCTTACATTCTTTGAATGTTGTGGTAAAGCAGCTTCTTTGGGTAAATTTTTTTCTAAAGAGTTTGGTTATATTTTCTAAAAGGGAAGAATATCTAGTTTTTCTTTGTTGATTAAAACAAAAAAATATAAAAAATCGGTAAAGTATCTAAAACATGTACAGGTTTTTGCAACTAGAAACATTAGTTTATTATTTATACTGGCATTATTAATTTTTGTATTAGCAGCAGGACCATAGTTAAACGGGGGCCAAGCGAAGAGCTGAGCCCCACCTGACAATTTTCACTTTGTAGTTTACGTCGGAAATTTTCACTTAGTAAGTTAGTGGCAATTGTTGGCTATAATTGGCAGTTACGGATATATTGTGACCCTTTATATTTTGCTGAACCCCACCTGAGGAACAGCTCGTCTGGCTACGGCCTTGGTTGCAAGTAAAAGGGTGTCTTCTAAAAGTTGGGTTTTGAATTGGCAACGCTTCATGCTTTAGGAGAACGAAAATTTTTCGTTTTGTACTGCAACACCACGGAAACAAAAAATAATTGTTTGCTGAAAGTTTTTGAGGATCGGATTTGTTCGGAATTTTGGGTTTAAACCAAAACCGAATTAGATTTATGATAAATCTTGACCTACCTGCCTCTTTGAACAGCGTTCAGTCCTTGTCCATGCTGCGAAAAATTTTAGTGCTGAGGTTTTTCTTTTACAAAAGTCTTTGATTCTTTTCAACAAAAAATATGAAATGCCCCAACTAAGGTATTCTAATTCGTGACCAGACTTCGTACAAAATCCTAGAGTATAATTTTATAATGAGAGCAATTTTAGTGCCAAGTTACAGAAATTTTGCATATAATTTGGCAATGATTGCTCTATATATCTACAATTTATTGTTTATATCCGAAATTACATTATTCGGTTCTCCTCAACTGCTAGAAATTAGTACATTTCTTTAAAAATACGTATTTGCTCTTGGCACGTGAAATATCAATTACAGGTGCAGCGTTCATTTTTTCTTGCAGTTTAGGGCGTTCATAGGATTTTGTTCGTGGGGAAAGGGGGAGACAAAATTTTTGTCATACTATGTCGGGACAGCTTTTTAAAACATTCAAAAGTTACAGAGATAATTGCCCTGCCCTGTGTTTACTTTCCTCTCCCTAATGTGGGCGAACTAGGGTTTTTATTCGACCTTATTTTTTCAAAACCTCTCTGCTTTTCTACGTATTTATTTTTTGAAGTCAAATTCATTTAACTCCTCTTCATATTACAGGTGACGGCGTCATCGGCGCAAGAAGTAAAAATTCAACAAGACATTCCTCAGCCAATCACCTCGAAGAATTTGCATCACATGATGAAGGACCTCTGCCAGTGTATTCTGGAAATGCATCAGATATTTACGGAAAACCTGCGAATGAAAAATATTTAAGCACCGCCTCAGACAAGGCTGCTGATATAGAAGTAAGTGAAATGAGCCCCCCAGACTATATTGTTACTGCTCAGAAGCATAATAGTTTTGTATTTAATAAGACAATGTTCTCCGATGGGTTTTTTTATTTAGGTTTACGTTTCGCTTCTCAGTTCAAGAAACATCTTCAGAACAGTGTCACACGTTTTAATATGCAATAATCAAAACGGATTTGCATTTTGATTTTTGCAAATTAAAACGTGTTGATGTTTTGAAGATGCTTCCCAGACTAAGAAGCAAAACGTAGACTTAAATAAAATAAAACACATCGGAGATCGTTGTCTCATTAAATGTGAATTCCAAAGAACGCAGCCCAGGTTTCATTTTTTCCTCTGGTTTTGGTTTTGAGATCTTGAACTAAAAAAGTTCGATTTTTTGGCGGATTTAGCATTAATGGAGTGCCTGATGGTTTAGCTTTTTTTAACAAAGTGTCTATTTTTACAAGACATTTTCATGCAAAAATAGCCAGGACTAGCTTCTGGCTATTTTTCCAGAACTAGGCAGTTGTTAGGGCTAGTTTTGAATTAGGATTAAGAATTGGATTATGATTAGGGTTAGTTAGGGTAAGGGTGGGGGTGAGGGTTGAGGTTGAGGTTCACATTGCTATGTTTTACTGTCGCGTAAAAATAGGAACTTCGTTTTTTACTGGATAATTGTAAACACAAAGGGGTGGTCTTAGTGTTGAAGAAAACCAAATATGCAATTTATACATATTTTTGAAAAGTTGCTAATTTATACGGGCCGGAATACTGCTACAGTCGTTCTTGCACATAACTCAGGCAGTTTTTTTCTCTAAAAAACTAACATTTCCATTTATAATTTACAAGAATTTTTTTGAATAAATATTGACATTTAAATATAATGTGTTTAACAAACTGTCACTTAATAATCTTAATTATGCAGCGACGATTGAATGAGTCAGAGGAATCCAAATCGTCGTAAAGCGTCTGTGAATGTAGCAGGTTGGATTGAAAATAAACTGCTTTTATGCCACTAAGATGGGTTCCTATATGCGGTTATATCGGGCCAGTGTTTGAAACTTGGTTCGATTTTGCCACTAACAGCAGCTTTTTTGTTGCCAAATTGATATTTCTAACCATAATTAGTGGTTGACATTGATTTTGGTTGACCTCAATAAAGCCTTCTGTTTCGTGTTCCAGTAATCAAATTGCGAGACTAAAACCTAGCTTGTTTATTTGCTATGCTCTGTGCTTTGACAGTGTCTGTATTAGCCTAGACAATCAAGGCGTCACCTGGTTAACATTAAGCAGGGCTAAAAACTTGAGAATGAGAACATTAAAGTATAGTATTTCCTCGCGGATTGGGCTATTATTTTCTAGCCTGGTATATTAGATCCCTTGCTGCTTGAAATTACATATGTTGACCATGTAAGGTTGCAAGTGGCTAGTAGTTTAAAATGAAGGTGGTTAAATTTTCACTATAAGATTTTTTGTTTGTTTATGTTTTTATTATGATATTTAATACTTTTTTTCAATTGTTTTTTGTTGTTTTGATTTTCGCATGGTAAAAAGTTCAAAAATCACGTTACTATCCTTGGCTAAAATTAAAGTTTGTAGAGCAATTTGTGATTGGCAGGTGCCTGCCACTTGTTTATAAATAATTTGCCACGGTGATTTTTTAAACTCTTTAGGCTTCACTAAATGGATTGTATCATTTCTTCTGCTTATAATACAGAGACTTTTAGGCCTTTTTAGGGAAAAATAATCTCCCAAGTAGGTTAAGCTACGCTAAACCTTTTCAAAAAGCAAGTTAATCCGCTTATCATTGCAAACTTGACCAAAATGCTCTCCGCCAAGTGACACGAGGTCTTTTCTTTAAGTTTGTTCGTGTTTGCTTTGACGGACATTGATTTTAGATCGCTGATTTTTGATCCTTTTTCCAGCTTTAACCGCGACAAAATCGATTAATCCGTTTAGCCATTTTTAGCAATGGTGTGACAGCGATAAATTTTTCAGTGACTAAAATTAATTTATTCAGTCTGGCACCGAGATTAGGAGAGATTATGTCAGTCAATTAATTGATATAGTAACCGTATTTTGTCAGTATGGAATTGCCTTATGGAATATAGACAACCCTTTTCCTTATGGAATTGAGGATTTAGCGAGTTTTAGCTTAAGATAGTACAGTTAGCATAAAAAGTTGCTACAAATCAAATTGAATAGGGTTTTAGTGGTAAATCCTTCGCCGTTCCGTCGTAATTTTGTCTTTGGAGTTTGAGCGACCTTTACGATACCTTCGGAAATATTAGGGCTTTTCCTAAACCGTTTTCTCAATTCGTTTTCTGTAGTAGCATACAAAAATTCAGTTTTTTGAATTTAGTGTTTTTTCAGGTCAGCACCATCATGAAGATTCCCTTGACGACTCCGGAATCGGAGTCTGGCATTCTGCAAGCGGAATATGATTTAAATCCGTACGACAAACGTTCTGTAGGCAATGGTATGTCGTCACAAATCGACCATTTTCGTGTCAACGACCGATCGCCGATTTTTCATCGCAAAATTGACGTCGCCAGTCTCTTACGTCACAACAAACGTCACAATGGAAATTTACACAAAGGCAAACGAGCCTTTGACTATGAATCAAAGCAAAGTCAATCGTACTGTGACGACATAACCGATTTGGATTACACGGATATCTCTCAGGATGCAAGGCACAGCCCCCGAAATAGGCAAGCTACGCAACCATCTGAATATTCAGTCAATGAAAATGGATTGCCTGATATTTGTTCTTCAACATCATGTGATCATATCGCGTCTGTGAATTCTTTCTCCGACCTAACATATGCTGGTAAGTGTCTGCTCCTCATATGATCTGTTCAAGTTGAGAAATTACGTTTGAAGAAAAAGCGTAACTGGCTGAATTGTAGCAAAAAATGGATTGTAAAACTTTTTGAAATGACAATGGATGGAAAAACTATTTTCTTAGGTGCTTTACAGTAATATTCATGAAGCCAATTTGAATAAAACCTTTCTACTAACTTTTAATGGCATCACCACCATTTTTTTCGTATATCTTTCCTACGTGTACCTATTCAATTTTTCATATTTTGTAATTGTTATATTTCACACTGGTATTAACCTCACACATGTGTATCTTTGTAAATAACAGTATTTCGCCTTTTTTCTATGAAAAACCTTTGACATTTGCAGTCGCATGGTGAGACCAGTTTTATATTCTTAACTGTTCCCTCACCTAAATGAGATTACATTTATTTTCATATCATGGATGTTTGATCCTTTCTAAACATAGGTTTTCTGGCGAAAGACGACAACATTTCAATTCGCTTGTTTTTAAGAGAGATTAGTTTGGGGTTAGCTAAAATTGGACTTGCTTGAACCCCCGTTGCTACAAGTCTTTAGAACCTTGGACTAATAAGGATTTGCAAAGGAGTTCAAATGTGTTTTATTCATCAAAATTAATAAGGATTAATTTCTGAACTCAAGCAATTGAACCAAGCGCGTAAATTAGGCTGTTATTGTGGAATTTTGTCTGCAATAAGCTACTACAAGTACTTTTTAAAATATATCGATTTTTAGCCTACCTGATCCAATGCTTGAAACTAAATTTGATTATACTGATTAATCAGGTTTGTAGCAATCAACTACGGACGAGAACGTTTTGTTTATGGTTGGTGGTTTGTTGGTCGTTTTGCTTGCTGTAGAACACATTGGATTACCGAAACTTCAAGCCTCTTAACTTTCGATATAAACGGCGCCACAAGTGAAGTTTTGTTTTCACCAGAGGCTATATTCCGCCACAAACGAATAACGAAAAAGCTTACAAATGATAACAAATTAGCTGTAATTTTACGCCTTCTACATCTGATAAAGCATATTGATATATTTTTTATAAAGATTGCATAAGTTTTTTGATTTTTTAGTCGACTACGTTTGTTTTAATTCAATCTCTTCTCTACTGTAGAAGAATATTCGAGAATCTCTCATAATAACCACATGATGTCATAATGCATTACCGTATTTTATCCTTACTTTTCAGTAAACTCTTTTAATAGGCTAAATAAAGAGAACATATTCAAAGTTATTTCGCAATATGCTTTATAGTGCAATTTTTCAATCATTTTTAAAAATTTTACGAATACAATTCATACATTGCATGCACTATTATATACATATAAAGGGAATACAGAAAAGTACAAATTACTGTATACATTAATATTGTTTTTTAATTCATAACATAACACAGTACACCTCAAAAATTATTAAAATTTTAAAACCTTAGAATCTATTTCACCCTTAATCGGGATTAGCAGAGGTATCTGCCAAAAGTAATACAGAGTTTAAAATCTAAAGTTTAAAATCTAAGATTTTAAAAGTTGTTCCTCGTTCCGGTATCGCGGTCATATCCGGCTCCTTGGCTGCCTAAAGTACGCCAAACTAGCGAAGAAAACTGAACCTGGCTCTCCGTAACTCGAACAGTCCAAACTACTAAGGAGCCGAACCTGAGACTCAGTACCGGAACTGAGACAACAAAGCTTGTATGACTTCAATTTAAAAAAAAATTTTAATTCACTGTTTTTTAATTCTATTTTTTAAGGATAGAGTAATAGGAACACCAATACACATTTGTTCGACTACTATTGTTACATAGAGGGTTTAAAAAGTATATCTAGGTCACATGATTATTTGAAAAAGCTTCAGCGTCACGTGATGGTACCTTTACGGCCCGAAAAATCTGTCTGAAAGAGGAGGATCCACAACACAAAAAATTTCTGAGCAACACAATGTGTCAATGTCCTTGGTTGTCAGAATTGCGACGAACATGAAACGTACTCTATCACTTAATAACCGGGATTTTGACCACAAAACTTAACACAACTCGCTTTTGTGTTTATAAACGTCACGATAAGACATGCTTTGATGTTACTTAACATTGCTACAAATGCGCTAAAATATGTACCGATCGAGTAAGATCAAATAGAAAGAAGGCGAGCTAGTTTTTTTCGGAAATGAAATCGAAAGTTGAATCAAATCTAGGAGATCAAATTCAACTTTACGTTCCAAGATCTAATCTTTCTGGAAGCCATCTTTGTGTGGACTTGCCTATAACTATAGTATCTACAAAATGATATTTAGTGTTGTCTACAAAGATGTCAAAAAAGTGTTTTTCAATTTGTAGTGACAGGTCAGTTTATAAGCTCATCTCTGTTTTTCTTAATCGTACGCTGGAAGAGGTGTTGCCATTTGGCTTTAAATAGGTTGAACATTTTCTTCCAATCACCAAGGGCAACTAGGTTTTAATGTGCAGCATATGTAGAGGCAATATTCTTCATTCGCTACGTACCAATCTTTCAAAAACTAATTACAGCTATTGCTGCAGTTCTGGATAAAAACTTATGTTATATTAGTTAACCTCAAGAAGCCTCAACATTCCGCCCGTAGTTCACGAAAGCGATTCAAAGTTTGGTCAACAAAAATGGGGGTGACTATTTCACCAAATATTTTTAAGTCAAAGAGAATGAAACGAAAATGAAGAAAATTTATCCGCGAAGTTTTCATTTGCTTTTTTAGTTAAGGGTTAAGATTAGGAAAGGTTTAGGGTTAGTTTTAGAGTAAGGATTTGAGTTTGCGTTAAATTTGGGTGTGAATTCATAATAAAAGTAGATGAAAATTTCGGCAAAATAGTTTCTTCATACAAAATACATTTTAAATTCTTGATTGCCAAATAAAGGAGTTTTCGGCGTTCACTTTGGTGGGCTTGAAAATTACAAGTGATTTTAAACGGTCTATCAGTTTTGAAAAGAGATTTTATGTTCACCTGGAAATATTCTTGTCTATTGTTATCTATTTTTGCAATGGAATTTAGCGATAAGGTATTAATACTGGAAAAATATGTCGCAACGTGAATATGAACACAAAACATGGTTGTTCGAAGAGTTTTGAAAAGTTTCTTTGCATGCCTCCTTGTTTTATGTTGCTGCACCGGTCTACCTTTGAATTTTACCATTCGTGATCAAATCCAGTCATACGATTTTAAGTGGTGAATACAGGCATTAAAACGAATGCAAAAAAGTGTATTTAGCATTCTTTGAATTTTTGCTTTTTTATTGAGTGGTAGGTCTGGAGTTTAGTAATTACATCAGCATTTAAGAAATACTTTCACTAAAAACTTTTTATAAGAAAATTCTTCCAAGTTTGCATTTTGAAATGATTTTTGTTCGCTTTGGTTTCAACCGTCAATATGTCATTTTTCGCATAAACATCTCAGACTAAAAGCGGTGGTTTTCATAACAAGATTTGACGAAGTACATTTTTAACAAGATTATGGTAAGGTTATTCTACACCGAGAAAAAAACGAACTTGAATTGCTGTTTTCGTGAGTTATTTTGTAAACTAACGGATTACACTGTAAGCGATTAGGTAAAGAACGTATTTAAACCTAGACGCACTACAGGCATAGCAACACATATTGTTTATCACCATTGATTCTGCGATGCTAAAGCTTTTAATTGCTGTCTTTCAAAAGGTTTATTTCGAAACTAATTTCGACTAGCAGTTAAAGTAGCGTTTAGTTACTTTTCACATCGTAAACATTTTTAAAAGTAATAAATCAACACCTATCAATTAATCCTTGTCGCAAACTTTCTATGACCAGTAGAGGTTGACCAGTAATTAAATCTCCAGGTCAAGCTTGTTTTTGTTAGCACGCTTGAAAAGAAAATTGAGGCTTTATGGAATAGAAGGTGATACGATTGCTTGGGCAAAATCATGCTCAAAATATGCTTTTAGCTTGTTTTAGTCTATTGATTCAGAATCTCTGATCCTCCAAAAATCAACACAGCGTCTGCGGATAGCGCAGAACTAATCAAGGAAGAAACTGTATTTTTTATCGCACCCATCTCCTCATATTTGGCTTATTTTTTGATTTTTTTTTGACTTTAAAGACTAAAGTCTGCCAGAATATATTTTCAAGATGTACAGCAAAATTTGTAATAGCATTTTTGGTAATCATAAAAATTGCTCAGCGGATGGGGATTTCGAATCTAAGATGTCTGTGTTTTTCTTTTTCCGGCGGCTGTAAAATGAGTTTCCACTTTCATATTCCTCATGTGGTTTACAGTAAGTAGAATTTGGGTATTGATATAGTGTACTTTGGTCCACGAAATGAAAATTCCTGATCCGGCATCGGTCTGCATAGTGCATACAAAATCAACAAACGGTAAGAGCAAAGTTCATGAACACAACTTCAAAGAAGTTCAATATATTTGCATGGCTTATCACTAGTGCTTTGAGATAAGGGATGCGTGTGGTGACTTAACATTTCGATGCTGAAGTGTACGTTTGATAATGTGGGTCTAAAGCTTTGTTTGCACTTGAAGAGAGCAGTTGGGAAAATTTTCGTGCCTTGTAACAGCGCGAAAACGAAGTCTTTCTCCACCGGACAGCTATTTTTTCTCAGAATTTCGGGCGAAGACAAAAAAATTCTTCCCAAACTGAGGCAAAAAAGGCCTTTTCTCTATTAATGTCTTTTTCTCCGATTTTAAGAGGAAGATACCCCAAACAAAAATTGCTGTGAATTTCGCCAGGTCGCGTTCCCCAACTTTGCCAAGATATTTGCTTGAGATCAAGCTGCAAGCAGTGCGAGGCGCCCTAAATCAGCGCGAGTCCTCCGAAAAATCCCGGGCCTAGGTACTCCATACCCCCCTACAACGGCCCTGTACTTGAATAACAACAAATCACGACGTTTTTTCAACTTCACAATACCATTACTATATCTTTTCATTTTGTTTTTTCTTTTTTAACCGAAAAGCTTGATTTTTGATTTTTCCTGAGGTTGCGCGAGAAGACCTCGAAGCATAATTTCAATTCAAACTTTGTTTTGATTGTGGCATGGTCTTTGTTGGTTAAAATCATGGTTTAATCTTTCATCAACACTTGATCAGATAATTGTTTTAACCAAAAGCTCTAGTCTTGCGCACTGTAGATGCTCGTAATTGAGACTTTTTTTATGTTTAAATTTAGTGCGTGGATTATTATTGGCATATGGCTGATCTCTGGAACAACTAAAACCCCCAGGTTAAGAGGTCACTTGTCGGACCTATTTCGAAATAAAATGTCTTTATAAATCGAAACATTCGGCACTTAATCGGCTTAACTGCAGAATGTGTCTCTTCGATTTTTCGTGCGAAATTACGCGCAGTGATCGCAATGGAGAATGTTAAACCGACTGCTGAGTGGCATCAGCCCCAAAGTGAAGGGCTCTTCAGCAGCAATGCTTCCTGACGGTAATTATAATCAATATATTGCATTGAGACAGCGCTTAGTACAGCTTTATACGAAAGGAAGCTTTAACGACGGCAAGCATTTTTAAACACTGTATTACAGTAATTTGACTAGGCCTAGAATTAAACTAAGATCTCTCGTTTTAAAGTCTTTTATTAGTCAGTGCCATTTTTATTAGATTGTGCCATTTGGAAGACTACAAAGCCAATAACACACAGATTGCATCTAATTAGAATGTCTTGAACCGCTTAATTTATATTTCTAAAGCTCAAATATTTGTCAAAGATCCCTCAGTATCATGGCGATTGCTTTTTTGTTCCACTGAATTCTGCTTGACGTAATTTTTTTTTTATCAGACGATGATAACTGACAAAATGATGCCCTTCCGTAAGCGATAAGACGTGTTTGCTCTCAATGGAACATCATTGTATGACAAACACTTATTCATAGTCATGCAATATTTTCGATTTGTGTTCGTTGCGTTGTTGGATTTGATTGACAAGCTTTGATTTGCCCCAGGAGTTATACCATCCGTACCTGATCAAGCTAGCTAAATTCTAGCTATTCAGTGGATACAAAAAACAAATTGTCTTAGTATTTTGTTAGTTTCTTGCCAATTCAGTTTTTTACTGTCCATAACATTTCGTGACTTCGATCGATTCAAATATTTTGTTGTAGTACTGATATGTAATTCTTTTACGGTCGTCTATTTTTAATACATTTGGCTGAGCTGCATCTTGGGAATATAGGAGAATGGTTCAAAACATGTCACTTCATCATTTTTCCTAACATTTTGTATGCTATTGTAGTAGGATCAAAGTTGCAAAACTCATTAGCCGTTTAGCCATTTGTGATAGTCGCTGAAAATGTTTTCATGTGCATCGAGCTGGGTTAATTATGCTGACCTGTATATATCTAAAGCGATGATGCATTTTTCAGAGCAGACGTAAATTATAATCATTTGGATTGGTTTTAGTTTTTATGCATAATTTTATGCTTATATGACATAATTTTGTTGAATTAAGTGACCTAATGTCTCTCTCACCATATGTAAGGCAATCATTTACTAAATTTTGAAAAAAACAAGAAACCTGGATATTTACACCGCCAATGATGTCATGATAATTTTCACTATTAAATGTAAGCAATTGTGTTGATATTTTTTCCACTTGAGCAAACACATGCTTAATACAATACAAGAATCAAAATCGACACTGAGTAACAACTCAGTCATATAGGCACCTGACATTTAGTGACAACACGTAACATTTCCTTTGATATTGATACCTAATGAACGATGACACGTGGTGATGAGAATTGCAGTATCGCTATTCATTTTTGGTTCTTAATTTGCAGCATTTGTACTTTTGTCGTATTTGTTATTAGTGATTTAGCTAGCTCTGAGTTACGGTATATTTTCTTCTTTGCGCAGTAACTAGTTCATACAGACAGCAAGAGCAACAAAATTTTGTTCTGCACAGTTTTCTATTTAACTTCTATATCCATTTCCTTCACCTATTTTGCATGAAATGTTAAGCAATTCCAGCAGCTTCCATCTCAGTGTAAGACAGCAAACTTGCTCGTATTTGTTGAGCTGGACTCTTGAAACTTGATCATGGTCGCCCCATCGTCTTTCGTTCTACTTTTGTCACAGGAAATGCATTGCTGATGCATTCTTCTTACATGGCCTCACCGTCCTAGCTGAGATTTTTCCAATCGAACAAGCAGCGACTCCTTGTGTAGATATTATAGGCTACACCTTAAAATATCTTCCGTAACGGAGTTAACTTTCGCACTTATACCATTAAATCCTAGTTTAGCCTTGATTACCTGCACATTTAAAGTTGCTTTAACCTTGCAGTCAGAAGTGGGTAGCCGGTAATAGCAGGCTCATCCTTGTATATTCAAATGGCCTACTGAATAGAAATACGATCTCTTTCACCCCTACCTTTATTTATGATTGACTGACTGATGATAAATGTGTGGACCACTCACGACGTGCGAGTCGGCTGATGAGTCCCTCAAATCTAAACAATAGTCTTGCCGTTTTGGCTGAAGGGGCCCGCATGCTGTTGCAGCTCCAGTAGTGAAGTTGAATCTGATTTTAGCCAAGGCCAAACGTGTTGACAATAAAGAGCTTCTTGACCTAACAAGAATCAATTCTTCTCTCTGCGGTGTTTGTTTTTTAGGTTTTAAGATGATTTTTTAAAAGTTTCTCCGCGAAAATGTACTTGTCTTTTCACTTCTCTTGTTTGTGTTTGCTCACCAATTTTTTGTGAACGTCCTTCCAACCCTTGGCAGCTGCATTACCAATTTATATGTTTTAGCGTGAATTGTGCTCTTAGTTCTTCCGCTCAAGACGATTCAGATTTATCTGAACCCTGGTAAGCGCCAATCAAATTTTCAGTTAAATTTTGCTGTTATTCTTGGCATCGCTCTCACCGTAACAGCTGTTTAATTTCTGTCAAATAATGTCGTAATTTCTGTGGTATGCCACAGCTAGCCCATTTTGAATGATTTGTTGTGTTTTCAAACATTTCCACTTGAGCACCGTTCTGTAAATGTCTCACGATTTGTTCTGCTACCCAATTATAATGACCAGTATAAAGTTATGAGCCGATGCTATACTCAAATTATCGCAAAGTTGTGAGTGATATGATTTTTTAATTAAACCTTTGGATTTTTGTTTATGTTAAAAATTGTTGAATTTTTTCCTTTCTGGCGTGAATTGATTGTTTAACATCAAATTTCTGTTTTGACGTACAACAATAAATTGTTAAGAAACCAGTTTAAAAATTTAGTGAGAAATTTTTAGTAAGTGATAGATAAGTTTAATTGTTCCTCCTTGTGTTTCTCAAGAGTCTTTTATGCTCTCTACTTGCACAGTTGACTAACCGTGTGCTAAGGATGCATGCACGAACACTTCTCTTTTCAATTTGCTCAATCAAGAATTCTTTAGCTCAATCAAGAGTTTTTATAGTTTCTCGACAACCGTGGTATCGTTTGTCATTATTGTTGAAAAGCAAGCTGACAAGACTAGTTATTGCAACTAATTGGTAAGCCAACAGTTTTAGCTCCGTCCTTTTCCCGCCGGAATGCATCTTAGCTTCGAACCAGATAGATTTTTCGCCATTTATTTTCATAAAAGCTTGAAGGAGCGTTAGAGAGTCTAATCATTCAGGCAAATTCGGATGTTTGTTTTATTCCAGTTTATTTAGCTCGGTTTTTTAAGTTGATGGCTGGAGGCTAAGCCGAAAACTTTGTTTTTTAAAACAAAATTTTTGATACTCAGACAGGAAAGTTTGTTTAGCAATCACTAGGCTAAATGAGCATTCGCTTGTAGAGCTCAAATAGCCACAGCAAATAGCATTAGAAAGAAAAGCATTGAAAAATAAATATAAAAAGGCTAATGATTATTAATTTTCTTCGCATTTATTTAGAATAAACAGTTTTATTTTTGCAAAAAGCAATATTTAAGAATTGCGTTATTTTATTTCAAGACAACAGCTGCCACAAGAATTCGAACATGCTAAGAAAAGTCCATGGTAAGACAGTTGTGGTTTCGGTTTTATTGCTATGTGGAAAATGCACAATGTTTTAACCATTAATCTGTTTTGGAATCATTAGGTTTCTGTGCCAAATAATTAACTTTCAACTCTATTCTTGACAGCCCCTGTTTACTGGACTCAATAAGTTCTTTAATAAATGATTTGAGGCTTAAATCAATTATTTTAATGTAAACTCAGTTAAACTTGTCGATTTACAGTACACAACCAATAATTAAAGTCGAACTCAAAAATTCTTCGATGCAACTGGCAGACCAATTTAGCAGTTTAATGAGAACATATGCTTTGTCTGGTATATGGAATGAATGTTCTGTTTCCATGTAGCTACCGCTACTGGGTATGAAAAAATTTTTAATTTGCAATTCGTTTGGTAAAATTAAAGCATAAATTTAACAAAACAAACTAAAAGCAAAACCGAAAATTTCGACGTTTTTAACGACATGCGCACGGCTGATCTTCATCACAAGCAATTAAATTGATATATTTCAATGAAACACAATTTTCAGTTTGATGTATTCGTATTTCAGTAATCTAAAAGTTAGTTA
This sequence comes from Trididemnum nubilum, assembly GCA_963965965.1. NCBI lineage: Eukaryota > Metazoa > Chordata > Ascidiacea > Aplousobranchia > Didemnidae > Trididemnum > Trididemnum nubilum. Next base: position 9,290,069 of record OZ014490.1, read on the forward strand.
TACTGTACATCAATTTGGTATCAGCATTTCGTTTTCGAATTGGATAATTTATTAGTATTTTTCTGTAATTGCACCTAAGAAGTAGCAAAACCACAATCCTTTTAAGTTTGCATCTGCGTAAATATTTTTTTTTACATTGTTTGAATTTATGTTAAGTTAATTGTCTTCAATTAAAAAATTTGCCCCATTTGTTTTTTTCAAAGATATCTTAAATATATCGTACTTTTCTACGGCGCCGAGCAGATTTACTCATTTTCTTCGTCACTGAATTTGTTTCTATGGCAGCCACATCAATGTTTACAAACATTTTGGCTGATAAGTTTTTGTCACAGGCGTGTGTGGTTGCAGTGTTGCGTGTAAGTTTGAGTTTATATTTCGAGTGGTACAAGCTTTAAACTTATGGTATATGTAGTGAAAAAAATTTGGATTTCGGTCGCCAGAAATCTACTGTGTAAGCAAACTTGGCCTACGCCATATAGAAAGAAGAACGCCATTTTTGACTCAAGAGCCCTCTACTGTTTCGACGAGCGTCACCGTGTCTTATGTTTACTAAATAATACTCTGGGCTTAATTTCCACGTCAGTGTAATAAATTACGTTGAATCACGCTTAGTTCATTATTTGCCAATGAGTCTGTAATTTTGCACTTTAACTACATCCTTTATTGTCGTATAGGCATCAGTTTCATGCTCATAAATTTATGACTCTTTTCTGATACCTGAGCACTGAGTACTTACCATTTTATGAACTCGTTAAGTGTAGAGAATTGGAGTGTTTTAATATACTTTTTCCTTGTTTATGTAACGTACTGTAAATAGGATGATGAAAGTTTTGGATGACAGAAGGGATCGGTAAAAGAGCGATTTTTAATTAAATTATTGAAAAATTGGTTCCAATGTAATACATTTGCATTTTGCAATAATATTTTTAAAATTGCCTCTACTTAATGACGTTGGACTGGCAAAGGCGACAAGCTCTAGATGGAGGAAGATAGAGATGGATTTTTTCTAGAGCTTAAGGCATTCTTAGAGTTTTTCCATAATTTTATTTTAGGACATTGGGAGAATAACATCAATCATAAATTGGGGATGTGCTTTGACTCCGCTTACTTTCCGCCGGATTTGTAAATGTTTGCTTTTCCCATTGGTTACGTCAGTTTATAGATCCGCCAAATAAAATCGTTTGCTTGTGGGTGGAGAATGCTGTGCAAACAGTCGTTTTAAAGTAGCGAGGCCATTAAGGTATGATGCCAGAGCACTTAAAAATCCTCGAGCTTATGACAAGCATTTGGAGTGGTAACAGAACAATACGTATGATGAGTAACTTTTGCTTTACTATCTACTGGTGACCACTCTCACCGTTTCTAGAGCACTTGGGATTCACAAATTTATGTCATAGACTTATGAAAAAATGGTAATATGTTATGGATGTGCTTTGACAAATTTTAACCTTGTTTAGTTAAACAGGAATGTGGTTTTCAGCGTGTGCATTTTCAAAAAGGTTGCTAACAGCTTGTCATTGAAAAGCTGTTTATTGTAGCATCCGAGTCTTGATTAATTCATTGGCCTACCAGTACATGTTCTGGATAGATAGCGTTTTTTGATTAGGAATTACCGGTAAATAAGTTTCATAACAAGCAAGTTTTTACATAATTTTTTTTTTAAATGATTGGAGTTATGATGGAATCCAGGGATAGAATCTCGATGATTGTTTTTATTTGCAGGCAGGCAATATTGTATTCGCCATGTCTATCACGAAACTTCAGTTCTTATTCGATAACCTAATTTTCTAACTTAACAATTCACGTTTTTTTACAAAAATTTTAATTACGCGTAAGTTCTGAATAATTATGTTTTTCAAACGTTTAATCACAGTGAAAACTTGGAGAACAAAGATATAATTACCGTACCGACAGAAAGTAATGTGCACCATTTCAACATCATTTACATTTGGATAATGTTTTAAATTTTAATAATTATTTTAGATCATAATTTTAGCTTTAAATATTGCGGTTTTTGTCGTTTTGCGATAAAGAGATACTACTCAAGATCAATTTTATTGAAGAAATGAGAACTACTTGAGATAATAAAGAGCTGTTACAAACCTTGCTCAATTATTTCCCTTATCTGCGAAGCTAGATTTAGTTCGTTTGAATCCGTACCATTGGCAACCCTGCATTTTGAATTTTTGTGACATCAGAAAAGGACGACTTTGCAAAACTTCTTGCAGAATATCGAACATCCTGTTGCTCATTCTGCAAGCAATTTTGCAAAGTCATCCGTGTCTGATGTCACAAAAGTTTGAAGCGCAGAATTGCCAATGGGACGGAGTCAAAAGGATTAAATCTGCCTTCGCAGATAAGGATATTAACGGAACATTGTTTGGGGCACCTCTTTATTACCTCAAATAGTTCTCGTTTCTTCAATGAAACCGATTTCGAGCTGTATCTCGACTACATTCAGTTTCAGAAAATTTTTGAAGTTCATAATAGTGCTGAAATGCATAATGTTTATAATATCTTGGCATTACTATTGATTTTTTGCCTTTGCATAACTTACATAAATAGATTATGTCTTTTATTTGAATAAGATTTACCCCTGATGATGCCATTTATGGGTAAAACAGACTGTTGGGTTTCATAGGTTTTAATTTTTAATGTTTTAATATTGTGGTAATTTACACTGTAAATAGATGATGTCATTAATTAGTTGAAAGCTTTGAACATGAAAGAAAATATCAAATATAGAAGTGAGTTTTCGCTGGAACTTGTTAATTTTGAATGTTTACAAGATTAGGAACTGTGTTGTTTAAAGAAGACAAATGTGAAAGTTTGCAAGTATAAAACAAATTTTGGATGAATGTGTTGAAAAGAATATGTAATGAAAGGACAAAAAAGGCCAACAATATCACGTTCATTTTGTTCTACGTCTTGGCAGACTGTATTTTCGTTCATATGATCTAAAAAACAACCTTCAAATTTGGGCTTATAATATTGGTTAAAAATAGATAAACGCTCATGGCGGTTTGTCAATTATTATTGCCCCAAATGTCGCATTGCTTTGTGCGAGCAATTTTTCTTGCTCTATCCGATTAATTAATTTAAAGCAATGTTGTATACATTGCGCAATTGCCAGTTTTAACATGCTTTCTATCTCGAAATTATTGGAACAAGTTAATATATCGGATTTTTGTGGATGCTGTTACAGCGTCTCAAGGAGAGCAGCTTGGGCAGCGAAATTAAAGATCTGCTGGTTCCTGTTTTATCTCAATCTGTCAAATTGAATGGAAATAAGCTTTCGCGATCTGGCTTTTGTTGTGGACAGTTTATGGAACATGGATTGCCTTTTAGTCTTTGATGTGCCACTTTGCTTCATCTGAAAGCTTAGCGAGATTGTTACGTCATATTAAAATCGGAGATTAACCGATGTAGGCCGTAACTGTATTGTTGGTGCAGATTCATCATTTGCATAAAATCTGACGTTCAGATAGGCAAAAGTTATGTGTTAAAAAAAAAAAATTTATTGTCGCGCGTGTGTGCTCGTACTTGTAGTGCGTGTTCACGCACGGACGCACGTCGGCCTTAGAAGGTACGGAGAATGCTGCGATTTACAATTCGCTGAATTGAAAGAGAAGCTGATCAAGACTTGAGTTAGCGGTGTTGCCATTTTTTTTGCAAAAAAAAAAAGGAGAGAAGCTAAGCGGACTAGGTGTTTTTGCATGCCCAGGTTAAATTTAGCGCAGGGTAGATTTTAGCTTCGAAATTGATTTTGCAAACAAAAAGTTTTGTTAGTTTATATTGGTTGTTTGTAAAGTTTAAGTGGCGTGATTAATGTAAACAGAATTAGGCTGTAACGAGGTTGACCCAACGTTTTGAATTGCACTATTGGGTTCATGTGCAACATTACAAGCCGAAGTCAGTGTGGTAGAGCGGTTTAGTTAGCAATTATAAACTTGAAGATTTTATCTTTTAGCTATATTAGTCGCATTATGGTAGACTGCAATATTGTTGCAGTACGAGTTTTCGCTTGAATTTGATTGCGTGATGATGGAGAACGTTGCACACTGAGATAAAGAGCCTTATTGATAAATAGTAAAATTTTTAAACGCTTTGAGCTTATTTACGTCCATATTCAGTAAAAATGAAATGAGATAAAGAGCTTCTCAACTATGCTTATTAAAAATTATTGATCCAATTGGTTGACATATATAGATATTTTGGATATATATAGACATTCTATTTGAATAAAATACCCCTAATAATCCCGATTACGCGTGAAACAGATTGGAGGGTTTTGAATTTTAATTTTTGACGTGTACTGTGTTATGTTATAATATTCGCTCTGGCTTGCGCTGTCTAGCACTTTTTTTAATCGGTTGAATTCAAACTCCACTGAACGTGATATTTTTAATTATGCCAATTATCATTTTCGATTTCTATACATTGATGAAATGAAGCTTAACTTATTACATAAATCAAAAAGTTATTTTTTTATTCTTGCTATGGTTAAAATTTTTAATATACTCAGCCGAAATTGTTTTATTTTCATCGGAAAATATTTCGAACTTTGGCCGGTTAAAGTAATTTATTTTTCGGTTGTTTTGTTGAAGATGTCTCGATGTTTTTCAACGTTCGGTTGTGGTAGTGATCAGCATTAGCTATGCTAATTAAGAATTTAACATGAGTGTGAAGCGCTTGACTTGTTTGACTAGCGTGATTGGTTTCTTGTTTTTACGCTGGCTTTATTAATTTTTTATTTTGTTGTTTTAAAACAAAGTTAGTTTGAAAGCTAATGGAATGCCCTGATGAAATCAAATTAAAAGACTGTCGAAACGTTGGCGTCAAACTTGCATTACACTACTTGTGCAAAACCATTAAATTTGAGAAAATACTGAGTGTCTTTGGCTTTAGTTTGCTCTTAACAAGCTCCAAAAGTTTTTTCAATAAGTTTTTTCGTGTTTTTGTTAAAGTTATTTATTTGGTGGTTGGGGAGCAGGTTCATTTATGATCCCAAACGAGAAAGAAACAAAGTATGCAAAAAAGCCAGTTTAGCTTCAGTGTAGAGATGTCAGCCGGATATGATTTGACCAGTTTCGATGTTATTCCATGATGTTCCACTTTGATTTGAAACAATCTGTCATATGTTTTTTAATTATGCATGAATGTACTAATGGGTACCCGAAGAGTTTTCGTAAATTCTTAAAACATAGTTAATTTCCTAAGCGAAATTTCATATTTCAAAATACAGAAATTGATTTAAAATTGAAAAATCAATATTTTTGCATGGTTTCGTATTTTTTATTACCACCGTTCGTTTAGCACAAACCATTCTCTGGATTGATAAACAGTTTTTGATACTGATGCTGTCAATGTTTTGACAAAACTTGGTATTTTGCTCACAAATTCTTACGAACTGAGATTAAAACTAAGGGAAATTCAGTAAACTCAGAAAAAATCTTCAAACGTTTGCTCATGTAGAAGAAAAGTGAAGACCAAAAAAGATGAAAAAATGCAGATATTTTGGAGTAGTGCTGATGTAATATTATTAAATTGATCAACAATACCTAACTTCTAAGAGCAACAGTTCATAAGAATCCTTTAAACTTGACCTTCAACTCAAAGCAAACCATATTTTTGTTAAAAAAGAATACCCAAAAATGCTTAAGTACTCTTTTAATCAACTTTAAATTGCACCACAAATACTACTAAATATCGTCAGATCCCCTTGTATCATCGATCGGAAATATTGTCTTTAATCTGCAGCAATTAGACTTGTCTGTGTCTTCTATTATGCCGAAATGCAGAGATAGTTGAATCTTTTGATTTGCAAAAGCAATTTTGTGAAAGTCGCTGTATTAAGTCAAGTTGAGATTGAAAAAATAATTAACCAACCTTGAACTTTCACAGCAGTTGTTACGTAAGAATTAAGAAACCTAATGCGATTACTAAAGCTAATTAGCTGGATTCGGGGATATTTGCAGTACGGTTTTAACTTTTTAATGTTGGTGAAACTTCTGATTTTAAGAAGTTGCGTAGTCTATGAATATGCCTGTGGTTTTCAAAGGTAGTTAGTCTCTACTTTTAATTTGCAATAGTACTTGCATATCTTACAAAATTTATGAATAGTTTGCTTTAGATTCACAAAATAGTTTTTTACGAAAAAAAAATATGCACAAGAACAATGTTTTCGTTTTGAAATGCACACCATTACTCCTAAAGTTCAAACAATGGCAGACATCGCCTAGTTTGGTGCCTGCACTCCTTCTTGACCCCACTGACCAATATGCCCTAACATGTAAACATAAAGGCTGCGACCTCCTAAGATCGATGTTTGTTTGTCTAACGATGCAGTTGCCAGCAGACAGCGCGTCCGATCATGTACTTTTCACCGGCAAAGGTGCCACTGAAAAATTTTGTTTTTGTTTTTCGGGCGTCAGGTGTGTTAAGCCTTCTGCCAATACCAAAGATTGGTTAAAAATGGAATGAAAAAAATTATTTTCATCAGCATTTCTTAAATTCTTGCACGACCAAAACAAGGCATGAAAGAGACCTGCTACAAACAAAAAAAGTTTAAGATGCTTTGAGGTTGGGATTGTACAGAATTTTTCATTAGAAAATCGAACTTTTTTATAGTTTAGACGGAGTTCTAAGACGTTAGAGACCCACTAATCTAATCATTTCAAAATTGCATCTAAATCAGAATTGCTCGTTTTTTGATGTTTTAGAATTACATATCCTGTATTTCTTTGCCATTTATTATGTAAACTTGTACAGCTTTTATATTTGGAACTCGACTAAAAGTATTTGTGATGTTTGGTCTCCTGTCATTTCTACATAGTATGCTGATACAGTTTTTACTTTGAGGTGTTGGTTTTGTAGATCAACTGATACTGGTGGCGCCAAATCAAAATAATGCAGTTCTCTTAACAATACAAGTGCTAGTGACTCGGTTTATTGTTTGTTTGTTTGTGTTGAGTTCTTTGTTTTGAGCGGTTCGAACGCAGGAAGAAATCATCTGACATTGCCAAATTAACACTGATATACGTCATAGTTGGTGTCCTACTGCTCCTTTTTCCCATTTTATTGTGGACTTTAAACTATCTGTGAAAACACTTTGTAAGGGCCAGAGATGACCCACTGGCGTAAGGGTAAAAATTTGGGGTCCGAATGCTTGGATTGAAGGTTTAGTTTAAACTGCCGTTACCGATCATACACTTAAAATTTACGAATTAGTTTGTTTCTTGGGCAGATTATCTACTTCTTAGCTGGAGAGTGAAATGCATGTATTTCTTCAATGGAATTCTTGAGATACGATGAAAGGTCTTCTTTTGAATGCTTAACTAATTTTAGCTCTTTAAAAGCTGTCTTTTATGCAGGGATCAAAGTGACTTGATAGCTTAATCTTGATCTTGTATTTTTATTTCTATTGAAATCAACTTTGTACTCCATGCAAAATCAACATCAAAAATGTCAAATTTTAGCCTTTCTCAAATATGCAAATTAGTCGTCTATAAACTTAGCATAAATCAGATTTTTTTTCCTATTTGCTGTTAATATTTTAAACCCAAAGTTCAAGTCTTGTAAATGCATTTTTTCCAACCTTTGATTGAATGTCAAATTATACGCATTTTTGAACTTGTAGGTTGCAGTTACGGAGACTACACATTGTTATCTTAGGTCTCATTGGCAAAATGATGCAAATACAAAATTTTGCTATTCCGCATTTAGCAGTGTTTGTTTTTTGTCTTTCGGTGGTGGAATGTCTGTCAAGTGTCTCTGTTGATGTAAACTAACAAGTATTGAAATAAAATAGGAAAGTCTTTTTGTTTTTCGAGAAGTATCTCCTTTTTAAACTGAAAATGATGCATTTTCTAATGACCTGTACTTCAAGGGACAAACTTTTCCATTTTTATAATGTTTCTTATCAATTGCTTAGTGTTAATCTGGAGCCAATATCAGTAATTCTTGTTCACATTGTAGCCAGTTTAAGTCTTTTGTCATTATAGAGTGTCGGTTTGCAGACAATTTTATAGGACTCTACCTGTCTTAATTTCACTTGTTAATTTATAAACACCGTCACTAATTAGTTTTTAATCCACTTGCAATAAAATTTAAGACATACTCTCTAAAGGACCATGTATTGCGCCCTGTAGGCAACCCTTACAATGCAGTGTTCCCACAAGTTTGACTCTTAGTTGAATCAACATTTGAAGAATAGCATTGTCTCAACAAAAAGTACTTGATTACCAAGAAGATGATATTTCAAAATTTGCAAAATTTTTCAAAGGAATTAAGAGAGCTGTGAGTATAGTTCGTCTTGAGCATGAAAAGAACGATAATTGAATAAACTAAGCAATGTCGATTTTCAAGAAACAAAATGGTCTCTTAAATATTAACTTGAACCTTTTTAGCTGATAATTAAATTTCGAGTGAAATTTCGCTTTTGTAGTTCAATATAGTAGAGGCTCTTCTGTAACTTTTTTGTGGTGTGTGCTGTAAATCCGCAATTAAATGAACGAAAGAGCTCTACATGAGTCTACAACGAAAAATGAAAGTTGAAGTTTCTGACAGAAATCGTGAAAGAAAACCGATGAACAGCTTCACCGATACAGAATCATCAGGTAAGGAAGATGTATGAGACTCGACTTCTCTTCAACCTTTACATAATATGGAAATTTTAAAACACCATTTCTTTAAGAGTTGCTACTTAGATTTAACATTCGGAAACAGTCTTGTCAACAGCTCTATCTTTGACCACAGTATAAGAAATATTTGGCCAAAATAGGCCGAAAAATTGTTCGGTAATTAAAATAATTACTACATAAAAATTCAACAAGTTAGTTATCAAAGTTCGTCGCTACTTTTCAAAATTGTATCGTTTTCCATCACCCTGTTTATTTATTTTGCATAAAAACCTGACCTTTACCATTGCAATTCATGCGAAAAAATAATAGGTCAGATATTTGGAAACACTGCTGTGCAAAAGCAATTGCATTACAGATTTAAATTCCAAGTCTACGATTTTTGTTTTCGTGGCAACGAAATTTCATTGTTTATCTTTAGTTAAGATCGTGATTGGTTGACACAATCGTCTATGACCTAGACTTTCGTTCATCCAGACGAAATGTTAGTTTGTTTAAAGTATTAGCGGTTTAGTTTGCTTGGTGTTCTGGTGGTAAAAAAAAAAAAAAGGAAACTTGGTTGCCACTAGTAAAATCCACAGTATATGGCGTAGGATTTAATCCGTAGATTAACTTACTCCGTGCTAAACGTTTGCCTGTTATTTTGCATGCATGCCTAGCAGTAAAGTCAACTAACTGCGTTTGGCATTTGAAGCGTGATGACAAAATCCAGGTTTTTTCGCATTTAATCTGCAAAAATATAAAGTGACGGCGCAAAAAAGCTAGAAATTTGCGTTAGGTACTGTATTTTCGGAATTTAGAAGGTGCTGGTAAAACAAAACAAAGTTTACATCTTTCTTATCCGAATTGTTTAAGATTGTTAAAATTATGTAACGCTTTTGTTTGTATGTATGCTTATACTGGCTTATTTTTGAAAAGCCGTAAACAAATGGATTTGACAACTGACAAATGACAACTTTTAAGAGATATATAAGTTCAAATTTCATGTTTTAAAGGTTACATGTTTGAATTTGCTTTCCTAAATTAAACAACCTGATTTTTTGAAGTTTTTAGGTATGTGGATATATATTTGCTCCCACAACCAATTCTAATTATTATTAATGTTGCTCATCATTTGATTGGCTATTATCGAGCATATTTAATCAAATCTTTCATTTTACTCGCTGTAATACGCCGAAGCGTGTAACGAGTTTGCGGGGCCCATTTCCGCGTCATTGCGTCCGGGCAACTCAGCTCCTTTCAAAGAAATGTCACAGTGGTGGCGAACCGTTGGCAACACTGGATCCAGTTTGACCGGCCCGAGATTTTAACCTCAGACCTCCCGCTCCAGAGACGAACGCGTTACCGCTAGACCAACTGGTCGGTAGCATATTTGATATGCAACGGCAACTGTAAAATTTGTTTGGAGACTGTCAACAATGCCTAAATGTAACAGCTGTTATGAGACGTGATTTTCGATTCAATTTTGTAACCTATTTTAACAGATAATTAAGAACGGCGCCTTGTCTTTTCAGGGTAGCTATAGATCAACAAAATACTCGATATAGTTGGGTCTTTCACCGAGATTCCTTTTCGGATGAAATAGCTTACTAAAACTACATCAGATTTTGAATAATTCAACCTGATTGCGCAACTAACCAAACTGAAAAACAATGTATTTTGAATGGCACTCTAGCTGATTTTGGGGCAGTTTTGTTTAGTATTATTTAAATTATACGGAAACAATGCAAAATATGTCACATTAGTAACAAGTTTATTTTCGTTTCATTAACCTTTTGTACAAAAATTTCAAGTTCTGTATCAAGAATTAGGCGTGACTGAACAAGCTAACACGTTCCATTTTGTTTTCGTTTCAATCTGGTTATCATGGAATAGCTGAAGAGAACATTTATGAGATTTTTAGTTGTGTATTACGTTTGAAATTCATGATGATTATGTGAGAAAATGGCAACCTCTGAAGGCTGGCGAATTGAGAGAAACTGCGGTTTGGTTTTTCCACAACCACCCATAAATCCGCAAGTGGACGCTTATGCAGTTAATCAAACGCCAGTCGTATTTGCGATAAAGCAAGTTTATGGTTTAGTTATTGCCGTCATAAAAATGTTACATCCTTTAAAAAATATGTGTCGTAATGTTATCAACCAATCGCAACAAGCGATTAAAATTTACGTCAATATCTGTCACAAATTGAATGGCATAGCTTTTGTGTACCATCTTCATATAACCCCAAACGTAACACCCGCATAACTTCAAGATATCCCAAAATGACGATATTTCTTGCCTTCTATTACCCCCTTTCTCTGTTTGCATTATAATTTAATGTTTAATATGACGGAAGTAAAATTCATTTGTCACAGTACACAATATAATACATATTTGCTCAGTTACATTTTTCAGTTATTGAGACTTTTTAAGGTGTGGCGCCAGTTGTTTTGATTTTTGAGGCTCTTTAGAAAGTGGTGTGTTATCAAAAATGTGTAAAACTTTTTCTATAGAGGCCAGCGCTTAAATCTAGCTTCCTAATCTGTTTGACATCTGTAGTTTGCAGATTCAAGAACTTTTGAAGTATTCTTAGCAATGTTTGTTATTGTTATGCGTTGTCAGAATCGAAAAAAAATCATTTTTATCTTTTAAGCTTCATTGTTATAAATCAATCACAGTGTGATAAATACAAACATGGTAAACTAAAGCAATACATTCAAGGATTGTAGATTTTCTTCAGCTTGTAAAGCTTTAAAAGATTCACTTATATTAAGTGCATTAGTTGACTTAATAAGCCCAGCTAGCTAATTGAGATATTCGTTTACACTCCAGCATATTACCTCTATTTTTTTCGTTGTTTGCTAGATTTGAATAGTTTTTACTTCATGCACGGTGATACTTACGATTGTCGGCTTTACGAACTCGAAGCTTACCGATCAAAAACCTGCAAACACCGATCATTTGCTCACTTTTCGTCGCCTATATGGCGAGGTAACGATTCGGTTTTGTCGAATGTGGCATGAGTTTTGTTCTTGCAGCGGACCCATGCGGAACCCCATAGTTAGTCATTCATGCACACCGCGTTGTTTATTGTTGCTGAAGTTTTGGAGAAAAACTGAGCTTTGCTTGTTAACGTTGTAAAAATTTTGTTATTTACCTTAGTTGGATCAGTAGGCCTTGGTTCGATCCAAATAAGCAGTGCTTTTTACGAGCGGACCGTATATGCGCGTACGTGGGGGAACTCCATGTTTTCATAAACTTTTATGCACGCTAGTTGGTTAGTGTCTTCGATGTTCTTAGCTTGTTTTGGTTGTCGGAAGTTCGTTGTTAAGCAATGCAGCTTTTTTTCACCTCCAGTGTTTGTTTGTTTTCCAATTTTGTGTGTTAATACTGAGTGTTTGTGTTTCAAATTAACTTTTCTTTTCAAAATTAACTTTGAGTAGAATCAATTAACCGATTATAGACGTTTTCTACCGCTGAATATTTGTATAAAATAATAATTGGCGCGAGCTTTGTAATTTTTTAGTGGGCTTGCATGACAGTCGATACCAACCGATTTCTTGATTCGGTCGATATTGTAATGTACATATTTGTTTTGGCTTGGTGTCACTGTTGTCGCTTTTCCGTTTGACGTTTTTAGGTAAGATTGTATTGTGGAGATATCCTCACACCAATAGAAACATTCGACAACTAACAGGTACTTTTTTCAGGCATATCTTCAAGTGATACCCGACGTTCCTCCATCCGGTATGAACCGGTTCTAACCGAACACCATCCGTACCATCCGCCTTCACCTGGACCACGTGCAAATTGTCGTAACCTGAGCAGACCATCACAATTGTGTCTCGAAGGAGCCGATAGTGAACCCGAGGACATTAGTACTGACGTCACAGTTCGCGAAGAAGAGATGCCTCTAACTTCTGGAAGGCACCGAGACCCATCTCCCTCTAGTGACCACTCTTCACATATCCACATCAGAGAACCTACCAACTTGCCCCGCAACAATCCAGAGCGGTTATATAACCCTAAATCAGGTTAGAGTTTAAATGTAAAGTTATATGTAGTGTATGAGCGGAGTACTGAATATTTATTTTCAAAACTATGCTTTGTAGATCGAAGTTTTGAGTGATTTTAGCTGTCGAAGGCTCGAAGTTGTTAATTTACTGCAGTATCTATTAAAGTGCTATTTTGTTGAAATTACTCATTTAAACCTCTAATTGGCTTATTTCCCTTCGAAGCTTTTTAAGAAGGTTTAATTTAAGATGACGCATTTTAATAAATGCATTGTTATTGTGTTTTCAATATGCTAGATGGAGAGTAAATGAGATTAAGCACGAGAAACTGTACTTTTAATTCAACCCAATCAATTTGTGTAGAGCCTTTTCTGCCTTCTGGCTCACATTTACATAATTTTACGGTAATTGTTTGGCATTTTAATGCAGCAGAAGGCGCAATATTCAACGCGGGTCAAGCGTTCCTTGCCCATTGGTTAAAATCGTGGAGCCTAAGCTTGTTAGTGCGCCATATCGTGGCAAAAATGTCATGGTCTTAACCAGGATGTGGTCATTTCACGGCTAATTTTCTTTCTTTGTGGTGTTTAGTGTGGCTTAATTAAATTTCACAACGTTATCTTGAGCCTCTGTCAAGCGACGTCTGTGTATCCAAAATACGTCATCAAACCACACTAGCAAGTAAATCAATGTCGCTGTGGGTGCTTGTAGACAAAACAGTACCAGAACTGCCACCAACAGTGAAATTTAGATTGGTATAAACGGGGAGTGAAACTTGGTGGGTTATTTTGGTTTTTTGAAACCGCAAATGGCAAATTTAATAAATTTATTTTTATCACACGCCAAGACTTTTGATGCAAAGCATCAAGGCTAATATTTTGGCTACGTCATAGTGATAAGCATTTGCCGTGACGTAGTGGCCATTGGCTGCACACAGTAAAATTTTATCCGGCCCGTACCGGGTCTTCACTTTTTTTTGGACGCATTTTGGGCGTTTTAATTTTTTAGGCCTTCAGTTCTATTTAGACCATCTCGCACTTTCTGGCCCAAAATGCCCCGAAAACTTCCCAAAGACTTTTTTGGTCCTAACCTTTTTTCTGTCCAGCTTTTGCACGAAGGCCTCTCGACCTGATGTTCTGGCATGCCTGGTGATGCCGTCAGGCCCGCGTTGTCTTCGCGAAGTGCAATTTGGAAATTCAAAAACTTACTTCGCGAAGTGCAATTTGGAAATTCAAAAATTCACTCCCTCAAAAATTAGGAAATCCCTGATTTAGAGCAAAAATGTAAGCCCCAGGTAGAGTTACTAAACAGTGCACGGCAGAATTTGTGACGCCATAAATCATTTTATTGCATCAAAGAGAAGTTTTTGTGATTGAACAAGGCTGGGCCCTCGTGGGTGTTAATTTGAATAAAAAGAAGTGCAATATGGTACGGCAACATCAAATGCTCCACTTTCTCATAATAGCCTGGCACTACTATTTGCTAACTGAATTTAAACAGATTAGGTTGCATTGTCGTGTACTAGTAATGTTTTAATACAAACAAGGCTAAAAGTGACGCTTCTTCCGTTGGCGTGTTTCTCATGAGAATGTGGTTTGATGTTGAGTGTAAATAATGATAGATTCTAGTCATTGGTTTAACATTAAATCAGAAATCTGAGCGAATATGGTTCGCCCCCTTTACGCGTGTATTTTCTGCACTATTTTTGGTTTTTTTTATAAAAAGACGGAAAAAAGCTATTTCGAACGAAAAACCGATTAAAAAAAAAGGGAGAGGGAACATGGAAAAGGTTTATGAGAGCGGTACAGTAGGGATGTTGCATTTTGTTGCGTACCTGCTCGTTGTTTGGTTGGCAGATATGGAGGTACCTGGCTCTTTCGTGTGATGAGAGTATACCTGCAACAAATTGTCACCCCTTAGAACTGAAGCGGTGGATGTGCTGGAGAACCCGGGAGAGAACTGCCATTTCCACGCTGACCAAAGAGTGGGCACCCATTTTCACCTTGTTAAAGTGTTGATGGGCACTCACCCGGTCGCTTTTGTTGTAATTCGATAGGTAGACAGCTTCCTTAAATTTATACCCCTAATAGAAACACGAGGATAAGTAATCTCTTCATCAGTTACTTTTGGCGCTTTGCAAATATCAACCGGCTGTTGGGCGTTCACCGATTCGAGGTTTATAGGAATCTTCATACCGTGTTTACCGTTGAATTACTGCCGAGTGATTGAAGAAAAGCTGGGGTATTGTACCAAGAAATGTGTATTTGGAAGGCGGCTTGAAAAAGAGTTTTTGAAGGCAGTCTTATTGCCTTCGCACATTTTTGCTCTGTCTCTGTTTACATTTTTCCTCGTGCCTGTCGAAAGAGAAATTTTGATAAATATTCAATGTTTGCGCAGCTACATCATATATCGAAAAGAGACATACCGGCAGACCACGTATGGGCACCGGATTCGTGCCTGTCCCAAGTTCCATCATCAAACTACTTACCGTCTTCAAGCATGCACAATCAGCAGGTACTGTCACGCATTAAACAGCAGGGTTCTCTAAGAATTAACCCAATGAACTTTAGGAAAGTTTTTTTTTTTGTTCAGAGTGTTTGTGCGTAAATTTTTGTGTCAGGTGTTTTGTGTACTGTAGAGCTTTGGGTTGCGGAAAATGAACGTCAGCGATGAAACGATATATCGATGATTAAAAAACTACCAAAGACATTTGGTCTTGTGAAATCACTTGGATTACAGTCTTACCACGACATTGCTGTGATAGCGAAAAGCTGAATAATAAATATACTTAGTATTTCGCTGAAAGCGTTGTTTCTTTGTGCAATATAATACATTTAGTATACTATCTTCAAAATACTGAAATTACAAAACCAAAAATTACCACTGTAAACAATCTAAAGTAATTTATCTCTAATCATTACCCAAAATCCTACTAGCGACTCAAATTTTCCTCAAAATTTTTTTTTTTAATAAATTTTGGTGAAAGAGACGTTTTCATTTATTTGTTTCAGAATCCATCCGCATTGGCAGCTCACATGGCACCTTCAAGTGTCCCGGATGCTGAGTTTTCTGTCGTCACAACCGCTCTCAAAACTTTCCCACGAGGAGGACGAAAGCGGATCTTGGATGTTCAGCAGAGGAGCCGAGCCGGACAGGTATGGCGTCATCAAATCTTGTCGCTGCCAGAAACCTAACCAAATAAGGCATTTTCAGAGAGTTCTTGTCGGTAGGACATCGAGACGGCATTACGATTTAACATAAATGCGACCATCCTCGTCACAAATTTAAGTTGGAACGAAAGTCAGGGATATTTGTCCAAATGCTCTTTGTTTCCGTTTTAAGGGTTTAGGGTTGATTGGGTTTACATTCAAGATACTTCCTCCAAATACTTTAAATATTTTGTAATTATATGGGGAGTTACAACGTCAGTGATATGCTGCATATATATTTTTTAACTTATTGCGTGAATTTTTACCGCTTACCTGTCGGACAAACCTTGACTAAACTTTCGTTAGAAAAACTCGCAAAAAATTTCCATGAAATTCTGGAACCAATCTCCCTTTTTAATAAGCAGCGCAGTTCGAGTCAAATGCAGTCGCCACCGAAAATGTCTTCCTCAAATCAACGTTTTCTTGGAAATGATAACCGCTTTCTTTGATTTTTTAAAAACATATTGTGACTAACCATACTCAAAAGAAAAATAAATAAATTCACACGGTGTTTTTCTGTAGTTTATTATTTCCTTGCTTGTCTATGATAGGCAACTTGCAACTGCCTTAACTGATCGTGCTGTAAGTACTCAAAAAAATTCTAAAAGTACACCAATGTCTGGAAAGTTTCGGTGCAAAACTTTCAGGTCATAATAGAGTGAAGAGGCTTAAAATGTTGACATTTTTAGTACTGATGCACTATAGTTCAAATTATAGACAAGGAAATAATGATCTGATTGAAAAGCTTTTTGGTGAGATCTAGATTTGTTGCAGATTTGCTTGTAAACTTGGTTGGTGCAAATCAAAATAAAATTTCTTTGTTTTTCTCTGTGCTTTGTATAAATGCTGTTGAATTTAATATGCGTTTTGCTTGTTTCATAACTATTTTTTAAAATGCCAGCACAAACATCCAACCGTTTTTCAAACTTGTTTCGATTTATTTTTTGGAAATAGACCAACCGCACTGCTTTGATTTAATTGATATTTTACAAGATTTCTTTTAATTTTTACTGATTCAGACAAATTTTGATTTAAACCATGTTTCTTAAGACAAGCCTCGGTTTATATTTAGAAATTTCTTTTTAACCTGTTAAAGATGTCTTCATACCGCTATTTTCCACGTATCAATTTGGCATTTGTCAGCAGATAGGACAAGAAACACTTTTCTCTCCGAGGCTCATTACTCTTGGAAAGACTGTGTCAAACGACTTAGGACGTTAGGGTTAGATTTAGGGTAACATGCTTGGTTGTTTGGCATATCTTCGAAGTGATGTGTGTTGTTTTAAACGCTGAGTAATGAGTAGAACATAATAGGCTTTAAAAGGAATTTTTAGCCGGCTTTCCGCATATAGTTAACTGAAAAAATGCAGCGTTTGGCGAATGACTCTGCGTTGCTTTTTCTTCAAACTTCTGCTTGTGATCGATTAGTTTGAATGTAGAAACTCATTACACAGTGCATCATAGTTATGTGGATTGATTTCCGGGCAAAATGACCCCTAAACAACTTTTGTTGATTCGCAGTATCCCTACACTTCTGAGGTGGATCAAGTGTAGACCGATTTATGATCGTTAGAAACCGATATTGGATATAAATGAGACAAATAAGCAGAAACAGCATCGATTCCTATAGTGGTATTTTTTGCGTTGTCAATCATTGTTAAGAAACGCAATAAATGTATAATTCCTTTCTTTTAACTGACTTTCCAAACTCAGATTTTACTAGAAATGTAATTCCCAAACATCTTACTAAGCAAATTTTGGACTTAAGAAATGAAATGTAAATTCCCAAATCAAAATCAAATCTCATAATACGCGCTGTATTACGCCGAAGCGTGTAACGAGTTTGCGGGACTCATTTCCGCGTCATTGCGCCCGGACAACACAGCTCCAATCGAAGAAATTTCAACTGTGGCTAGCCCGTTGGCAACACTCTGTCCGATTTGACTGGTTGAAACTTGGACCTCCGCTCCAGAGACGAACGCGTTACCGCTCGACCAACTGGCCGGTCAATTGGTGGAACTTTTTCGTAACTGCCTATTTCCAAACCACAAAGAAGTTTGGTGAAATCTAAATTTTAATATCCAAACGTTGCAATTTTGTACCTTCCGTTACCTTACTGGTCGCCAGTTTTGCAATAAAACTTTCTTCTCGGTGAAGCAATTGTTTATCAAGCTAAATTTGTTGCATTACACGGTTAGCTTTGTATGAAATTGTTTCTTTATGCTTTTCAAATTGACTACTGCTGTGGTATTCGATATAAACTTGATTGACATCAATGGAAAAAGTTGTGAGTAGAACATTGTTGCTGTTTGAAATTTACTCGTCGTATTTTTACAATCCTTGTTAAAACTTCTCTACCGGTAATATCATGGTTTAACGACCATCCTTTGACGTGATAAATTTTAACGATACGAATATTTAACTCGAAACAACAAAAATTTGTGGTAATACGGCGTTGAAAGCACAAAACTGTCGTAACTTTTAGTGCTAAAAATACATTCAGCACATTCTTAAACAAGCATAAGTTTACCCTTGTTTTACTCACGCGTCAACATGGGGTCATTTCCTTTAAATTTTTAAAGTGTCGGGTTTGGTGTCGGTTTGCAAAATCATATTGAAGCAGTGAAGGATATGCTGAGGTCCAGCAAACATGTTAAGTTACTTTTATCAGGAAAAAGTGGATGGTCGAAAAATTATTTAAACCGAATTTTAAGCAAAATTTCTCGCGAAATTTTGCACAAGCTTTTGGTTTGTTAAGCAATGACCCTAAAATCTTCGCTTCAATGGTATAGAGTTCACATTTTCACGTCGTTCCAATCGTTTCTTCTAACTTGTTTTAATTTTGCACGCTTGCTGCTTTATGAATCAAATTATTGGACTAAAGTCGAATCAGTTATTGTCAGACCTTATTTAGAACGTAGCTACAGAAATTGGCCATTCAGTGTCACGCCATTTTCTGAACTCTTGCAACAACTTTTTATTTAAGACGCCATTTGCTAAAATAACTTGGTTTTTATTCCTACAACATCAAAGTTTAAGCATAAAAACCATGCTTAGCATCTTTAAGCGGCGGGTTTTCCTTTTCATTAGTGATGTGACTTTATTGGGCTGCTTAATTTACCAGTTTATTGATGTTTTTTGTTATTAAAAGGTGCCATTAGGGACTTAAGTCATCAAAAACAAAGCCTGGAGCCCTAGAAACATTATAACATCAAGTTTTCCCTGAAAAATTTGCGGCACAAATTAAGTTCGGATTTGGCATTTATTTGGAGAAACTTTCCAAGACAACACACGTATAGCGGCTCAAAGACTAAAGCAATCTCCGATTATTATCGTTAAATTTTGCTATTTCTCTCCCAACTGGAAGCTCCGCCGTTAGGATGATACAGACGGGCAATAGTGGCTGCTTGACCCGAAGGTATGATGGTCTTTCGCTTTTTTCTAGCCAAAGCAACTTAGTGAACAAAGATGTAATTTCAATAACTTTTTTCCAGACCTTCACACATAGTTGGGTTCCCTGCAAAACGTGCAGTCTTCTCGGAATACATCTTCTGATCACAGTAATAACACAGCAGCTCGTTTTATGAATAAACCCCCTACATTTGGGGCCCGACATCCTTACGATCCCGCCTTACGTCATCGAAGTAGGGACAACCACAATGGACCCTTCAAATCGATTAAAAAGCGTTGCTCATGGAAAATAGCAGCTATATGTTTTCTTGTCACCTCCATGTTATTACTTCTTGCCTTTGCTGCTGTTTTTATAGGTAAGTTTTTTAAATATTTGCTAAAAATTACTTGTCAACCTACAAGCTTTGTTTATTGTAGTTTATGCGCTATATTGGAGTTTGAGTGGTTTAGTTAATTCATAGTTTATTTGCTTTCTGATTGTGGGTAAAATAACCTGTGGATTTTCCTGGCTACTACAATAGTGTATATGGAAGTGGGCAGCTGTTAAGTTTTTATTCGATTTAGCAACAAGCGATTTTTACGTGAGATAACAATTCGTTTTCAATCTAAGTCAGCATTGTAGTCCCTTTAGATAGGTGGAAAATTTCGTAGTTGGGCTGGGCTATAGCTTTTAAACGAGTATTGGTATCTTAATCTGTTTTGTAAACGTCGATAGCTTATGAAAATTTATCACACAAGTTGTGACAGCTTACGATCAAGACTTGTGCTGTCGAGGCCATCGAAATTCTAATTTTGTAGATTTTTACTTTGTTGGGAAAAAAGTCGTAGTTTTTTCAGTCTTAGTCTTAGGTTTTCATCTTCTTGCTTGCTGTAACGATTTCGTATAGGAAAATCTTTGAAGTTAGAGTTGATCAATTGAAAACTTGAGCTGCTTTTTTTTCCAGTTAATCCGTTTGCGTCAAACGTACCTTTAATTAGCGAAGTTGTAACACCCGAATGCGTGGTGGCAATCGATACAACAACAAGTACAGCTTTAGTAAATATTGAAGGTGAGTGTGGTGTTAAAAGTTCTCCAAACTGTAAAGTAGATAAATAAAGTTTAAGGGGTTTTTCCAGGGTTGCCACATCCTGGGAAAGTCTTGGGTTTTTTTTTGCTGTCCTGGAAAATTATTTAAAGTAGTTGAATTTTGTTTGTAGCGCTGAAAAATATCTGGAACGTTTTTTCCCTATGGTTTTAGAGTAATAGTGAATATTAAATTTTAAGTCCTGTAAAAATAGTTTTAAACTGTCCCGGAAGATGACCTTAAAAGTCTTGGAAAGTCCTGGAATTTAACGTGCAGTTTCTGTGTTAGCTTTCAACTATGTTTTGCCCTTTGAAAATACTTAGTTTATACTTTTAATTACTTAGTTTTCAATTTTGATGTGTTTTGAAATACATTCAATTGTTTCTTATATTGCGCTACTGCAGCAACTCCCCGTTTTTATTTCAATTTGTGATTTCGAAGCATTATCCCTTTGAGAGACTTTCCTAACCTCTCAAAATTTTTTGCTTAGGATCATCTACCGAATTACAGATGCGCAGAAGCGTAGTGTTTGACATTCCTCCTTCAACTTTTAAATGGATGCAAATTTACGTAGAAGAACCAACTCATATAAAATTTAATTTTACCGTGAGCGCCGATGCCCAATTTGCTGTGTACGGGCGAAAAGGTCTCAGACCGTCCCATACAAAGGTAAGTTTGTAAAATAAGTTCATACTTTGCACAAAAAATAAAGTAGAAATTAGATTTTTTTTGTTTTTTTTGCTTATGGTTTTAATTTTTAGATTTCCATGGCCTTTCATGGGTGTGCACTGCGCAAGATTGATTCTCATTTTTCAGTATTGATCATAGCTACATTTGCAAATTTTGTTGTTTATTTTTTTAAGAGTAAAGCCCGATTTTACTACACTGGGTGTAAAATCGTGAGCGTACAGGCGTATTTTTCCTATTCGGTACGACCATCGTACCGTCATACCAGCGTACAAGCTGCCAGCTGGTTGAGATAAACTAAGGATGCGCTCACGATTTTACGCCCCGTTTGGAGTTGGCGTGAGCAAGACCAACATTGGTACCATATAGTATGAAACTAAAGATGTGTAAGGTTAGTTGTTGAATATTAAACATTTTTTTGGTTTATTTTTTAAGTGGTATGTATGTATCGAAAAGTTATGAAAATTTTATTTTTATATTTTTGTTATAAATAAAGCAACAGCTTTAAAGCTAGCCAGTTTAGGTCTCGACGGGTGATGCTTAGCGGTAATCAGCTTAAACATACTGATCTGTTTTCCTGGTGCCTTTGCGGTGCCTGTCAAATTGAAACACCGGATAAACCAATAGCAAATACTCCACTAAGCTTATCTCGAACTTACGACAATATAAATAGAAAAAAATATGCTATTACTTAGCAGTTTTTTTTTACCCTTATACAGTAAGGTTTAAGCTAATTGAATTTCTTAATGTCTTCATTAGTTTTGTTGACTAAAATCGAACTTTTTAACACGATTTTGAAGTATCATTTTTAAGCCTACTCGAAGTTACAGCTTATTAGATATAACAAAGTTTTTCAAGATTTTTTTGTGCTAGGCTGATATGTGTGATAATAGATACTACATTAGGTATCGATCTTTGCCAGAGGGAGCTGACGGGACTTACGACTAAAAAATTTCTACACACAATTACTATAGCTGTAAAGATTAATGACGTAAATGTTGAGCCCCTTTGAATTTTTGCGTAGTTTCGCCTAAAAGCATTTACACAGCTCGTCTTGTTTCGGCATTGGCCCTGCTTTTAACGTTCAGCAATAAAAGAGACAGTGTGAAGCCTCCACCGTATATGGTACGCACGCAGGTGGGCAGGTAGCGGCTTGACTCGAAGACGGAAAAGGTTCCTTCGCTGTCTGCTGGCCAAGGCAACTTGGTAAAGATGTACTTTCAAGAAGTATTTATTTACACTTTTTGCAAAAAACGTGTGATATTTAAAAATTCGCTGAAAAAGATTTTACAAAGCGCTAAAATCTGTCAAAACACGAGTATTTTTTTTTCGATTTATTTTTGTTTAAAAGTGTGCAGTAAGGATTGCAAGGACATTAAAAAAATATTCTGCGTTGTTTTCAAGTGTTTCAAGATTTATAGCGTTTTAGTCGGATTTTATACAAACTGTTATAACTTTTGACTACTTACGGTTAAATTGAAGCCAGCTGCAGAACTTAATTGCAAAATTTTGAATTCTTTCCGCTCAAAATCGATTGATCTTGCTTAGTGTAGCGCACATTGTTGACACTAAAATGGCTTAGAAATCAAGTCGCTCAAAAAAGTATTCAGTCAAACACTACTGCACTTGGCAAAGCTTTGTTGTCTAGCAAAATTCATTATTTTGTGAACTTGTTTGAGTTTCATAACTCAAATTTACGGTCCGGTTTACACTGGGCGCAAAATCGTTAGCGTACAAGCGCATTTACTACTTCAAATGCAGCTTGTACGCTAGTAAGCAAACACGCTGAGCGTACCGAATTTTCGGTTGAATTGATCAAAAGGATACACTCGCACGTTTATCATTTTACGCCAAGTGTAGACCGTTCCGAAGCATACCCTTTTTAGCATTTCGATTTGCTATCTCCCATGCTGGCATTGCTGCACGAAACTGACTGTCATACAAGGTCCTGAAGTAAAGAACGCAGCGCGAATCGAACTCGAGGGCGAGAATTTTCAGACACGCGTCTTAATCAATGGGCCACAGAGGCAACGCTGCTAAATCCTCACAATGTCATATTTAACTCAAGATATACAGAAAAGAAAGCGATAGATTGCAACAATATCGGTACACTTCGATATCCACAAAAATATGAAACTTTGCTGCGGTTGCCTTATGCATTTGCAAAGAAGGATTATGCTTCTGCTGCGCTTGATTAGATTGCGATGGAACTATTTTTAAAAATAAAGTATCTCGATCAAAGTTTTTAGTTGCTAAAAAATGTAGAGGCCTGAGAAAATCGCTCACAATTTTGACCTTTGAGGTAACGCAGATTTGAATTGAACTATTTTTGTGGGTGCCCAGGGTTGATATCTTTGAAATATGCCATTGTAAAATTTTGAAATACGTATCTGTTCTGATGCTGAACAAGACTAGATAGTGGTTGTATGAGTATCGCCTTGTCTGAATAATTTGAATTAATTTTGGACTTTATTTTTCTTTCCTATGCAGCAGAATGGCACAGTTAAAGAAAAAATAACTCAATTTTTTTTAAAGAATCGAATCTCACTTTCCCAGACGATTGTTCAATGCTTGTTTCTGGTTACGTGAACTAACAGCTATCACCTAAAGCTGTAATTTTAAAGGCCACCTAATGTCTGGAAACCAATGCACTTAAAATGCAATAAAAAAGTATTACTGATCGAATGCTGAAAACCTGGTTTAGATGCACGTTCTCAGTTTCAAGCTTTCGCGTTTTTAAAAAGTGACATGACGTCATTAGACCCAGGAGTTCGGTGCCTTCGACTTTACTTTGAGCTAATTAAGCCTTTTTTGCACAGCACTTTTTGACTAGCAAGCTGTTATCACATGCCTTTCCAAAATCGCCTATTCTCTGCAAAGATAAATTAGTCGAAGGCACCAAACTCGTGGGTCTAATGACGTCATGTCCCTTTTTAAAAACGCGAAAGTTTGAAACTGAGAACGTGCATCTAAACCAGGTTTTCAGCATTCCATTAGTAATACTTGTTTATTGCATTTTAAGTGCATTGGTTTGCAGACATTAGGTGGCCTTTAAGTGTTCCTAGCCAACACTTATAAAATTCAGTAAAAGTTGAAATTTAACGGCCATTATATTAAACTTTTTATTTTATTGACTAGTTAGTTTACAACCTTAATTTCTTTAGTGGTGTTTCGAACTTATTATGTTGGTGTTGCCAATGTTATTTATTTCGCTTCTTGTTTAAAAAACATGAAAAACTCTGAAACTTAAAATATTTTTGATTAGAAATTGGAGTTTTGGTTTAGGTTGGAGCGAAATCTAATGGACGGGAGCATCGTGGAAAACATAAGACAAAAAACTAAAACGCTGACTTCTTCCGTTGTTTTTCCAGTTTGACTTTTTTGAGAAAATCGATGGCAACACTTTACCAGCTACGTCGATGTCGTTTATCGCGCTAACAACAACATCCAATCATCGCTCCAGAAGCAAGAGAAGTTTATCAGCTGGAGCCCAAGTTCAGACCGAGTTTTTGGAGTACATGGATGCAGGGACTTGGCACCTTGCGGTATTCAACGATCAAGACCAAGATGACACGTTTGAACTAACTACTTCAATCTCAAGTGAGTGACCGTATGCCCAAAACTAGTCAGTTAGTCCATATTCACACCTTTCCATTTGACGTTCAGCAATGAAGGATTCTTCATCATGAGTGGTGGGCATATGGCAGTCTGACTTGATGATGACAACAGTTAACTTAAGCAAATAAACCCTCTAATCGTCATTTTAAATGAAATTAGAGTATTTTTATTTAACTACTTTTCTTAGTTAGAAAATAGCGACGAATACTTCCAGTATTCAGTCAAAAGTTGCAATAGTATTTGTTAGAAATCCTCTATTATCGAGTGTTCTGTAATCACAAAAAAATTGTTGCAGTTTGCAACGAATAATATAGGTTCCAAAAGCTTGTATTTTAATGATTATGATTCTTTTGGCGAAAATTTTGTTGTTTTTATAAGGAAAATTAGCAACCTTCAGTCCCTCATTAATGGGAGAAACACCTGACAAAGTGTAATGGATTTTTTGGTATGCCGGTTTAGTTTAATTTTTTTGCCTGCATTAACGATAACAAAAGTTCGTTGAGAACCTTAACAAAATTATATTTTTTTTCACTTTCGCTAATCTTTTTCTAAAGCGGCATTTTCTTCCTGTTTAGAGGGATTGTCAACGTGCCCCAACAGCTGCTCAAACAATGGAGATTGCGAGAATGGAATATGCAAGTGTTTTCATGGCTTCCAAGGCAACGACTGTTCACAAGGTAAATATCAAATACTTTAATTTATTAAGTAAAGACACTGATGACATTCAGCCGAGGGGATAGAAACCTTGTAGTGATTTTGTAGACTCGGGTTCGATTCCAAGTTGTGTCAAACCAGCGGCTGTAAATTGGTAATTGGTATTTACATCTTTGCTTGACTTCACATTCAGTTTTATAAAGAAGTAATGTGGCATGTTTGCCTTTGAATCGTAGCAGGCAACTGCACTACTGTAGAAGGCTACCAAGCCTCTTCGTCGTTGCCTGGCAAAAGCATTTTGGTAAAGAAATGTGACGATACAAAAATTTGTTTTGGTTTGTAAATTATTTACTGCTTGCATAGTTTTGACAAGCAATGTTTATTATACATACAGTATTTTAGGCACTAGCTTTAATCGGCCATTGCTAAATTCCCGTGATATTGTTGTGAGTTGAAATATTCAGTTAATCCCTTACGTAAATTTTCGGTTGTGCTAGTTTGACTTTACGCTACACCACAAGCTTGTTGGAGACGTACATAGTTTTTTTTGGTGGTTATGTCGCATGATTTATGTTAGTAGAAAGGGTATTAAACAGCTATACCATGATTTATGGCTTTGTTTAACCATTTCTTTGTCCTTCAGCTAGTGCAGTTAATTTTGCCTGCTTTAAATATTTGCGTAAACGATGTACTACTCGGCGGTAAGGCATTGAAGGTGACATTATATACCTTATTATCTAGTGTACATAGTTAATGGCTTTTCTGTTTGGTTGCTCGTTTCCATTACTGGCATGTTGCTCCATTGGAATTTAACATGAAACTTGGACCAACTTGGAAATCAGAGATGCATTTAGCATTTTTTTTTAGTTTTATTGAGCGAAAAAACGACTACCACCACTGCGGTTGCCAGTTTTTTTGCTGATAAACTTTTTGCGTTGCTCTCTGCACAGCCTAATAGCGCATACAAAAAGATGAGATTTTTGTTTTATTTTGTTTTTTCACTGTTTTGAAAATTTTTCTCGCGAAAAGAATGTCAATGATTCTGTACGAGATTTTTGAACCGTCATTTATATCACCAAAACTATGCGGTTTTTTGTTGTTAGTTTCTTGTGCTGTGACATGTCGTGGGAATGGAGTGTATGCGCAAGGAAGATGCGTTTGCTTTTCCGGTTGGAAAGGAATGGATTGTGGAACTCCGTCGAATCGCTGCATTGATCCAGAATGTGGAGGACACGGAGAATGCTCACCGGATGGGCAATGCATCTGTGAAAATCGATTCAAAGGAGAAAGTTGCACCGAAGGTAGCTAAAACTTCGACAAATGATTTTTTCAATTTAAAACGTGCAAATCTCAATTATTATATAACTTGAGAAAACGTAGATCATGTGTAACCAATCGAGACCACCCGAGAAGAATGGGAAATAAGTGTATTTTGATTACTATTTTGTGCGTTCTCATATGGATGGTTAGAAATAGCTGAGATTCATTTTGTTTAAATCCAGTCACAGCATTTTCGTAGTGCACAATTGTAATTGCTTATTGCTGGCCAAAATATCGTCTTTATCACAATGGCACCGTTTGGTCCATACCCTCTTTATAATTTGAGAATTTTTAAAATTCTACCAGTTATCAAAAGTTATTTCTTGTGAGTTGTTTAATTTTACTGTTCCGTATATTTGGTCGACTTTAGCTCATTTTCTCACTCGGCTTATTTCTAGTCGATTGCATCGATCCTTATTGTTCCGGGCACGGACTCTGCGTCGAAGGCACATGCCGATGCGATCGGGGCTGGCAGGGCAGTTTGTGCTCTGAGAAGGATCTGGTGTGTCTCTCCAACTGTGGTGGACATGGCACTTTTAATTCCTTCAACCAAAACTGCATTTGTGACCCTGGTTGGGCTGGGATTGACTGTAGTACAGGTAAATTAAATGTGTTTGTGGTGTGGGCGTGGTTACGCTTGAGTAGAACTGGTGGATTGACTGTAGTTTTGAGCACACTTTAGTTTGCTTTGCCATTAGCTATATTGATTGGCGCGCAACAGTGACAGAGTTTTGGTTGCGTTTGGTTGTAGTTACTGCATGAGTTTGTTCTCGGTGTTAGATTAAACTTTAAAAGGAGCTTTTTAAAGAAAATGCACGAATAATTTCCATAGTACAGAAATAATTTAGGGCTTGAACTTGGGAAAGTTAACCTAATTTTTTAAAATTTTGGCCGCGTAATTTTAGTTGGTAAACGGTGGTAGTGTGAACTTTTTCTTGTCAGACAAAACCCAAACCAATGATGCTGCCACAGTTTTGGCGACATAGATCAACTGACCGCCAACGTTACGTTTATAGGGATAGTAAGTGGCCAGTTGGTTCGCGGCGATCATTTTTTGTGTACCCCAATTTTTGTGGTCGCAACTAATTTTTTTTGGTAAATAATGAAAATGAATTTCTTACGTTGCTGCTTCAATCCAGTTGATGCCGTTACCACAGTTGAGGGGTTCCTTGAACGGTAGATGTCTGGTTTTAAACACTTTGTACGTGACAAAGCTAATTTACTCACAGGTTTGGCCTTCACAATTTCACTCAAAAATACAAAAGCAAAGCTTATTTGCAGATAACCTGTTGAAATAGCATGGTTAGTCAAATACCAACCAAATGTGGTAGAAGACACAGTAGGCTAATCAGCTCAAAGAAATTTGTTTGATCAGATAAACGAGCTTGGTGGCACTGTAGAGTAGCTGTACATTAGTTTTGGCTTGTAGCGTTCTGATTGCGTTTTGTTTCTTTATTTTCATGTTCATCTTCACTCGACATTGTCGTTTTCAACGTTTGCACTAACAAATCATCCATTCCACTTGCCTTGCTGAATGGTTTGCTTTTTTATGTTTGTTTGCTTGTTTGTTTTTTGTTTCATTCATTTCAATACCAATTAATGTTTTTTCGGTATCATTTATACTTCTATTTTTTGCTTTTTTACATGTTTCGTTGCAATCGTTTTGCACGAATCGCTTTTGTATAAATTTGGTAAAAATCTGTCTTTTCGATTATACTCTGTACATTTTTAATTAATTATGTCGTAAATGCTCATTTTTTGTTTTGCACGTGAACTTTTTTGTATGAACTTGTAAAAACTAACGTTTCTCTTGGTATTTCATAAATCTCTATTAAAATGTCAAAAAAATGTACAAAAATTTTGGCAATTTAACTTCAAAATACAAGCGATTTCCGGTTCTATTACCACTGTTTCTCCCATAGCATCATGCAGACCTACGTGTGACCTCGACCATGGAAACTGCGTGGACGGCCAATGCCGCTGTCACAATGGTTGGACTGGGCTGCGTGCGATCAGAGACAGTGCCCCGAGCGTTGCAAAGAGCACGGCAGTTGCGTGAGGGGAATGTGCGTTTGTGACGCAGGCTGGAACGGAAATTTGTGCACGTTTGGTAGGTACCAAGTGGTTACAGTTGCAGAGCCAGCGTATTGGATACGTTTAATTGAAAAACAGACTCTCGTTTTTGTTCAGTTTGTAGTTGAGTTATATAAAAATTTTTTTGGCTTAACATTTTATACCCTTTCCGCAAAGCACAGCTGTTTTTGTTCAAAACTTCTCTCATAAAAGTTGGTTTGAAAGCTGAGAAATTAAATTTTGTTCATTAATGTAGTTGAAATTGGTCTGTTTGTTTGCCTCTACTTACTACACAAAATGTATTCGATACTTTTCATCAAATTTTTCAGCTGGTTGTCCAAATGATTGTTCCGGAGAGGGAGATTGCATGCTGAATCCGCAAGGAGACTGGTATTGCTCCTGCAGGAGTGGACGAAAGGGTCCCGGATGTTCAATAAAGGTGGAAGTTAACTGCGGAGATGGAAAGATAACGACATGGGTAAATACAGTAATTTTACAACTATCTTGTAAGTTTTAACTTTAAATTTACTTTTTAATGATGCTGCAATTTAGTTTTGTTAAGAGAAGCGCCAATTTTGCGAGGCTCTTTTTCTAATGGTTTATTTTTTATCTGTTTTAAAGGAAGCCTATTTGGAAAAAGTTGGTTTACGTGAATTACAATATTGCGTGTTACGTATGTTTAACTGTCTTCTTGTTTGTTTTGTTGCAAATGCGAGAAATGAAGTAAATAGATGAGCTACAATGAAACAATTAATCTAACTCACCCAGCCGTGCTTTGCTGCGTTTTTGTGGAGTTTAAAGCTGTCTGAGGAAAATAAAGAAAACCTTTGCCCCTGATAATAACTTCTGTTTCTTCAGTATAGTATCATATGCTTGAAAGTTTAATCTTTTCTCTTTCAGACACGTTAATTGATTGTCAAGACCCCGATTGTTGCTCTCACCGCTCATGTAGCCGAACTTCCCAATGCAGAGGTGGTTTAGATCCCGTTCATGAAGTTACTAACAACCAGGCCCGCTTTCCGACTCCGCCTACAGCCTCATTTTACGATCGCGTTAAGTTTTTGATCCATAGAAACGGAGTTCAAGACGGCGCAGTTTCGAACGTATTCTTGCCAAAGTAAGTTGATCTTGTTTAAATTTTTGACGAAGGTTTGGTTGAAGTAAGCAAATTAATTGATTGATCTTGAGGCTTGAATAGCATGTCTCGAGTTTTATTTCGGAGCTAGAAAAATTGGACACCACTGCCGGAAGTTTGCTGCTGTTGCAGCATCTCTTAGTAAGAAGCTTTGTAACCTATGTACAGTCTGCGTTCTGCAATGACACAGAGATATCTAATGCAGAAAATCGTTACACGTCTCCGTGTAATTCATCAAACGAGACTTTTTTAACAAAGCTTAGCGACTTAGCTTTGAGAGATTAGCTTTTCACGTTAGCTTTGAGAGAACATCTATTTGTAAGTGACAATAGTTCAATCTAATTGCTAAACAAAGGATTCGGCAAGCGTTTGGTTTCTGGACTAAATTTGTGAATAGGATATTTTTGTTTTGCGCTTGATTGCATTTTTCCTCTTAAGCTGTTACACTTAAAGTATCATAATATTTTGGATTCGAATGACAGCTTTAATATTTTACTTTACCGATGCTTGACAATAATAAACGGCGTTTAAACAAATAAAAAAGTACTCGACCACCTGAATATTATTTTCCTTGAAGCTCATTTTTCACGCAGCCAAACAGAAAGTGGAATTAAGGTGTTTAAGAATTCTCAGCTTGTGAAAGAGTCGGAACAAAACCTGGTGTAAAACGAAAATAATGCACACTCTGCACAAAATTCTTTGGAAAAGAATGAAATGAGAATTTAAGTTGATTTCTGCGACTTTAAATGTTTATACCTACTGTATAATTTAACGAATCACAGCCCACATTACGTTTAGCTCCTGTACTATGAAATCTTGATCTTTCTGAGGATCTGTCTTTCGATCTTGCGTTACCAAACTTTTCGACTCGACCTTTGATGGTTGATTTGTGTGGTAGATTCTTGTGGGGCATTTTAGCATTCACGTTCGCTATACAGGGCAGGGTCAGGCAACAAAACTAACCGCATTAATCTTATTTTTGCAGACGTGCCAGCGTAATTCGTGGCCAAGTGCTCACCAGCGATGGTTCCCCTTTGGTTGGTGTGAACGTCCAAGTTCAAAACCAGCATAAATATGGCTCGACGAAAACGAGATCGGATGGCTGGTACGTATAGAAAGGTTTTAGGCGTTGTATCGTAGACCATAAACCAGTTTTAAAGGTTAATGTGCTGCAATTATTGTACGGACTACTGAGGCATCATTATCGAGATGATCTTTGGCTAGTAGGCAGTTAAAGGAGGACCCTGCAGTTTTCGATCCTTAGCATTCGTATACTGACCATGGCGGAAGCCTCGCGCTGTTTCTTGGATGCTAAACATCAAACAGCAATTTTGGAATTTGCTTGATAAGTTGGTTTTGATTCAACGTGGAATTGAACCAGAGTTTATGATTTTGAAGCTCACTTTCTTTGAACTAGGTCAGGATTTACGTAATGCGATACGTGCCATTTTTAGGTATGACCTGATGGTTAACGGCGGAGGCTCGGTTGTTTTGACGTTTCAACGACCGTCATTTCTCGCTGCCTCCACTGACGTATTCGTTCCGTGGAACGAATTTGTTGTCGCCCCGTCTGTCACCATGAAAACGCCCCGTGAACCATCAGAGGTGCCTCAAGGTCTGGATGGGGGTAACAGTTGTGATGTCAGCCTTCTTTTTCCCCCAAGTGCATCAGTTCTTGTTACGACAGTCCGAGCTTACACCGCAGCTGAATGCGAAGAAAAAGGCTCTATTGTGCCAGAGATGCAGGTACTTCAGTCGAAATTTAAGAATTATGTCGTACGAGATAGCTTTTTGCTTCCCAGTGCTTCTACAGAACTGAATAATGAAGTTGCCCATCTAGGGAATCGGTATGTATCAGCAGAGGTTGCATGTGTGATAATGGGATGCCACGCCACTCTTTTTTGTGGTGCGAAAAACCACTTTCTCGGGTTCTCCAACTCGAACTAGGGTGTGAGATTTTGTTTCACTCTGCTCCCATCCACAATGGGAAAGAACAGGGAGTTCCGACTTACAAAGAATGCTTTTGCTTGTGCATTTTCAGATTTACTGTGTTGGCGATTTGTTAAACTTTTTCTGTTTTGGCTGGACTTGTGCGTTTTTTTGTTTCCAAATTGGGTAATGAATTATCAGAGAAAAGATTATCAAATACTTTGCTTAAAAGTATTTGGCCGCACTTGTGTTAAATCGACATTTAACCTTCTTTTTAACCTCCAAATTTAATTAGGCGTGAAAGATTTCGACACAGCCTATTGCAATCAGAAGTGGAAACCTTTGTTTACACTTTTGTCTTTGTTACTCATGCGGTCTTTTTTCTTTTAGGCTGTCAGAGAAGCAGTAACCTTGCCTAGTTCTAAAGCTTCATTGGTGTATCTCAGTAGCCGATCCATAGGTTATAAATCCTTTGCGGAAATTTTGCTGATCGATGGCGAAAAGCCGCTAACCTTACGCGAGGTTTACGTGAAAGTAACCTCTCAAGGAAAGGAATATAAAAAGAGATTCGAACCCGTATCCGATCTAACCTACACTTTCGAATGGAATAGGGAAGACGCATACGGGCAGAAAGTGTACGGAACTGTGAACTCGGAAGGTATGACGTATTGCCATAAATTTTGAGTAAAATATGCATCATTGTTGCTTCTTTCTGTTACGGAATTGACTGCTTTTTTGATAGATACCGAGTAATTTTTCAAGCTTAAACTTCATGAGAAGCAGAGGTCAATTGTAACATTCGATCTTCATTTGGTCGGAATTTTGACGGGCAACCTTGCGCCACTAATGTTAAAGTTCGTTTGTTAAAATTGTTTTGTCATTTAGTCTCTAACTTCTCAAACGTACATTCTTGCGTCCATTTCAAAGAATGCCCTGGTGGAAGAGCATACACCAGACGCTGTCTAAAAAAATTAAAAAATATCAGATATTCTTACCCGCTCTGTTAGGCCAAAGGTATAACGAATTGATAGGTCTTTTTGTGTGTCATTGGCACATGGCTCCTACAAAGCGTTTTACAAAGAAAGCAGTAGTGAAAAGCCATTAGCAACTCTTGTGTCTGTTTGATTAGCCCGGGTGTTGAAATCGTATCTCCCACTCTAAATATGAGCGCGGTAACCACTCAGCCAACTAGCTCGTCTTACTGAGGTTTTGTTGATTTGCTAATAGACAAAAATCTTTTTTGCAGTGCTCGTTGGCTACTTGTACGACAATTGCCCTCAACTTCTATGGAAGAAGTTGCGAACAACTCTACAGGGGCACGACCCGTCTTTGGAGCGATCTCTAGCTTCTTGGTCGTTGGACATCCAGCACACTTACCACCCGGATAAAGGAGTTGTGTATTTGGGAGGAGGAGGAGAAATGAGGCTGCTGGAGCAACCACCGATGATTGCAACTGTGATGGGAGATGGCCATTCTCGCCACGTGACTTGTGACCGTTGTGACGGTAAGAAAATTGCGGTCACTAGTACAAAATCTATTTTAACTTCAGAGTTTAAAATAAATCTTCAGAAAGCGTCATGAATTGTGTTTCTTTGATGTGAAAACGTTTGATTTTACTCGGAGACAAGATGAATGTTTTGGAGATATTGCAAGTTTTGTTAAAACTTGTTTCATTCTGAAACCAGGCTTCATTTGTCAGTGTTGAGAAAAAGTTTACAAAAAATTGCCCAAATTTGCTCTATGCTTCCTTGGTGTATCCATAATATTGTAAGGCGTTGATCATTACAAACTTATCTCCTAAAGTTTGTGAAATGGAGGTTGTAAGCTGAGGATAAAAATGAATTGTAGTTTTTTGTGTTTACTTAGGTCCTGCTTCCACTGCTCGATTATTGTCACCTGTTGCCTTAACAAGCGACGGCCATGGCAACATTTACATTGGCGATCACGACCACATTCGCAAATTGGATACAAGCGGAAATATTTCGAGTTTATTTTCCACCAGAAGCCCACCAACAAAGGTAAAAGTACTGCTGTTTAACATATTTTTAATTAATCTGTCGAAAGTTGTAATTAGTTGAGACCAGCCCTCAAATCCACGCAATCGCCGGATAAAAGTAGTTCTTAATTCCTTTCTCCCCCGTGCTTTCTTTTACATTGCGGGAGTTCTCGCGTGTGATCTTTCGTTGCACTATGCTTTTAAGCGCAGCAAGATAATCAAAGAATACTAAACCAGACGAATTTTGAGAGCAAAATGTGCATCATTATAACGTTGCTTTCAAAACCATGTATGGCGGTACAGCGAGGTGAACTCTTAATCCAAGCGCCAGGTTTAAACCTTGCTTGAAGACAGTTTTTATAATACTTAATTCACGAGTCGATGGGTTTACGCTTTACTGCTCTGTTTTATTTTTTCAAAAAGATCTATATTTGACCAATGGGCCCCGCCAACTCGGTATATGCTTCGGCGTATTACTGCGAGTATAGTGAAAAATTTGATTTTAGATAATAGAATGTTGCTTATTTTCAGTTTTGCGGACGCGTTTTATTACGTTTAGTCTATATTTCAAAGCTGAACAGAACCGATCAGTGGTCGAGTGGATAGAGCGTCTGCTACTGAAGCGGTAGACACGGTTTCGATTCCCGGTCGAGTCAAACCAAAGACTATAAAAATTGGTATTCACAGCTTCCCTGCTTGACGTTCAGCAATTAAAGGGACAGTGTGAAGCCTCCATCGTGTGTGGTAGACAGATGGGCAGGTGGCAGCTTGACTCGAAGACCGAAAGGTCATTTCGCTGTCTCCTGGCCAAGGCAACTTGGTGAAGAAAATGTAATTACAAAAATTACAATTACAATGAACATTCATCATTATTTTTCAGTATTACATGGCGGTTAGCCCAGCTGGAAGCCAGCTGTACTTTTCTGATCCAAACCAAAAAAAGATCTTCCGACTGCGCCGCATGAGCATGCCTAAAAACCGACATTCTCGAGATGTGACCAGCAACTTCGAGCTAGTTGCGGGGTCTGGAGCATCGTGCTATCCTTTACAAGAAGGTGATCAACTTTATATTGGATAATGTTACGACTAAACAAACAATTACGGAGAAGTTGATCTTTTTTTGGCGTTTTTGCCATAATTTCAACCAAACAGTCTTTTTCTAAACAATGCAAACAGCATTTTTAAGGATTTCAAGTCTAAGTTTCGGTGTTTTTCAATTTCCAGAAGTTGGTTTGAAGCTCGTCGGTCTAATCTTTTTTTGGCATTTTTGCCATAATTCGAATCAAACAGTCTTTTTCTAAACAATACAAGCAGCCTTTTTAAGGAGTTCCAGTACAAGTTTGGGTGTTTTTCAATTATTTCCAGTGCTTTGCAATTGCCGATTATTATTAGTGCAGTACGTAGAAGCATAGTATCTTGCACTGGCCACAATTTCAGATGACGTTTATGTTTCAGAGATTTGTGGGGACGGGGGCCAAGCAACTTCGGCACGTTTGACCTCGCCTAAAGGACTAGCGTTTGACGCTTCAGGTCGTTTGTACTTTGTTGACGGGTCCAGGATACGCACAGTTGAACCTCACAGCCAAACTATTCTCACATATACTGGAAGACTCTCTGCAACAGGCACCAGACCCTTGCAATGCAGCGGAAGTATGAGTGTTGACCAAGTATGTCTTGCAGCATTAATCTATTTATAACAAATATTTTGATTTATGTTGAGATTTGTTTTTCCTGCCGATCACTTCCCGTCATAGGTAAACTTTACAAAAGTCGTCAGCGTTGCCCTGAGTGTAAAGGCTGCCTGGGTTCAATCCGCGCCCTGGTCACGTTGTTGCGTAATTGGATAATATGCTCTCTGCTTGGCGGCTCCAAGCAAGTAGTAAATTCAGTGGACAAGAATTCGAAGAAATCCACAGGAACATTCTAAGCAGGTGCGGATTTCTCCAAGCACAAAGTAGTTATTGCAAATAATATGCGTGCAGATTTAGCGTCTGACACTGTTCGGTGACAAAAGGATAAATGCAACTATAACAACAACAACTACGTAAAACGTAGGAATTTGTATGAAGTCTTTAAAGCACGTGACATTTCGGTCAAAATAGGCTTTGAGCGCAATTAGGTACTTCTGCTTTCATTTTTATAATCTTGGACCCCCAAATTAAGTAAACTTTTAATCTATTTACTCACCCCTGCTCTTTTTTAGTTGGAGCTAAACTATCCTACTGATTTGGCGATTAACCCACGAGACGGATCACTTTTTGTTTTGGACCAAGAGGTGGTGATTAAGATCGATTTGAAAACTCGTCATGCCTCATTGGTTGCCGGTGTTCCGCCTCATTGCGCGAGGAAGGTGGCTAAAGATCCAGATGACAGGTAGCTGCTGTTTTACCGTTTTTCAAAAAAAAATGTTGACTTCTTGAAGGCTGAATTTAACTGGACAACAACCTTCGTTTATGAAATATTTGCAAAGTTCACTAAATTGTGCATTAACTATAATTTGGAATAAACTGATTAACTATCATTCAAGGACTCTGTTTTGAATCCATAAAAACGTGAATTAAAAAACAATTGACAAGGTTTAGCCCTTACCCCAACAAAAATTAGCATAGGCTTACACTTTTAAATCTACTTCTACGCATTGGGTATCAAAAAGGCAATAATCAGCATAGAATAATCAAAACATTGTGGTAAGTTACTTTTAAAATAACCACAGTTGTTGTTTACTGCAGAAATGCGCGCAAAGTCCATTTGGTTTCTCCCACTTCTATATCCGTGTCTTTTACGGACGGATCTCTTTATGTCGCGGAAACTGATCAAAGTTTTACCCATCGGATCCGGCGAATCGATCCGTTCAGTGGACGGATTGCGACAGTGGCTGGTGTGGATTCTAACTGCGATTGCGCCACTCAGGAGTGCCAATGCTTTGGCGGCGATGGCGATTTTGCCCGTAGTGCATCTTTGCACAATCCAATCTCGATCACAGCCAGTCCAGACGGCAGCGTTTATGTCGCTGATCAATTGAATCTCAGAATACGCAAGGTAGAAAAAATGAAACTCAAATCTTTATTTTACTCACTGTATTTCCCCGAAACGTGTAACGAGTTTGCCGGGCCTATCTCTGCTTCTTTGCGCTTACAGGCAACACAGCTACTTTCATAAAACGTCGTGACAATTTTGTGTCATTGTGTATCTGATTTTGCCCGAGATTTGCACCTTATATTTCCCGCTCCAGGGCGAACATATTACCGTTTCGACCAACCTGGGCTGTGGACCAACTGACCGGGATGAAACTGTTGGACGGATTTATCATTTTCGCGAAAACAAGAACTGCTTAGATAATAATTTAACGAGTTTTCAGTTGCCAAAACTACAACTCAGTCTCCCCAAGGTTATTGTGTTGCGTTATTCATACGTCCTAATGTTGTTACAACTAGTTAACAGCTCTCTGATGCTTTAATGTCTTCTAGTGGCTGTGTACCACGTAGCCCATGTTTAAAACCCATTTATACATTTTTATTTAAATTATATAATGTATTACAGATTTGGCACTCTCTCCCAGCGAAAACGAACAATCAATACCAAGTGTCCGATCCAGATACAAATCAACTTTACGTGTTTGACGTAAATGGACGTCATCTAATGACCAACAACGTCATCACCAACTCTCTTCTCTACCGCTTTTCGTATTCGGCTGACGGATTCCTCACAACGGCCACTGACGTCAACGATAATGCTTTGAGAATTTCCTATGCAAGTGGCGGAGTAAGTGATTTTTAAAGGAATAAGATCGCGGAAGAACTCCGTGGAAACCCAGCGATCGGGCCACACCCCAAATTCTGGACTAGAGATTAAAGAAATCAAGAGACGTTCCTCCGGCTCAACATTATGGTTTGGTTCTTTACCTAAGCCTGGAGTGGGTCGAAACGCGGCATAACCTTCTCTAAGGGGCTCAACAAGAAAGTTGCACCCCAGTTACATAATTTTTAGCTTGTGAAGTTGCTATTCCGACCAACTCCGTTGCTGGAAAATTTAGCGCAGCGATTTAATGTTTTTTCATCTAGAGATTTTGGACCACTACTCTTGAAAGAGTGTAACTAATAATAAAACTAAAACTCGAATAAAATCTGCAGCTTCCGCCTTCCTCAAGAACCACATGAATGCTTGATCGGCATGAGCTTTGATTTTGGCAACAACACTAATAAATTAGTCCTTTAAATTAACGCATTATGTTTTCAGCGTCCAGAACAGCTTGCTCTTCCCAGTGGTGACGTCATCGGTCTGACTATTGAAGAAGGACAGGCGCTTACAAAAATCTCCAAAGGTATTTTTATACTTAAAAATAGATAAAAATAGTCCTATTTTTCTTGAGCCTCTGCAATTATTTTTACTTTTCATACGCAATGTACCTATTGTTATCTGCTAATCTTTACTGGTACTCCACTAAGAAAGGGAAAAAATGTTTCGTTTCACTTTCATTATCACCATGGCATAAAAGTTATTGCTACCGGAATGTAGATGAAATTAAAATTCTGCTTTCTGGCTTCCTAAATTTTACTTGCAGAGTGCGATATCTCAAAATCTAGTGCATGGGTCTCTTGTACACCACCACCAATGACAGTTTGTACAAGCGGAAGATAATGCCGTTTTTACTTTCAGGTTCATCTACCCTTGCATCATTCACCTATCATGACGACGACACCGGATTGCTCCGATCCTCCGTTCGCGGTCGTTTTGCGACCATCTTTTACGTCTACGATTCGCGTGGACGTCTCATTAGCGTTACGTCACCAACGGGCATTGTAACGTCATTGCACGCCCTGGCAAATTCGACCAGTCAAACGGTGACAATGAAAACAGTAGCACCTTCGGCTGGGGATGATGATAATTCACAAATCGGAGTTGGAAGGCGTGACGTCATCATTACGACAGAACCAGGCTACTTATGTGACATCATCACTATCATTGAAGGTAAGTTAACTTTGCATTCGTAGCCTAGTAAGTCAACTTCGCTGCTTAGCTCAAAAGATTTATTGATATCAATACTTACGTTGAAACCGTTGAATAAGTAGCAATGGGCTGTTTATTTTCGAATTTTTGGAAAGAAAATTGCCTTAGGATAAGGTGAATTACCGATGATTTTTGTGCAGAAATAGGAAGCTTTCGCTTTTCTTTTTTTTTCTCTGCTCAAGTTTATTTATGTTCTAAATGGCCTTTACTAAACCGCGCTTTTATTTGTAGGGGCCATGCGTACTGTCTACAAGCGGTGGACCGACAATTCAATATCTGTGCATTATTTGGACAACTCTGAACTGATATTGGAAACAAAACCTCACCCAGTTTTGGGCTTGACCACTCCTTCCTTGGCTAAGAGAACGATTCAATTACCAGCTGACCCACTTGAAAGCAAAATTGAATGGAAGACGAGAAAGGAAGAAGAGAATGGTAAGAAAATCAAACAATTCTAGCGCAGAAAACCTGTGGAGTGAAGAAAAAGTTACTGCTGCTTACCAATGAGCTTTTAGGTGGGACAATGTGGGGCTTAATTTCATTGTGATTGGAAGACGAGTGAAATCGTCAATTGTAATTCATAAGTTTTTTCCCCTCTTTCGTGATTAGGTTATTCTTAGTAAATCAAGAAACTTTGAATTCAGCAATAAGAGTGATCTAACAACTACTAGCCTTTTGAGGCTGAGCAATTTTCGAACGATTCACAAAATGCAGTTGCATTTAAATTTACAGGTTATTCTTTGGGTCAAGTTCTTCTTGGTAGACGGATGCGTGTCAATGGCAGAAACATTTTGTCCCTTGATTTCTCTCAAGGAATGATGATGGAGAAAATCTACGACGACCACACTAAATTCATGCTTCGGGTGCAGGTAAAGATTATATACTTTTAGAAACAGGATCATCGGCCAATTAGTCGAGCGGTAACGTGTTCGTTTCTGAAGCGGGAGGTCTGAGATTCAAATCTTGGGCCGGTCGAATCGTACATAGTGTTGCCAACGGTTCGCAACCGCTGTGACTATTCTTCAAAAGGTGCTGTGTTCGTTCGTATGGACCAGGCACTATGCGTCTGTCTAACCACACCAGTCTGTCTGTCTTAGGGTTCTGTTTGCAAGTCTTTCGTCATGCTGGGCCACTACAACGGGTAGATTGCTCGGACCCAATGAGAAATAAACGCAAAGTGTCTTTCTCAAGAACACAGCGACGCATTGCAAGTTCGAGAATCGAACCAGAGGTCAGCAACCTTTCGACCACTAACCCGACGCTCTACCAATGAGCTATCGCGGTTCTGTGTTGCCCTAGCGCAATGATGCGGATATAGGCCCCCGCCAACTCGTTACACGCTTCGGCAGATTATAGTGAGTATAATGAAAGATTTGATTTAGAAACAGAATCTTTTTCATGAACGTGAGATAACAAACCACCAAAATATAGCATAGCAATTTAACTCGTTTACATTCGTCAGCTATGCTACCATCTACAGCCCTTGTTTCGATCTAAACTTGGAAGGCATTTCATCTGTTACGGAGATAGCAATAGAATACGCCATCTAAAAATAATTTTTAATAGCAAAAAAGCTTTATTGCTTTAGCCTAGTCTATGATTGGTCGGATTTAAAGTACCATTGCGGCTAAAATGGTCGCTTTGTTTAAAGCATTTCCTTTTAGTACAACGACCGCGGCTTACCCTACTTGTGGATGCCAAACGGCGGGATAGCTCCTGTAAACGTAACCTATGACGCAAGAGGCCACGCGGTCACGTGGCAACGGGGCGGCGAAAGCGAAAGGATACTTTATGACAGAAGTGGAAATAGGCAAAGGAGCGAGCTAGCAGATGGTTCTATATGGAGATACAAGTATAGCGATAAGGTAATACTTGTTCAATGCTGTTGTCTTTTAGATTGTAACTCTTCAGCTTTATATCTTGATTTTTAAGACATGT
The DNA here is from genome assembly GCA_963965965.1 of Trididemnum nubilum. NCBI lineage: Eukaryota > Metazoa > Chordata > Ascidiacea > Aplousobranchia > Didemnidae > Trididemnum > Trididemnum nubilum. Next base: position 9,330,741 of record OZ014490.1, read on the forward strand.
TGCCGTTTTACAGTCTTGATCTGACCTGCAGAGCTTTTAAGTGGAATTTTGTAGTTGCATCTTCTTAGTGCTTAACTGCTTGTTACACACTAAAATTGAAGAATCATAAACTACAGTATTTGAAAGGTTAAAAGATAGCTTTTTTATTGTGTTAGAAACAAATGTTTAGCCTAACCCTTACCGGTAACGTTGGCGATTGCAATGCTGTCTAATTTTGGACGGATATGAATAACCGAGACAAGTAACGTAGATGGTTTTTCAAAATTAATTTTCTAGGTTGCAAGTGTCACCTTACCTCACTCAACTCTCCAATATGACTTCACGTACGACGAAAACGAGAATCTGCAGCGGATTAGATTGCCATCCGGACTCTCCTACAATATCAACCAGATGGTGGGTGTTGGCTTCATCAGGACTTCAATTAGCGGACCTAACGGAGTCACTATATATATCCAAGATGAAAATGATATTGGGAATCTTCTATCAACATCTTATCCAGGTACAGACTAAATTTTGTCACGGTTTTTGTAAATTTGACATTCATTCTCAGACCTTCTCAATTCAAAAAATACAGCTCTGAATAAATTAACCATCTCCACCATATTACTAATCTGCATTCTGGACGTAAATTTGATAGGGTCCACGACAACTGACCGCGGACAACGCCGATTGGCTGAAAAGGGCGATCCTAAATATATATTTTACTATCCCCAGAGCCATCTTGCCCAAACCCTCACTTTGTGACGAAATCACTGTAACGAAATCGTCGCTTCGCGGTCAGTTGACTTGGCTCGAATTTGATAGCTGAAAAGGTTATGATGATGCCCCGTTCAAGACTATTCCTTTAAGTGTTTCGCTTACCTGCTCTATTGTGTAATGGTTGTATTCTGCAGAAATTTGTGTACTTTTCGAGCTAATTTCCAAAATTAAAGGTGGATGCAAATCCTAATTTCATGTTTTTAGGGGAACAACGGAAAGTCTTATACCGCTATGACGTACATGGTCACGTGACAGAGATTCTGCACGATGCTACTATGATTAAGATGCTTCGTGATTCGCAGTCCGGGGAGCTTGTTTCGCTCGCTACGGATGGCTGCACTTTGCGTTACCATCGCAACGGGCCTCTGGTGCAGCGCCACGTTATCACATCCACTCAAAACAAAGGACTTCTGGCCACATTTGACTACACTCATGACATCAATTTGCGACTTAGCAGCATAGAGGTAGAATGTTTAGATTTTCATTTGACAAAGCCTCCAGTTTTGATTTTAAAGTGTGCGCATAAAACGAGATCTGTAAGATAGTTTTACTAGTTTACGTGGTGGCTATATGAGTGAGATTGCCTGCTCGCATAGTGCCTTAAGGCAAAAGCTTCGAAATCGCTTTAGCAATGGCATGTAGTGGAAGTAAAGATGCGTTTCCACTTGACGCAGCGCGAAGCGAAGGTTGGCAACTTTGGCGAATGGTCGCTCACGTCACTTGCTCAACATAGGTCAAACATTCATGAACAATTTTGTCTAAACGAAGTTAATCAAAACCGCTCGCGAAGGTTGCAACTTTTCGCAAGTTGTCAATGACGTCACATTTTGGTTGCGTTGCGTCCTGTGTGAACGCACCGTAACTTTTCCAGAAGAATGATTTCTGGCAATTTTCTTCCATGCTGTTGCACTACTTGACCCTTTTTAATCAAAATCGTATTGATTTAGTTTTTTAACTCAAGTTTTGCGACACATTGTAGTTTTTGAACTGGTTGATTGAAATGAACTGAAAGATCCTAGAGTATAAAATTGCTTCTTTCAATTTTAGGTTAGAATTAATGGAACCCATCTTCCAGTTGAACTTTTAACGTACAATGATGTGTCAGGCAAACTAACTACATTTGGACCGTATCGTATTATTGACATGTCTTCCAATATATATGCCATTGGGAATGAACACTTCACACTCTCCAAACAATTTGATAACTCTGGTCGATTGACGGCTTCGCGGATTGAAGCTTACGGGTAAGTCAGTGGATCCATTCCTCAACTAAGATTTCTGATGGAAGAGTTTAAAATAACGTGATTTGAAAGTTCCTAATTGCTTGCAATAGGGTACAAAAATTGTTCAGGGGTACCAAACTCTCAAATTTATGGTGGTCTGCCCATTTTAGGAGATCGAGCACAAGGCTAATTCTATAAAGCTAACCCAACGAGTAAAAAGGTTGGCAGTTTTGTTGTAGATGTTGTTCAGGAGCTAGATTTCTGCGACCTTTTTCATTTCTTTTGTAAGTTTTTGTGGGTAAGAGATTAAGTTTTTTTACATCGTTTTTTTGCAAGAGTAATTTTTGTTCTAAAAAATTTCCAAATTGGTTTAATTTTAAGTTGTGGAGTACAACAATGTTTCCTTATTTTTAGGATAGTTGTCTTTCGAATGAATGTTGAATACAACGCTGGGGGCAGAGTGTCACGGCGAGAGTCCATTTTTGAACTGTACAGCAACGTTTCCAGCTATGATTATCATTATGACCAGCTGGGATCTCTGGTCAGAGTCGACTACAACGATCAGCCACGCTGGAACTACGCCTATGATAATGATGGCCAGTTGGTTGAAATTGAAAACGATATCTCAAGGACAGCCTTCAGATACGATTCTCATGGAAGGTAAGAACTACAGGGTAGCCACATCCTGGGAAAGTTTTGGATTTTTTTTGCTGTTCTTAAATTTTGTTTATGAGTCCTGGAAAATATTTGGAAAGTTTTCCCGTGATTTACCAGGAGAGAATGTGATTTTTTAATAATAACTCGTACCTTGTAATTGTACAAAGCCATTATTGAAATAATTTGCATTGTGAAGGTTCTTTTAAAAGCTTTATTGTATTGTTAAAAGGAAGAGCTTATTTGTACGCTGGCGCACGAACAAAAAAATCGCTATTCTAGCCCAAACCCTACCCTAAACCTAACCGAAACTGTAACCCTAGCTCTAACCCTAATATTAATCGTAACCCAAACCCTAACAATAATTTAAAAAATTAAAGAGAGTAAATGAGCGCCCACTCTTCTGTTCTTTGTTCTCGTATTCTCTTGAAGTAGTTCTTACTTGTACGCTAGTGCGTAAATAAGCGCTTCCTTGTTAAAATGCCAAAATTTGAACTTAGCAGTACAGTATGTGTAAATTATTGAATATTATTAAGAAGAGTGAGTTCATGGACAGTGATTTGGATTACTACTTGGAAGATTTTGAGTTTGAGTTGGGATTAACGTAAGGGTTAGAGCTTGAGTTACAGCTTGGGTTTGGGTAGCGAATTTTTTATTTGCACGCTGGCATGCAAATAAGCTCTTCCTTTTTCAAGTGATAGGATTTTGTGGTTTAGTGGCGGGAAGTAAAGCTAGGACTGAAGTTTTTTCATTAGCCCTCGCCCACTTTTTGTGGCCTATTTATGGAACCAGTTTACGTATGTTTTTGAAGCGCTAACTCCATGCCACGTTTTAAAAGCATTAATTTTTACCAAACTAGGCCTAAAATTAAATTATTGCAAAAAAAGATTGTAAAATCTTCTGGTACTGGGGGTTTTGCCCCGTGATCTCAAATGGCCACCGGCACCTGGGGCTATGTCCCCATACCCTCGTGCACAGCCCTCTCATTGCAGATTTCTGTGTATGCACCTGGCTTGTAGTCAGTAAGTATTACTAATGCAAATGCGTTACATCAAACTTTTTCTTCAATCACAAGTAGAAAAAAGTAGATGCCTGATAGAGTAATAGTGAAAATTAAATTTTAAGTTCTTTAAAAAACTTTTAAACAGTCCTGGAAAATAATCTGCAAAACTCCTGGAATTTGATTTTGCAGTTTCTGTGGCAACCGTGGAACTAGCTATATTTTATGTTAAAAAAAAGCGTCGTAATCATGAAGAAACCTTCGTCTGCATCATAGCATTAAGGTCCGGTCTACACTGTGCGTAAAATCGTGAGCGTTCGGGTGTATCCTTAGTTTATTTTAACCAACTAGCAGCTTGTACTCTCAAAAACTGAATAAGAGTGGTTTCTAGAACCATCTGGTCTACCGGGCATGAAAATCGATATTATAGGTAGGCTAGCCTACTAACTGTTCTGCCTTTTACCGGAAGAACAGTTTGTAGGCTAGCCTACCTATAGTATCGAGCTTGTACTCTGGTAAGGCAGTGCGCCGGGCGTACCGAATTTCTATTTAGCATAAAATATGCTCGTACGCTCACTATTTTACGCGCAGTGTAGACCAGGCAAAAGATTGCGTGTGCTCGCATTTTAGATTCGCATGTGCGCAGAAAAAGGGCGCGTTTATAAACCTAAATTTGAACAGACGTTATTTTCATTTATAAATATGGTTGTTATTAGTGGTCAAGCTGCTAAAGTAAACATTTTTTCAGATTATCTTCAATGGGCGATGTTTCGTTCGTCTACGATCGCGACGGATTTCTCCAGCAAAGAGGTCATGATGTGTTTGAATACGATTCGTTGGGACATTTGGTGAAAGCATACCGGAACGGTCGGTATGAGGTAGGTTTCGTATTATGCAAGTTAATAAAAATTGGCGCTGGCCATACTGCCTTTGCTGTGAATAACGGCTCAAATTCTCACGTTTTTAACCGTATGTTGTTGTTTTTGTGACTAAAGCTACCAATACATGCAAACATTAAAAATCAATTGTCATGAAGGTTAAAAAATTTATTGTCATCCCAACTGTATCACATTATGTATCATAGATATCGTACTCCTACGACGGTCTTGGACGGTTAACAACTAGAGTTGACGTGTTACATAAGCACGTTGTACGTTATTTGTATGGAAATATCCAGCAACCAGAAGTCTTAACTCACATTTACAATGTTACTTCAGGTGAGTAAGTAGAATATGATGGTTGTGGTGCAAACTACATCTAAAAAACAGTTTGAGTAGCCTACTCGGAAAAGAACTCGATTTATCAAGGTATTTTTCGTTGTGGGTGTTATCATTAAGTTTCATACTTAATACCATAGGCTGAATCGAAATCAAAGCAGGTGATGATTTTAGTTATTCTGTAAATGGAAGCTGGGCATTTTTTGCGGACTTGTATCTTTTTTTACTGCTATATCTTGGAGACATTAAACATCAAAAAACTGGACATGTTTATAAAACAACGTTATTTTGATTAAAATTGAAAATTTAATATATGTTTTTATATTTCCTCAGGCATTGTAAGTACTCTTCGCTATGACGTCGAAGGTCACCTGTTCGCAATCAACCATAGCGATGGGGTCACGTGGTCTATTGTATGCGATCACATTGGAAGTCCCATTGCAGTGTTGGACAGAACCACATCCATTATCAAAATGATCAGGTAGGATGCTCTTCAGTCCTTCACATAAATATCTGGTCAAGAACTATAGTAGGTGGAGTTTGAATCTTGTTGCAACAATCTTTTCCAACAAAGTTTATCATCTAATAAACTTACAAAAACCAGTATAGCCTCTTATTTGCAGCAAAATAAGCTTTTAAGAATTTATTTCTCTTCCTTCGATACAATTCGGGCAAATTGCTTAACTGTGGAAATTCAAACAAGCATATTTTCTTACTTCTTCAACAGATCTGTGTGTGTTTAGATATACAGCGTTCGGTCGCGTTATTTTTGACTCCAATCCTGGTTTGATTTTGCACATTGGATTCCGTGGTGGAATTTATGAGGCGGACACGAAACTTGTCCATTTCCTCGACCGAAATGTCCTGGCTCCGTTGTCCAGGCCCGAAATATCATCAGCGATGCCTTTGGGTCTGGGATTTTCAAGCGAGGGAAAATCGACTAAACTTTTTGACGGAGCTGACTATGATTCATTGTCCGGTCAATTTACGTCTTCTGGGATCAAATCTTTGACGAAACTTGATGTTACGTCATTGCCTCTGAGGTTACATCAGGTCAATGACCCGGTGAACTTGCATCCGAAAAACGTTCACATGACGGACACTAAAAGCTGGTTGGACGCACTTGGATTTAAATTGCAAAATGTAGCTCCTGATCCTCAACTTGCCTCAAGGCAAAAGGTAAGATGATGTTAAGCTGCTTTTGAGAGCTTGCATTTCTGCAAGTTACAAAATTATAACAGTGTTATTCGAAATGTAGGATTTACGAATTAGAAGACAGGCGACTGCAGTGGTAATTTTGTGTAATTTTTACTAGAAGTAGTAGTAGTAGCAGTCAGCTATTTGCCGCCCATCGCACTTTAGCAGATAGAACTTGATTCCTTCACTTTTCACATTTTATCAAACAAATCTGCAACAATATGGTAACCCCACAGTCCACAGTTACTACAGGTCTAAAATGTATTTTGTATCTAAAACGTATTTTCCCAAACTCCTAGAATAGTATGAGAGTTAAGACACAGCAAATTACCATGGTACTAAAACTTTAAAATCCTATGAAACCCAACAGTTGATTTACCCGTAAATAGGATCATCAGAGATAAATCGAAACAATTTAAAAAGTGACAGTTGACAATTAAAATCTGAACTTTAACTTGAAGTTCACTGTAGCAGTCTGCTTAATTCTTTGTTATCGGACACTTTTTGAATCCCTGTTATCATCTGCAGATAAAGAATTAAAGGAAGTAAGGGCTGTTTTGAATGTCTTGCTGCTTGGTATTTAGTTGAATCTGATCATTTGTGATGACTGATGGTTTTTATTTTCAGGATAAATCGAGTGCGGAGTGCCAACTATCTCGACATTTATCTTCTTATATGAACATGCAGACAGCAACTCCATCTGTTCTTGTTCCCGAATCTTACACCAACAATGCCCCAGGCACGGAATTATTAATAATTTTTATTGCTCCACTTTTCAATTTGTACTGCATTAGAAATGAATAGGAAGATTCATTACCACTAGCGGCGCTGTTGTTAGAAATGACTATTCGATGCCTAGGATTGAAGGTTCGACTCCACTCTAGCGCTGCCGATTTTGCAATTCTTGTACAGAAGTACGCACTTCGTGTTCCAAAAATACATTGGTGTTTCCAGAATTCTAAAATTATGATCAGCTTGTGCTCTTCACTTAATTGCTGCGTGTATCTAATGCTGTATTATTCAATGTTAATGACTAATTAATGGAATTATTTGTTGTGCAGGTGGTGCCATGCTAGCGCAAGGACTCGTGATATCCATTGACCGCGGTCAAGTCTCGACTCAGGTCACCGACACGGCCACAGACGACATCAAGCGATTCAGCAGCGTGGTTAGTGGCGCGCAAGTCCTGATTGGTCAGAATGCGGATTCCCCATTGGCTCCGATGAGTTTGACTCACGAGGGAAAGCCAGTTTTATACCTCACAAAACCAGCGAGTTCTTTTGCTAGAGACAAGCAAACTATGCAAATTCCATACGGGAGACAAAAGACACTCCAAAGTGCATACGGTCACGGTAGTGACGCCACGAGCCACTTGATTTCGTTGCGACTGCAGGGAAGCGAAATGCGCGCCGAATCCGGCTATGGCCTCGTTGTCATATTTTACGTCGACGATGGCAGTGACGTCCAAATCTATGACGTCAGCTTCACAACTGCAGAAGAAGAACGACGTCACGTGTGGGAGAGTGCGAAAAAACAGGCCGAAAGCGAGGCTTGGCTTCGTGAAAAACGGAAAATTCAAAACGGCTTGAAAACAAACTGGACTCTGGCTCAGCAACAAGAGATTTTGTCGCAAGGGCGTCTGGAGGGGTACACGATTCGGCAAATTTGGAACTGCGAAGTTTATCCGGAATTTTCCGATTCCGGACGAAATGTTGAGTTTATTCGCGAAACATGACCAAATTTATTCATTATCTTCGGAATATTATCATAATGCACAGCTCATGATCTATTCACTGTGCCATAACGATCCTAAGTTTACAGCAAGGCCAAGAGTTAAGTTGCCGATTATTCTGTTGCCTATAATGCATTTTGAACTGATAATCAATGTGTTGTATTGTTTTTTCTAAATCGTTTAGTTCTCTTCCTAAAATTATTGCTTATTTTGCCATGAGTGTTCTTGCCACTGTGATATTTTTATTTTATTTCTCGCTTCGTGTGACTCGTAGAAATTTGTGCTACAGGCCAACCAATTATTTTCTGCTGTCAATTTTGAAAGCGGAAAGTGACAGTCTATCATGTTACCTTTCAAAATCCATTTCATAATGATCTTGTTAAGGAAGTACCATTTTCAGAACAATTTGTTTGAGTAATTTTTGTGTTTGAATTAAGGCGTATGAATTCGAATAAATTATAAAAAATGGATTTCAAAACTTTTCGACATCGTCTTTAAAACTTGTTCAAAACTAGAAGCAAAGTAAAATGTAAAAAGCTATAGACAATATACACTACAGAGTGTTACAGGCACAATCAAACCTTTGATTAACAGCCTAAGACATACTGTTTCGGAATTGACAAAAAGTAAAATGTAAAGTAAAGTAAAATGTGAAACACAAATATGTTAAGACCTGGATTGATTAAATCGGGCACGAGAATTACAAAGGCAGCCACCTTTGTGGTTAAATGCACTATTATAATGAAGGTGTCCTTGCTTGCTCGTGTAGTCTATTGACAGCACGTTACTATTAACTTGATTACGTCTTTCACAACTTATTTAAAGCCGAGCTTTAGTCTACGACAAAATAGCATGTCACAAAATAACCAAAAAAATTCTAAGTTCATAGCATTCGAAAAACGGGTGTCAATGGCATTACTGGTGAATTGGAGAAAATGTTAGATTATTCTGCCAACGATGTCATCTATACTCGTTTTCGCGACTTGATTTACCGGTACGTAAGATTTGTCCTAGCACTAGAATTTGTCCTATACTTCTCTATACATCATTCAAAAAGGTCATTTTCTCAAACTTTGCTACTAATGGTTGTGCTATATTGCTTGAAGCGTTTCTTTGATAAACAGAAAATTTTAGTTTTTAAACTATAGTGGAGTAGGAAAACGATTAGTCGTTAAATGGCTTAGGTATCCTCTAATAAACACTTCTTTTAATTGTATGTAGAGTGAGTAAAGCTAGTATAGTTCATTGCTTTAGACATCCTTTGCTAACTACAAATCGGTTTCGTTTCTCACACTTTACGGTTAAAAAGAGTGTAAGACTTTCCTCATTTCATTTTAGATACCTTTTAATAAACTCAGAATTTTTGCCTCTCGAGCATAAGCATGAAAGAGGGTAATTAGTTGTCGTTTGTAGCTTTAGACATCCTTTAAAAACTCCTTGAATCTTTAACCACTATCAATAAAGAGGGAGTAAATTTGATTTAATAATTTAGGCTTTCTTTAATAACTACCAATGTTTTTTAGACGGCGATTAGAAAGAGTTCAAAATTTGATTTTGATTTAGGCATCCTTATGCTTTAACCCTTAGAGGAGTAATAAAGTTGATCATTTAATGTGAGTCATCTTTTACAAAACAAACTAATTGGACTTCAACTAACATCATTAAAGGGTGTTGTTTAAGGTTTTAGGCATCCTTTATTAAATGCAGCATTTTGGTTTCAAAGGTAACCATTAAAAGGAGTAATTAGGTTGGTTGTGTAAACTTAAAGCTGTAGTCATCCTTTACAAAGCACACGTAAACTGCTATCATTAAAGTGGGAATAAAGTGTATTGTAAAAGACTTTAGGCAACCTTTATTGAATACAACTTTGCCATAAAAATGTAATCATCAAAGGGGGTATAACATTTGTTGTTTATTGCATTAAATATCCTTTACAAAACACTTCTTGACTTTCCAACTACCATCATTAAAGAAGTAAAAAGTGTTGTTTTAGGCATCCTTTATTAAATGCAAAATTTTGGGTTTTTAAAGTAACCATTAAAGGAGTAATTAGGTTGGTTGTCGAAACCTAAAACTTTAGTCATCATTTTGCAAAATGCACTTTTTAAACAGAGGTGGAGTCCTCGAGGATGTCCTTGGCCTCGAGGACGCCCTCAAGGACAGATTTTGAAGTCCTTGACCTCGAGGCCTCAAGTCCTCAAAAATTGGCCTGTCCTCGGCTCGAGGACAGCACTATTTTTTTAATTGTTAAAATTTTGTGGAGCGCTTGAAAAATTTTTTGGAAAACGTTTTTTTGTGGAGATCGCTTGAAAAATTTTTGTGAAGACCTTTTTTTTGGAGAGCACTTGCGCTTGTGTCCTTGGCCTCGAGAGTGTCTGTCCTCGGAAAGGCTGTCCTTGACCTCGGATTTTTTTTGTGTCCTTGGCCTCGAGCCTTGTGTCCTCGACTCCACCTCTGTTTTTAAACTTCTTACACTGCTATGATCAAAGGGAGAGTAAAGTATGGTGTTAAAGGCTTCAGGCAATCTTTATAAAATTCAAAATTTTGGCATAAAAAATGTAATCGTTAAAGGGGGTATAAGGTTTCTTGTTAAATGCTATAGACATTCTTTACAAACACACTTTTGGACTTTCCAACTACCATGATTAAAGGAGGAGAAAAGGGTGTTGTTTAAGGCTTGAGGCATCCTTTATAAAATGCAGAATTTCGGCTTTTCAAAGGTAACCATTAAAAAAGTAATTAGGTTGGTTGTCTAAACTTAAAGCTACAGTCATCTTTTACAAACCACAATTTTAACTTCTCAAACTGCTATGATTAAAGGGGGAGTAAAGTGCAATGTTAAAGACTTTAAATAACCTTTACTAAACTCAAAATTTTGGCATAAAAAATTGCAATCATCAAAGGGGGTATAAGGTTTGTTGTTAAAAAAACACACTTTTTGGACTTTCCAACTACCATCATTAAAGGGGGAGTAAAGTGTATTGTTAACGACTTTAGGCATCCTTTATCAAATACTAAATTTTGGCAGTAATTATTAAAGGGGGTATGAGGTAGGTTGTTTGAAGCTTTAGTCATCCTTTACAACACACTTTTTGAAGGTCTTGAACCGCTATGACTAAAGGGGGAGTAAAGTGTTTCATTTAATGCTTTAGGCATCCTTTAAAACACTTTCTTGAAGGCAATCATTAAAGAAAGAGTAAAGTGTGGGCGCAGAACTTTAGGCATTTTCTATCAAGCTCAATTTTTTGCTTCTTTAACTTTGCCATTAACGTGGATGTAATGTCTGCTGTTTATTCATAACGCATCTCGACTATTTTCCGAACTCTTTAGGAGCAAAAAGTTTGCTTCCTTTGAAGAGATACTGCTTGAAATTAGTTTTGTAGAAATGAGAACTACTTGAGATGCTCCAAACCTCTTTCCACAATTACCCTTATTCGCGAAAATAAGATTTAATCCGTGTGACTCCGAACCATTGGCAACCTTGCATTTCGCAATTTTGTGACATCACAAAGCCTACTGAAGATTAGTACTGGTATCCTAGGTCGACAAGTACCACTAGCCAAGTTTTCAGATTTGGTTAGACTACTCACCGCTATAACAGGTGGTAAGTTATGGGTACTAGATTTTGTCTGCAGCACTGTATTATTGCGCTAGTTTTTGATAACAGATCTGAGATTAGCCAACAGTATATATTGCTTTTTTATTGCTCGTTGTACTATAACTTAGCTTTGTGAAAAAGAGATGGCAAGAATAGGACTGGTGTTGTTTTAGTGCTGCTATTGGAAGCAATAGCCCAAAGTCTGATAAATTTGCAAAATCAGCCTTTTGTGATGCCACAAAATTGCGAAATGCAAGATTGCCAAGAGCACGGAGCCAAATGGATTAAATCGTATTTTCGCGAAAAAGAGAGAATTGTGGAAAAAGGTTTGGGGTACCCTTTCTTACCTTAAGTAGTTCTCATTTCTTCAAAAACAAAAAAAAACGATTTCGAGCAGTATCTCTTTTATAACAATTTTTTTGCTTCTTATAAGCAATACGTTTTCCATTATTGCCTATGGCATTCTTTAATCAATTAAGGGGATGCAAAGAATAGCAATAATTCTTTTGAAACTCAATCATTAAAGGGATCAGATTTGAGAAATTCCTGTTTCTAAAGAAAAAATCATATTGGTAATTCATTTGTAGTTTATTTCATTTAACGCATTTATATAACATACAGTACGTACAAAACAAAGCTATTTCAAAGCATGAGCATTGAGCTGCATGCCAGATTAAACAACATTATAAATTAAAAAGTAAAACACCATTTTTGAGTTTTTCTTGGGAGCGTAGAATTGCAAAAATGAACGAGAAATCATATAATACGTCTTTTAAAATTCACCTGATCGGGATTGGAAAACCCAAACGCGACAAAATTTTTTTTTAATTTTTTTACATCAAACAACAATCTTCAAATGCTGAGAAAATAAAGCAAATTATTGCCAAAGATGTACAACGACACGAAATGTACTTTCTACAGCAGTTACAGGTTTGTTTGAGACCTTGTATGTACTGTTTGAGGCTTGATAAGCAGTAACAATTATTGGTGCAATAAAATATTGTTTTAAGTTTGGCACCTACCGAAAATATTATTGCTTTGGGTATGGTAAGAGTTTGATAAAAAATCAATGTACAGCGACCATTGGGAACCCAACATCGGTGGTCACCTGAGCGGTGATAGAGAAAAGGAAAAGGCCAGTTCTGTGGTACAACCTTTTTGCTGCTCCATACTCTTATCCACAAGAAGGGACCAGGTAACTCCGACCAACTAATCAACAGAGGCCGTCTGTGTAACTCTCTTAGAACAGTTGGAAATGACACTTCCTTTCCATGGTTCTCCAGTGTAACGCTTGTATTTCATGGCTTGATAACCCGTTTTCCGTTAGTAGAAGTTAAACGATGACGCTGAAAACTTCTAAAAAAAACTTACGCAATTCAGTGGTTAGATAAAGCCAGATCTATAGATGACTCTCCTGCTCTAAAGACAAAAAGAATAGTGGCGCAACCAGGAGCCTAAAGGGGCTTCAGCTCCATCCCTTAGTCAAGTCACTTAGAAAATTAAACCCAAAATACAAGCGTTTAAGTGTGTTTTGAACTTCACCTGTGAGTAAGGGGGGTTGGAGGAAGCTGAAGCGGCTGGGCAACTTAATGCTTTCAAATGACTTCGAAATTCTAGCAATTTAGTTCTTTCAAATAGCGTTAAAATGACCATTTTTTTCTGAAAAATCACAAATTCGCCCAGCGGCTGGGGGCTTCGCCAGTCTGTGATACACTTAAGTTGCACTAGTTTACGAGCGTACTCAGCACATTACTTACGTGAGACATTTTTCGCCAAAAAATTTTTACTTTGGGTTCAAGTCCCTCCCACCTTAGCAAAATCCTGGTTGCGAGCCTGAAGAAAAATCTCGTTGCAACACGCTCTCAACCACAGAAAAAAAGTCAAAAAGTTGATTGGTGGTATAAAACTTTAAAATTGCTTTGGTTAAAGTTTAGTTCATCTTGGAAGCTTTTCTAGAAGAATCGTCAGAGTGGAGAGCGCAGGAGAAGGAGCAAGAAAAAAATTTGGTTATCCCACCAAACATATTCAGCTAAATCACACGAAGGTAAAATTATACTTGGCACACAATGAAATTTAACCACAAAATTATTACTGGAAAAAACTTTGATAGTGTCCTTTATTTTCTTCATCATTATAAGATAACCTGGCAAGCTCAACCCTTTTCCCCCAGTTTGCGACGCCTCTGCGTTTTACCATTACCGAAAAATTAAAACCAGTTGCCTAGGCAAAAAAGTTTTCCAAATAAATGTGGAATTAACTCGTACTGTGTTATGGTGCCTTTATTAAAATAAAATTGACATCAAACAAACGGAATATTGAAGTTTAAATTCAAAAAACAAGCTCGTAAGAAAATACGGCTAAACAAAAAGCCTATATGACGAATAAATATGCATCAGCGTGAAGCGTGAACTATAAAAAATTCGCTGACGAATTACACTGTTGACTATTTATTCCAAATCTTAACCCTGTAATCATCTAGTCAAAAAAAGACAATAGCATTTTGTGGTTGGTGCAGGCATACGAAGATTCGAATCTTATGCGTGATAATTTTCTTTTTCGACAATCTCCGGCGAGCTTCCTTTAAAAGGAATGTATTCAATTTAGATGCTCCGCCTTGGGCCATGCCCCCCCTATGGGCCACGGCACAAAGCAAAAAAGGACTAAATATGCGTTAAAATCGCGTAATCAGATTATAATAAAGCATGCATGTGGAAGAGGCCTACGCTACCTGGCATTTTAGCATCATTTTAATCGTCTGGAGAGTAGAAGTGGCGCAGATTTCAGATTTTTTAGTACATACTAAAATCTTGTCGCTTTGAGAAGCTTTTTTCAACTTAAATTTACCACACTCTACACTGGGCAGGAAAGGCATAGCTCTTATTTTTTTATATCTAACTAGCCATGGCTTGTTCTGAAGCAGTAGCATTTCTACAAACTGCTGGGGCACATTATATTTAGCTGCTCGCCAAATTGCAAATAATCTGTCACCGCACCATTCTCTAAAAAATTTTAATTTCTTTTCTTGGCCTTACGCATAATATCATTAAAAACAACGTCCGATAATTTAACTTGTGCCCTCCAGTTCTTTTTATGCTAATTTTTGTGCACGTTTTGCGCTGCTCAAACACAGGTCTTTCAAACCGAAACTTAACCTAAAAAGGTCTTAAAATTGAGTTATTTTTGCAAAAAAAGCAAATTTTTTTTTCTGCGACCCCCGTCCGGAGTCACAAATTTTAACATTTTACCCATGGCCCCCCTTTTTGAAAATTTTTCATTAGATGCATTGAACAAAAACCTTCTATAAAAAAAACGGTCGACCGGCGTAGATTTTGAAATTTTTCGGTCGGGTCGAGAAAATCCTGACCGGTTCCATCTCTGAACATTACCCCTATGCCAGTATTTCTCAACCTTTTGTGGTTCACGACCCCTTTTAAGAATTCCATAAAGCCAGCGACCCACTTTCTGTTCAACTTTTTGTGCGAATAAAAATTGCCACAAAAAACACTTCCAAGATATTTAATTTCAAAGCTGCTCAATTTTACATCTGTTAGTGAGACAGTTGACTTTGCAACGGCGAAGCCAATTTTGGGATTCGTGGTTTAGTGTTTGATAAAGCCAATCTCATATCATCTTCAACTTTTCTTCAATTTTATGCTTTCGTTTTGATACGTACTAGAGCTGAAAAGCCGCTCTCGAAGAAGCATGTGGCGGCAAATGGAAGTAATATTCGAAATCCAAATTCGGATACTTGTGGGTAGGATTCGTGCATAGCACACCAGAACTGAGAGAGTGCCGTTTTCTGAAAAACATCACGTGCGGACGAATCCTTTTGAAGATCATAAATCGGTCTTGTAATTCATCGAGAATATCACTAACATCCAAAGAAGCAATCATACTGAAGAGTTTTCCGAGGCGTTACGTAAAACAATTAATAAGATAACCAAACGTAATGACACGGAGATATAAAGATTAATGGAAAGCTCACTTTATCTTGAACATCTGACAAGCTGCGGTTCCCTTCCTATCATTACGATCCAACTCATGTTAGTGAAAACTCGTCCACGATCATATTATAACTAATGATTACGCGCATATCATAAACTCTGGAGTAATACGATGCGATAATAAATTATCTGACCATTATGTAGTATTTTGTACCATTAACAAACATCTTACTAAATCCCGGAAACAATCATTTTTCACCACGCGCGACAAGTCAGACGCTTACTGTGAAGAAATGGATAGATCAGTTAACAATTTCTTACGTGGAATTGACTGAATTCAACTTTGATGCTACATTTGATGCTTTTGTATCAGTAGCCTAGTTCATTCAGTAATTGAGAACCACGCCTCTCTTAAACGATTATTACGCAAGGAGCAAAAACTTAAACGCAAACCGTGGATAACCAAAAACATTTACGCCATGATTAGTCGCAAAGATATAATGCATAAATCTCACTATCTTTTAGGTAATGAAGCAAGAGTACAAAAAGTATTCAAATAAATTGACCAAAATTAAATCGACCGCCAAAAAACAAAACTACGCGAAAGAATTAGGAGCAAATTACAGGCGATCCGCGAAAGACGTGGGAAGCGCTGCGCACTTTACTCCCAGGCAACTCAACGAAATCTTCTGCTTTACCTTCTACTTTTGATCTGAACGGCAGTAAAGCAACCGATCAGCAAAAAATGTTGCGCGAATTCAACAAATGGAAAAAAATTAACAGATACATCTAGTGATTCTAAAACATATAAATGATTTCTTCGAAATAGAATAAGTTTGACTATTTACATGGAACCACCAAGACTAAACGAGGAAATAAATGTTACCAATTCTCTAAATTTACATAAATTAGTGGGTCATGATAATATATCGCCTTATTTTTTGCGTGTGGCTTCTAGTAATCTTGTGACTGCATTCATTATGTTTATTTAGTGACAATGCCTTAGGAATGGAAAATTTCCGCACCGGTACTGTAGTTGTAAAATAGAAAATTGTTGATAGTCAGTCTTCTGAAACAGTGCTCGATGATAAACACAAAGTAAAATCGGAGCAAAATATAACTATAAAATCACAGTAAAAGGTTAAAAGCACCACAGCCTGTTTCATCCTAAGGACTCGTCAGGTGCAACTATAATCTTATTCAAATAGAATTCTATTTCAGTTTATATATTTAAATAGAATTCTATTTCTAAGTAAAATTTATAATTATACCAGCAGGTAATAAGGCCCACCTAACACACTTTTTGATGTCTTCAAAAACCTACTCGCCCGTTTTGAATGAAACTTTGTAAGATAGTAGCTTAGGTCCATAGTAACCTTATATCAAAATTAGACGAAGCCATGATATTACACTTTAGAGTGATCTCACTTTGAAAAAAAAAATTTTTTTTGGGCCTTATTACCTGCATATGCTGGTAATGCGGCCCACCACTGCAAAGCTATAATATAGCAACAGTTAATGCATATAACTTGTATTGTGTCTAGTATAAGTTGAAAAAATAATAAAGAAGCCCAAAAAGTTTTATAAAGATCTTCATAAAGCCGTTTAATCAATTTAAAACGACTATTTTGGCGCTAAATTACAGGATGGCAACAAAGACCTCTAAAATTCAGCAAATCTGAAATCACTAAACTAAGTTCAAATTTTGGAAACCAGATGATGTCAATTACACAGTTTGAAAACAATTTATACCAAACACTCGAGTGTCAATGAAGCAAACAATTTTTGTTCATCATAGTGTGACAAAATGGTTAAAAACTTCCTACTTGGGCCTCATTACCAGCAAAGCCTACCATTACGTTACCCAAATCATAAAACTAACGTTAAGTTTTTCACTAGCTTCTAAATTTGTTCAAAGAAATGTTTTACTGCCTCATCCAAAAAAATTGTCAACTGACAAGCTTAACCCCTCAATTTTTGAACATGGGTAAGTCACAATTTTTACATCAACATGTCAAAAATTGATTTAAAAATTTCAATTTGCTCTAGCGATCTCGTTTTTGCGCGGATTAATCTCAATCTTTGCAGATCGGATTTATTTTACACGTTTTACCTTACAAGAAAAAAAAAGTCCGGTAACTTCGGAGATCTGGGCAGTGGGCTTTATTTTATTACCTGCTGGGCCTTATTACCTTCAGGTACCTTAAATAGAATTCTATTTAAATAAGTTTACAGTAGCACCTGACGAGTCCTCAGGACGAAACAGACTGTTGTGCTCTTAACCTTTTACTAAGATTTTACATTTAGTGTAGTAAAATAACAAGAGTAATTCTTTGTTAAAGTCGGGAAAAACTGATAACTTAACCAACTACCGCCTCATATCAATTTTAACCTGTTTTTTTGAAAATCTTCGAAAAGTTAATTCACAAGCGACTAACAATTTTTTTTCAAAAGCATTCTGTACTGGTTAAACCTCAATACGGTTTTCAAAACAATATGTCTACAACCCATGCTATTCTGGATGTTCTGACCGCCTCTTACGACCAAATCAATGATAACAATTTTACTTGCATAATAGACTATTTGATTTCCAAACAGCTTTCAAAATTGAAACTGGAACAATATGGTATCCGAGGAGTTGCGCACAAACTTATGAGCTATTTTTTATTTGGAAGACAACATATCTTGCCTATCAAGATATGCAATCCGAAATTGTCACCAATCGATTTGAAGTGCCCAAAGGCAGTAACTTACGCCCCTTATTGTTTTTGATATATACAGGGTGTTCATAAAGTCCAGATTCAATTTCAAAATCTTTTTATGAAGTCAGTTCTCAAAATATCTTAACCAAGTTTGTTTTATTTTAATCAGTGCTGTTTAGTTTTTATTTCATATAAAAATTTGTGCTATAGATATGATTTTTATGTGTTTTATGATTGTGTTAAATATACCCTTATCAAGGGTTACTCCTCAAGAGAAGGTCCAATGACCAATGTGTATCCTGGATTATTGAAACAAAATCGCACGTTCAGACTCAGCGAAGGAACTGGACTAAGTATGGAAAAGATCCCACATCACGTTTTTCAATTCGTGGATGGTACAAGAAATTTATGGAGACTGGGTCAGTGCTGGATGCAGTGAGAAGTTCTTTATCCTCAGAAAATTCTTCATCCTCAAAAATTCGTTGCAGCATGTTATCTGCAAACTCTTTTCGTTTTGGCTTGTCCTTTGGCCAAAGTCTTTGTAACATTTGCACTTTGTAACCATATAATCGTAACCTTTTGTGTACAGCCTTGTGCACAGTCGTAAGTGGTAATTCCAATTCTTTGGCAGCAGTACAGATGGACTTCACAGGAGAACGACTAAACGCTTGTCTCACACTATCGATGTTTTCCGCAGATATTCTTGGTCGCCCACTTCTCACTGCATCAACACCGACCCTGTCTCCATAAATTTCTAGTGCCATCGACGAATTGAAGAACGTGATGGTGGATCTTTTCAATACTTAGTCCTGTACCTTCACCGAGTCTGAACATCCGATTTTGTTTCAATAAACCAGGATACACATCGGTCATTGCGCCTTCTCTTGAAGAGTAACCGTTTAATAAGGGTTTATTTAACACAAATCATCTACGGTATTTTCGAACCTCTATCTATGGCACCAAATCTTTAGTGTAGTTAACCTGTGTCGAGCATTAATCGCCTTCGTGTAGCTTACAACAATGCTTATCGTATACCGGTACTGTTTAATCTCCCCAGCAGCATACACAACAATGAAACTATGGTCTACAACGGTATCTCCACCTTTTATTCGTTAATGAGAAAACATACTGCTAATTTTATAAGATACAAACACTCTCCAAACGCTTACATTCTACCAATGTTTAGCTCAGCTTGTTTTCTTGATTCTGATTTTTCAGTACATTACTCAAAATTACATTTTGGCTAAATTAGCACAAATGGTTATGCTTTGGTTGCGTTGATAAATTTGTTGGTACGTGTGTGTGTGTTATTAAGGACCCTTACTCAGTCTAACACAAATAAATAAATACTACGCAAATAAAACGCTAGAGCGCTCGTTCTTGCTTTAAAAATTAAGCAGTTTAAGGTAATTGCGCTAAGTCGACATTTTATCGGCGGTAGATAGCCGATACAGTATATCAACCAGGCCCTATCGGTTGAGCTTTAGTGATGGCTAATGGTAAAACTTCAGTCATAGCTTTATTTCCAGCCAGTAAACCATAAAATCATATCATTAGAAAAAGACAGAGCTTAATATTTGCACGCCAGCGTGCAAATAAAAAACGCTATTCGAGCCTTAACCCTAACCTTAACCCAAACTGTAACCTTAGCTCTAACCTTAACGTTAATTCTAACCCAAACTCAAAATCTAAACCTTAACGCTAACGATAATATGTTAAAAATAAAAGAGTAAATCAGCACCTACTCTTGCTCTCTTATTCTCTAAAAGCAGAGCTCATTTGCACACTAGAGTGCAAATAGGCACTTCCTTTGAAAAAACTCACAAGTATTAATCCAAAATCGTCTGTATTTTATAATGCTAGATAAAGATAATTTGAGAGGAGGGGCTAATGAAACAAGATTTGAGAGAGGTGATTGGTTATTAACCGTATTAAATACCAAATAGACACCTTATAGCTTTTTTACAAAGCCTACGTTAAGTACTTTGCATTAAGCGATCGAAGTGATTGTTTATTTTTAGCTATTTTAGCTAGTGGTTAATGATTTTATTTTTGATCAATATTAGTCTCTCCCCAAAATAATGTTTCAAGAGCCCATACTACTAAAAAAACTGCCTCAGAAGTATAGTGCAAAAAATGTGTTATAGTGCATTTCTTGCTATTGTGCATTTAGGTCAACAAGCCAATGGGGGGCCTACAGCCCGCTAAGCTACTGCTTCTAGCCGTAATACAGCTGCTAGAGTATTGCATTCTACTAAATTACTGCCCATGAACTCACTCTTCTTAATAATATTCAATAATTTATACAAACTGTACTGCAAAGTGCAAATTTTGACATTTTAACAAGTAAGAACTGCTTAAAAAGAATAACAGAAAAAAGAGAAGAATTGACACTAATTTACTCCCATTTATTTTTTATATTATCGTTAGGGTTTGGGCTAAGATTTTAAGTTTGGGTTAGGGTTAACGTTAAGGTTAGAGCTAGGGCTACATTTTAATTAGATTCAGAGTTAGGTTAGGGCTAGGAAAGCGATTTTTTGTTTGTGACCCAGTGTACAAATAAGCTCTGTCTTTTAACAATAAAATAAAGCTTTTTAAAGGACCTTCACAATGCAAATTATTTCAACAATGGCTTCGTACAACTATCAGGTACCAGTTATTATAAAAAAAGAACTTCACATTCTGTCCTGGTAAATCACGTAAAAACTTTCCAAATATTTTCCAGAACTTTCCAGGACAGCCAAAAAAAAAAAAAAATCCAGGACTTTTCCAGGATGTGGCAACCCTGGACCACGATATACCATTTTATCACCGATTACAAATCTTAAAACTGAAAGACTTGTTTGTATATAAGTAGCAAAATTAATGCACAAAAATTCATGGAAAAAGCTACCGAATCGCCTAAATTGTTACTTCACTCCTGTTAGAGCGGTACACACACGAACAACGCGCTTCACTTTATCTGAATTTAATTTGCATTTAGCTAGGTACAGAACACAAACATTGCAAAAAAGTTTTAAGTATCAATAAGCCAAAATTTGGAACGCAGTACCATATGAATTAAAAAAATTACCATTCAATCAATTTAAATTAAAATACAAAAAATATTTATTGTTAAGTTACAAATGATTCACAATTCTAAATTAATTAAAATTGATAAAAGCTCAAGTTTGATCTATACGCAACGTATTCATATCAGCAAGAAAAACTGACACGTGCAGCAGCTTGACATGACTAATTTCTGGGTGGCTGCTTGACTCGATGACCGATAGGTCCTAGGCAGCTTTCTGTTCTATTTAATTGTATTTATGTGCGTCCATGAGACTTCGTTTTATTGTTTTGAATGGAACGAAATAAAACAAATATGAATAATATTGGTTATGGTTTTGCCATAACCTAAATTTCTAATAAGTTTCATTAAGTTAGCCAAAATTGCCTTATCAGGGTTGAGATCGCCTTCTCTTCTTGCATTTGACACCTGGTCTCCGAAATTTTGAAAGCAATTTACAGAAAGAAATTCAATAAATTCGTAAACTTTGGAAATAACTAGAACATGGTTCAAATACCATTTCACTAAAGACGTAATTTGAAGAATTTTGTCACCAAAATAAGACGCAATAAGCATTTTTCCGGGCTGGGGTAGAGATCCAATTTTTTCAGCATAATCTTTCATCAGAGGGCCAATGTCATCTCTTGAAACTTTTTCGTTTTCAAAAATTCGGCAAAATTCAGCAAAAAGGGGTTCTAAATAAGATGGAGTTTTAATGTCACAAAATAACATTCCAAAAAGGGAGCCATCTTTGATTCCCTTAGAGATTTTCTGTGAATTTAGACCATACCTGGGCTTGCAAAGCTACAGGGTTTTTAAAAAAGCTGAAATCCGAGGGGGCTTTTGCATTTCATTCCACCGACACTCCCATATCTCCCCCACCCTGAATCCCGTGTCGCGAAGATGTTTAATTTTCGCCTCTGTGGCTTCTCTCAGTCCCTTTAGATCTTTCCCAAAATGATTTTTTCCCTTAATTGTACCGGATGATCCTTGTTTGCTGAGCATCGGATGCAGCCATGGTGGACGCAGCCTTGAAATTCGTAAATGATGTTGTCTTTGGACAAACCATTAACAAACAAACTTCTTCACCCAACTCGCTTTTCCCCCCATTAAACTGATGACGAATCCTAACCCTCTCTTGTGAGCTACCCATTTCAGCCACTCGAGAGCCAAATCCATACCTTTGGGCAATTTTTGGTCGAAAAATTTTCTTTTCTTTCATGGATTATTGAAACTGTCTTCCATTTAAAAAAAATTTGCAATGGTTTAAAATCAGACCTCATCTGAACCAGGTCCAGATGGTACTTCAGTGCTTTCTTATGATGTTTCTGTAACAAACATAAGTCTAATAAATTTTTCTTGAAAAATGTAACATTTATCAAGACAAAAATGCAAAGAAAAATGAGTTTATAACCGTATTACGATGAAAACAGAAAATCATAAATTGGTAATTAATTAATCTCCCTTTTGACTATAACCATAATAAATTCAACCAAGACTTATGGATGGCTCAATAATTTGAGCAGTTGATGTAGATTAAAGTTTTTTTTATTCTATTTTGTTTCTGCAGATTTTTTGAAAGTTTCTGTTTCATTCGGAAACAGAGTTATTATTGTTAGGGGTAGCACAAAATCATTTAAGCCACTCTTCTTGGTCATTCACCGTTTTTGATATCACAAGGCAGACAAGTTCAAAAGGACTACACCCCCACCTACCCCAATGGTTCATTCAATAAATCTTCCAGCTATGTTGGAAAAATTTTCGGTGATTGTCTAAAAAGAAACAAAAAAACTACAAAGTTATTAATTCAAAAACATACTTAATTCTAAAAGTGGTTATGAGACTTGACTGGTTTTTCATTCCAAATATACATATTGCTCCAAAATTTTCCCGTAAAATAACAACCGCAAAACAATTGAAATTACTTACTCGTTTATGGGCAGATCTTCTACCATCTCTTCTAACTGATTGAAAAATCCGCTGCAGAGGCTAAAAATAATCAAGTATGAAATTCCATTTCAATATCATGAAGTGAAAACGATATATTGAGTCCACTTAATACCAACACAATTGAAAATATAGGTTCGATGGCACTTCTATTATGCAGGGATGTGGAAGCAGCAATTTTTGAATCGCTTCCGCTTCCACTTCCTCTTCCACCGCTTCCGCTTCCACCACTTAATGACGTAATTTTTGCAGAAAATTTTTTGATCTTAAAATTTTTTGGAAGATTTTCTCCAGATAAGTCAAAATAAAACAACTTTGTTATTATCATCTTAAAAACATCATATAGAACCAAATTATAAAATTGTATTCAGTGGTTTGTCATCGCAAAAATCTGCGCATGGGCGTAGTTAGGAATTCGGATTTGGAGCAGCACTGAAGCAAAAAATACATTTAATCACATGTTCGTTATGTTTCAGCTGATGCGAATTTCTCTGAACGTTTACCCAGAAGTTTAATATAATGAGAAATTGTTTGGGTCTGGGCCCTGGGGACGGATTTTCAAACGCTCGGGATAGGCCTAATAACGTATTTCAACTGCATCTGCTCTGATAAGCACAAATCTTTACTTGGTAATGATTAGGTAGCCATGGGGCGAAGCTTCCACATTAGCAGATTTTTTTTTTTCTTAATAACTTGTTGGTGCATGTGGTTGGCTGCAAAATTTTGCTAGCAACGTGTATTTTTAGGAAAGCAAAACAAAGAAACATTGCAAGGGTTATGTAATTATACACAGTACCATATTAGAATAATTCTGGTCGCAAACGGTACTTAGCAATAATTAAAACAATCATTATACCATCATGTTTAAAAGTCATACAATATTAATCATTGTTTGAGAGGCGTTATGATGCTCTCCTCTGTTTGCTTTTCAAGAATATATTATTGCAGAAAGAAATTAAAATGCTGTAACCGGAAATTTTGTTTACGATGGTGAATGCTGTTTTATACGAGTAGGGCCACAGATTTTATTTTTACGAGTATGGCCTCAAAAAATGAGCAAAACCTCATTTAAAAGTATTTTTGAGAAAATCTTTAAATTCTAGGACTACAGTAGAAAATTTTTGAACACTAATTTAAAAATAAGTTGATTAGCTACATGGTTCATCTTTGGGTTGGTAGGGTGGGGGCTGCCCCGGATCTAAGTGAACCACAAGATTTCAAAAATGTTTCTTTGCAAATGATGATCAATCAAACAGTCGTTTTTCGTCGTTTATTTTTTTTAAATCGCACCAGATTCAAGTTTTGACGTTCGATATGAATGGTCAAAGTGGAAGCGGTACCCGTTTACGGGTCCACGACTTTTCGGCAAAACCATTTTGGCACGGACCTTTTCGGCACCAATATTCGGTGCTTTTTACAAACCCTAACCCAAAGCCCTAACCCTAAATAAGTGAACTGTCAGACAGCACCGAATTGGCGCCGAAACGATCTGTGCAGAAAACTTCCGGCAACAAAATAAGTGGCGCCGAAATGGTCGCGCCGAAAAGACGTGATCCCCCCTTTTACTGCTTCCAGCTTCCAAGAAAATTTGCCGCTTGCAGCTTTCACTTTCGCTTCCACATCCCTGCCATTATGAAATAGAAAGATAATCCTCTGTTTCGGCAAGTGAAAGCACAGTGTAAGAAAGACCAGGAAATACAGACTCATATGCATCAAGATTTGTTTGCTTTAGTTAATCTATGCCAGGGCTGCCCAACCTTTTTACTGGTACGGGCCACATTTACGGAAAACTAATGCGGGTCACATGCACTTTTACCAAGAATAAACTTCAAATACTTGCAAGTTTGTTGTACAAAATCGGTGCTCACTTTG